>JAOTBA010000008.1:20875655-20892727 GCA_025629845.1 Erythroxylum squamatum | reverse complement strand
ACAATTAGGAGTCAAAAAGTGCATTAACAATCATGAAAGTGCAGCCAATTAATAATATAAACTTGGGCTCAATCAATTTTCATTCACTTAAACTCTTTAAGAACTCTACCAACCTATTCAGCAAACTATAGTGCTTAACTATCAACATAGATAAGATTTTCTTGCTAATAGCTTCAGATAATGTCTTTATAGGACAAGAACACTCACAGCTAACTAAAAAGACAATAAAAGACCCTCTTTACATACCCTAGGATCGTCATCTCTTCTAAAAAGCCATCATATAGTGATTGTTAAGTCTTATATGATATGTTAAGGAAAATAATGAGCTTTTGAGGTAATAAAAGTATGTTCTTTATAGGAAGACTTCAACTCCTCAAATCAATTGCAAGCAATGTTTATATATATTAGACCTCCCACGTGGTTTTACCAAAGCAGATCACTACATACATAAAGAAACTAAAGAGGAACTTCCTCCAATCAGGTGATGCACATAAGCTAACAAAAGATAAGTTCAAATGGTTGAGATTGGTTTGCTGAAGAAGGAAGGATAACTTGGATTATAACCCATCAAAACATCTAGCAAGGTTCTTCTAGCTAAGGGGATTTGGCACATTTTCACTAATAAGGATAACATATAGGTCCAATGGTTGCATGCATACCACTTAGAGGATAATAGCTTCTAGGAAATATAACCAAAATTTGGAATTTCATAGGCATTGCAACAAATCCTTAAACTAAGAAATAAACTCTACTAGGAGATCAAACTAAAATAAGGAATAATTATACATCCTTAACAAGGCAAATGGAGAAAGTACCTAAGATAAGAGCCTCTTAAGGAAGAAATTCACAATTATTTTCATAACACCTTGGGATTAATAGGGTTTGGGAATTTATCAATTAAGTTTTTGAGATCTTTTCTTCTAGAAGTACTCACAAACAACTAGTTGGAGGTCTTGATAAAGTTAATCAGTGAACTACATGTTGAGACTGTTATAAAAAGCCTCAACCCTAAAAAAGCTCCTAGTCCAAATGAGTTTAATTGTTTTTTTTATAGAGAAGCTTGACTATAGATTAAATATCAAGTAGTTAAATTTGTTTTAGATTTCGTCAATTCTAATAAATCAATAAAACCAACATTTGCTCAGTTCTTAAAGTACCAAATCCAAGCTTACTTAAGGACTTTATACATGTAGCCTATTGCAATTTTCTATATAAAACCATCTCCAAAATCCTTGCCTCATGGAAAAAAACATGTATTCATTCATTAGCAAAACTCAAGGTTCCATTTTATATAGAGGGAATGTAAGGGACAACATCTTAATTGCTCAAGAACTTATCGAAGGCTACTAAAAAACCTTATTGCTTAAGACTTGTATCATGAAGATAGACTTTCACTAGGTATTTGAATACATAACTTGGTAATTCATTTTACATGCTTTCCAATCATTCGAGTTCCCTCAAAAGTTTATAAATTAGATTAAGCAATTCTAGTTTACTTCCTTCTTTTAGGACTTAGTTAATGGGGAGCAGACCAAACTAATCAAAGGAAGGAAAAGAATAAGACAAGGGAACCTTTCTCCCCTTATCTTTTCTCTATTTGCATAGAGGTCTTATTAAGACTTACCAAACATAACATATACAAAGAACCTCTTTTAAATACCACAATAAATTGGTCTCTTCAACTTACCATTTGTAAATGACCTTTTTATACTTTATAGGGCTAATTCTCATTCACATAAACTCTTAAAACTCTATCAACCTGTTCAGAAAATTTTCAAGCTTAACTATCAATATAGATATGAGTTTCTTGCTAATATCTTCAACTATTGTCTTTATAGGATAAGAACACTCACAACTAACTTGGATGATAATAAAAGACCCTCTTTACATACCCTAAGATCGTCATCTCTTATAAAAAGCCATCATATAGGGATTGTAAAATCTTATATGATATGTTGAGGAAAATAATGAGCTTTTGAGGTAATAAAAGTATGTCCTTTGTAAGAAGACTTCAACTCATCAAATCAATTGCAAGCAATCTTCGCACAAACTAGACCTCCCATATGGTTTACCAAATAAAATCGCTAAAGACATAGAGAAACTAATATGGAACTTCCTTCGATTAGGTGATACATATAAGATGACTAAAGATAAAGTCAATTGGTCTAATATTGGTTTGTTAAAGGAGGAAGAAGAACTTAGAGTATGACCTATCAAAACATCTAGCAAGGATATTCTGACTAAAAGGATTTGGCATCATTGATAAAGATAACATATATTTCTAATGGTTGCATACATACTATTTAGAGGACAGGAGCTTCCAAAAAGTACAACCAAAATTTCAAACTTCATAGACATTGCAACAAATCCTTAAATTGAGAAGTAAACGCTACTAGGAGATCAAATATAAAGTAATAAATAGGAACTCAACTTGTCTATGGTTTGAAAATTGGAGCATAAAGGGATCTTTAGTCCTCATTATTAAAATTTTCACCTTAAACTTATGCTAAACCTTAGGCCAAGGTAAATAAGTTTGTGGAAAACAATGACTGGTTTATTAAGTTTAGGAGCTCTTCTATCCTTCAAAACATACTTCAGTATTATAAACCTTATCAAGATCATAAGAACAAGGTTCTATAGCAAAGGAATATCTTCGGTTCCTACACAAAAAATCTTATTATCAAGTGTTTAGAGGGACAAAGCAAGAGGTACCCTAATAGAGCTAATTTGGTCTAAGCACATCTACCCCAAGGTTGCATTCATCTTACAGTTGACCATCAAACACAAACTTAAAACCCTTAGTAGGCTTAGGTACTAGAACATCAACAACCTCTACTACACTCTTTGTAATTTAGCTCATGAGACACATGATCTCCTCTTTTTTCTAATACCCTTACTTAAGGGAATTATGGGGGGAAATACAAGAGCTTTGTTGTCACTTATGCCATAAGATAGAGTGGAAAGGAATTGAGAAATGGGCAATAAATATGCATCACTTATTAAAGGAAGAACATAACATATTTAAAGTGGCTTTCAACTATGACATTTACTTCATTTAGCAATAAAGGAATAAGAAGTTCTTCAAGAATTTTAGAGTAGATATGTCTACCTTCGACAAGAAATCACTCCATGGATGAGAAAATTCCTTGTGGAAAATAAGAAGCATTATAAAATATCACCTGACATGGAAAGTAGATGGAGGGTTTAACAAGGATGATATTATGAATACCATAAAGCTAAACCTGGTAAGAATGTCTTTTGGTACATCATCATCATCACCCAGTCTGAAGTCTCGTAATGAAGCGGGGTCTGGGGAGGTCTGATAGTACGCAGCCTTACCCCTATATAGTAGAGAGGCTGTTTCCGGTAGACCCACATGCAAATGAGACAATGTCTTTTGGTACATCTAGAGTTAAAAAAGGTTGACACTTTATTAGAATTTTGCATGCCTGCTATACTGAATTCTATTTGCTTAGACTACAAGCTAACACTTAAAGGGAACCTTATTATTACCCTTTTTTTAAAACAAGTAGTTCATATATGAATATGGTTGCCATTACAAGCACTATATTATATTGAGGTAACTATGCTTATTGTACGCTACCTCAGTACAATAGAAAGATTTATACAAGTTACACCTTTCCTCACCACTTTGTGGAAAGAACAACCGATCCGGTAAAATAACTCAAAATATAAAGAAGTATCGTTAATTTTTTCATGCTCTTTCCAAATTCAGAATACCATTTGTACAAATAAAAATCCCCTTCGTTACATGATTTCTTCTTTATATAGATAGATATAGGATCTATGGGATAATTACTTAGAAATATATTTTGTGCAACAACCCTTCCTATCTAATAGAAAAGGATCCTATGATCCTAAATTGTTCTTATGTCAGATTGCAAATCCCAATTTTGTCTATGGAGAGCAGATCTAATTATATCAGTGTATATAATTGATTGCTTGTGTGTAATACTAACCAATAGGGCCTTATTGGTAAGTGTTACAAGATCTCGTACATTGGAATCCATGGTTATGAACCCCAATCCATCAGTATGGAACATTTTCTTTTCCAAGTAAAATCCCTTAGTATAGGAAAGAGTGAAAAAGTACTTTCTTTGTTGTGGAATAGAAGCCTTCGTATCTTAATGCATGTATTTAATTTATTCGGAGTTATTAGAGGGATCCACTTTTTGGGAATATGAGTCGAAGCAAAAAAAGAATATTTCTAGTGGAACATCTTTCATAATCCGTGGAGAGATAGTTCACTAATAAAACGAGGGATAAGTAATTCAACTCATTCACATCCAGATTATAAATGTTTGGAATCTGTATTATGCAAGGAGACATTGCTTTTACTAATTCAAATTGAAAGGTGATATAAAATATGTCTATTTTCGACATCATATCCATAGTTAGTGTATTCATTCTAGTTAGAAGCTCCAGCTCTGTATTAAGGTCACAATCGATATCATCACTCACATCTATAACATCACTAGCATACATATTGTCACTAGCATCCATTAAAAATAAACCCTTAAGCTTGTTATCCAAGAACTTGTTCAAAATTATTATAATTAAAGGAACATAGGATTTTGTCACTAGTTATATGACCAGATAGAATCGTCCCGTTCTTATAGAACGTATCACTAAAATACCCCTAGGGGGATAAGGCTAAGTAGAGTGAAAAGGATTTTCCATGAGATGAGAAATGAAAACTATTCACCCTATACAAGGTTTGTGAATAAGTGATTGTCTGATAATGAGCAAGGAATATCCATCTTTCTACTAGACAAGGTGTATTGAACTTATAATTCATTAAATGCTTTTTATGAATATCAACTAACCATCATAAGTAAATTGCTCCCGACTCTTCAATCATTTGATAACTAAATTCATTCTTTGATAAATGATCACTATGAGTCAGGTTAAATAGAATTGGGTCAATCCTTTTTTTCTGTCATTAAGGTGGAGAATTGAACCAAGAAGTCTCTTTTAGTATCATCAATCGAATCACTGTTCATTATCAAAGATTCTATTTTTTCAACAATCTAATCACCATTTATGTTTTTTTCTTTTTCTTATCAATGAATAAATCTCTTTACCTGTATGACTTAGACGTCTCACATTTCTCAGAAAAGTGATTCGATTGATGGGATTTGGTATGATGCTTATGAGATCGATGAGATTGATATTCAAAAATTTCTTCTTAGAACGTATTGATTTAACCTTATAAGCAGGACCACCACCACATAACATGTTGCCCTTAAAAGCAGAATCTATATTCCTTGTAGAAAAAGTCATAATTGTTTCAAAGCAACTAGAAAGAATTCAGTTTAGATATAAGATATCTATCTAGAAGTTTTTTAAACTCCATCATGTATAATGGAATCATCAAAGATTTGATCTTTTCGAACTATGTCTGTAACTCACTATAGGCTCAGGATAGGGAAACAAAGAGAAGATGTGTAGAAACAAAAGTTCTAATAAAAAGAAGAAGGAAAAGGATTGATTAGAGGAACTCCTAAACATTTGGCGATCTCGGATGGGTCGATATTAATGGTGTCTCATTATTTTGACAAATCATTTCTTCATATAGAAGAAGATTATGTAAATACTTATTTGAAATCTCACTTGTCATATTCCATTGTGGAAGGCACAAATTTTTCTGATGAATTTGCCATGATATATCTGATCTATACATAATATTATGAAAAATATATACAAATTTTTAACTGCTAGTTAATATCAGTAATAGGTCTGAAAAGGTATCTAAAAATATCAAATTAAGATTTTTTTTACCTTATTGAAGTAAATAACCATGGCATATAAGTTTGGAATAGATTCCATTTTGAGAGAGTTGAAAAAGCATTATCTCGTTGAAAGGTTTTACACGTCTACCTTTTTTCAATGCATTTCTTTAGACAAAAACTCCATTTTTTCCTCTTTTTGGATGGTAAATATTTATCAGAACATGGAGTGTGAATCAAACCCATGTTTGAATCGAAATTGAGATACTGATGCAAGTTCTTTCTTTCTAAATCAGATAGATTCATATCTGAAAGAGATTGACAATACGTTCTTTCAAAATTGACTATTTGTCCCTCTATTAAATGTTTGCAATCAAATAAATAACTTTATGAACGAATGGAATGGATTGAATTGGAAAATGGAAAGATTTGTTTTAAATACTTGAGTTAGTTCTCCATTGACCAAAACAAAAATGATACTGTTGTAATACATTACTCCAACCAATTGATGAATTTGCTTGAGAATCCTAGAAATTTTAGTGTATTAAGAATGAATCCTTAGCATACTAAGTGAAAAAAATATATTTTCATGGAACAATTTCTTATGGAATTTTTTCTATGATAATTTTTAAAAAGATCTTGTAGAGCTAAAACATTATCTCCACTATGTCTTACTTAAATAAAAGCCCCTTAAGCAGGGTTAATGATATAATTAATAACTCCTTCAATTTTGTGGCTAAGAGTTTAGATATGATTTTATACATTGTTATTACAATAAGAAATAGGCCTAAACTCCTGCAAAGAAGAGGGATTTAGGATCTTTAGAATAAGTCAGAGGAACATCTTGTTAATTTTCTTTAGGAGCTTCTCTGATGCAAACAATTCCTTTATTGCCTTTGAAACTTCATTGCTTAGTAGGTGCCAAGATTTCTAAAAGAAAAAAAGCATTAGATCCATTGGGCCCTAGAGCTTTATTTAGATGGATGCTAAATAAGTTATTTCCATCACAGGTTTGTTGAGAGCCTCAATGTGCTCTTGTGAGAGTGCTGGTTTAATGGAAGACCTTAATACTTACATATAAGAAACATTGTTAGTTTCGTTATTTAAAGAGTCCCTAAAATAAATGTGGGATAGTTTTTTTTAGCTCCTCTTGCTATCAAAAAGTTACTCCATTGAGATTAGTTAAAGAACTAGTTTGTTTTTATGTTTTTTTTTCTAGAGAGTGAGTTATAAAAGAATTTTGTGTTCCTATCTTCATCTTATAACCATTATATCCTAGATTTTTTCTTAAGAAAAGAGTCATAAGCTTCAAGGGCTTTGTATGTAACTAGTTAAGGTTGTTTTCTTCTTTATATTGATTAAGTTGATATGAAAATTGAGTTAAAGATATTCTTGACAATGTCAAAGAACATTTCTAACTTCAAATGTGGCTAAGGCAATACCCCTTTTTCTAAATGTTTTGTACAAAGGATTTTCAGCTCATTTTCACCTTTTGCAACTTCCTCATTCATTTAAAAGCTACAACCTTCCACATTGGTTACTAATCCCTTCACCATCACATTTTCATATCCCTCTAGCATGTCATATGATTCGAAAATTTGAGTGGAGCTCTTAAGATTCTCTTATCCTTCTCAATTAATAGTTTAATAGGTTATAGTCTAAAATTAAATGAGAATTACAATAAATTAATTTATTAGGAAAACAAGTTATACAAGAGGAATTCACCAAAGCTCTATCTAGTTTTTTTCATTATTAGCTAGTTTCTTCTTTTTTATTACTCCATATAAAGAATTGTCTATTTAGCCCTATGAAGCTTGTGTACTTTTTGAATTCCTTATTAGCATGTTTTGACCTTAAATTAAGGCTTCAACTTCTTAAGCATTAAGTTTGATATTAAAATTCCCCCTAAACTATCTAAGGAACCTCGATTGTAGCATGAATCTTCTTTAAGTCTTCCTATAGTTAACTTCTCCTAAAGGCCATATTTGCTATATAGACAATGGTAATATAGATGCCTTTTAGAAGGTGAGATAGAAGAATCTTCAAATGAATGTATTACTCTAAGAATTGAGAGTTAATCACTTTGATTACATAAGGGCCATATGTTATGATTATTCCCTCATTATAATGAGGTTGATGATTTAAGGTTGTTATCCATTTTTCCCAAAAACTATAGGCATTTTCCCATCAGATCCTTCTTTATGTTTATATCTAAAAGCCCCATCAATGTTGGTCTTTTAGTGAGGAGGTAACTAAAAAGAACTTGTTGTTTTCTTAGGGTAGTTCAAGCCCCTCAAATTGCATACAGTTATCATTAGAAAGATTGAAGTAAGGTGCCTTTTGACATTGGCCCTTATCCCCGATCTCTTTCTTATTATCTATAAAAAATCCTTATTTTGATTAACAACTTTTGGTTTCTTTTCTTTTATACGGTCATTTGTTTTCCTATCATATTTTTCATCTTTATTATTAGAGGTAACTTTCTAATAGTTTTTTGACTCCAAATTAAGGTTGGGGAGTAAGGGATGCTAGATGGCTTATATGTCAGGGGCTCACCATCTTTTGAGGAAGTATGCCTTTCTTTATCATTGATAGGTTTAAACTCTTGATTATTTTTTAGAGGTGTCGATGTTTCCTCTATTTGGGCTTTCTCGTCTTAGGATTTGTTAGTAACTATTTCATTTTTAGGTTTTACCATTACTTTAATATCTTTCCTTAGCTCCTCTAAAGCGCATGATTTAAATATCCTTCTGTTGGCTTCCAAGTTTTGTTTTGCCTAGTAATTGTTGGTTTCTATGAGTAAATGAATGCAATCTCAGAGATCATCAGGCCATTATCTTCATCTAGCCTTTGAACATTTAATGTTTCTAGAAGATTTTAGTTCAATTCCACTTCTATAAATCTTCTTTTGCATATTTTAATCAAATCATATAAGCCTACTAATAGATCTAGCTAAGTAGCTGATATGTACTTAATTGTTAATACATTTAATCCATAACACTTAGTGATTAATGTTTTAAAATGCTTAAGACATTCACTTTAATTCATATTTAATTTTAGGTATAATTTGGAAATATAATAGCTAAAGTAAGCCGAAAGCATACTTGTTGAGTCAAAATTATTGCCTAATTTTAACTAATATTACAAAATTAGACAAATTTAATAATTTTATATGTAATTTACCCATAGAGTGATTGGAGAAGCATTGTAAAGAACGAAAGATAGAGTTTTAATTTGAATTTTATTTTTAGTTATAGAAAAATATTTCAAAATAAAATTTTATTATTTTAAAAAATTATTAAAAAAACTTTTTACAAATAATTCTAAGTTGAAAATAAATTTTATAATTAATGAATTACAGAATTAGGAAGAAAAAGAAAACTAGCTAAAATATACTTTATTTGGAAATCGCAACCAAATTAAACAGTATTATCTACAAGATCTATTTGAAAGTGAAAAAAAAATATATTAAATAAGTTTTACTTGACTTTTTAACGGTTAAATAAAAGAGACACAACTGCATTCAACTTCGTCACTACCCTCTGTATTATAAAAATTATCAAATCTCTTTTTACTAACAATCAAGTTGATCAAACTTATAAACCGCGTAACCACTAATGCTGCATCGGCCTGTCTAAGTCGGATTCTTGTAAGGTTCTTCAAAGCCGTCCGCAAACTAAGCTGCTTTACTTACTACCGTATCCGTGCATCTTCATGAGGCTTTTCGTCAGCCAAATTGCTGTTTCTCTTGATGACACAACTTCTTCACCAAAAGGTCTTAGCACACCAGCCAACTCGTCAAACCTTTCTGCTCTCAGCAACCCTGCACATAACTCTAGCAGTGATTCCAAAGCTTCTGCTCTCTGCAGGGTCTTGGGATTCCATTCAATCCTTGTTTCTTCTCTATTAAAAAATGTCAGAGTACTCATCGACGAGATGCCACTTGATGACCCTCCTCCACTCACTTCATGATTGTGTTGTTTTCCTGTCCGAGTTGAAGTTGAAAGAGGTGTCATTTCACCTGCAGATGAAGTTCTATGTATAGCTCTTGTATGACAACTTGTCTCAGTACGACTACCAGAAGAACCATGGTTGCATTTGGGAACTGCAGGTAATTTTGGTCTGTTAATGTTTATTGGGTTAGCTCCAACTACCTGCAGTTTGTCTTGGATTCTCCAGCATTGTTCAGAGGTGGACTCTAGCTTTCCATCTTCCTGGTGACTCCTTGTTTCTGACGAAATGGCACTTTCAGGTTGTTCCAAACTATCACAGAAGCCATTTGCGGGTGCATTTCGAAAAGTTTCATCCTTTCTTCGCTGAATGCACCCACACTCCTTCAATGGGCTTGATTTCTTTCCTTTACCAATAGTGTGCAAGCCGGAATTATCAAACAACTTTCCTTTTGGTTTATTCTTGCAACTGTGTTCGGACTTTACTGGGATAAAAACAGGAGATAGATTGTGGCACTGAGCTAGGTGTGATTGTAAATGAGGATGTCTTAACAATTCTGCGGCCTAAATTTTACCAGAAAAGCTCATATCAAAACAAGCCGGTGCGTTCTATTGAAAGATAAGAGGAGCCAATGCTTACGGACTTACCGTTGGTCTATGCTCCGGGTTCTTCCTTAGCATGGTTTTGATTAATTGTTTTCTGCAGGCAGAAACCAATCACATAATATATTGAAACAATTGCTATATCGCTTAAGCTTAAGGAACTCATTTGGAGTTGAGAAATGCAAGATTTATCACAGTACTTACAATGACGATGAATACACACTTGGGAGTGGAGAAATGGAGGAACGATTTATCTTGCTTATTAGTCCTGCCATATCCTGATCACAATACAGGCGACTCAGTATCATGTAAACGAAAATAAAAGGTTTGATTGTTGAATTGCTAATTTATGGTTAATGCTACACTTACTGGTGATCTAAATGCAGGTTGATGTGCTGCTATCTCAAACATACAGCAACCTGCCCAAGTTTAAGGTAAAATGCATATTCACTTAAGGAGATTATACCAGCACATATCCAATCAATACGAAACAGAGCAAGGAGGATGATCAGGACCTAACGACCAAATATCAGATTTGTAGCCATAGGGAATGTCTGCAAGAAGTTCTGGGCACATATAGTTGGGAGTGCCTACAATCTGCAAGGATGTTATCCTATTATAAGCAGAGAAATTTTGCCAAGAAATTGAAAGCAACAAAGGGAATATATTTCTGATTTCATCGGTTTCCCAGAAAAGATAACCAGAAATTCAAACTTTTATTTGGTAATAAGAGACTCTATTGGGGCCAATGACTGTAGGAAGTTTCTAAACATATGCTAAAGGTTCCAACTTGAATTTCATGTTGTTTCGAAGGCCTTGATTGTGCCAAATTTAGATCTTGTACTAAAATAATTTAATTTCATGTGGAAGATAGGTTGTTATTACAGGCAGTGGGTGACGGAGGCAGAGAAGGGGTAATGTATGTCATTACCGTGGATGTGAGATCATCCTTGTTGAGCAATTTTGCAAATCCAAAGTCACCTGGAAACGTATAGGGAGATAAAGAATTTCAGGCACATTTGGAGGCGGTATAATTGAGAAGAGAAAAATGCCTTATCTGGTTCTTACCTAGCCGGATGTCATCATCTTTTGTTAGGAATATGTTGGAGCACTGGCATAAATAAGGTTATATCAAGATAGATATTAGGAGTTAAGTCTTTGAAATCAGAATAGTTTCAGGTACATACTTTCAAATCCCTGTGGAGGACACGATTTGAGTGGAGGTAGTCAACTGCTAACAGCAACTGGGTTAGCCATTTGCATAGCTTCTGTGAAAGAGTATGCAGAGAAAATTTATGATGTACATCCAAGGAAGATTTTTCTTGAAGATATTCCATGATCCTTACCTCTTCAGAAAAAAACGTTCCTTTAGCTTTCTTTATCATCTGGGCCCTGTTTGATTAATTTTTTAGAAAAACAACGATTAGCATTAGCTGTAGCCTGGTACAAGAGACAGTTAAATTGAAAGTTCCTTACTGCATTGACTCACATATCTCCTCCCTCGCAGTAACTAGTCACGATGCATACATAACAGTCCTGCAAGACATGAACAAAGAAAATGACCGAAGACATGATGCAAGCAAACAAGAGAATCTAGCTGGAATGTTACCTTCTCCACCCATGAGTCTTTGTACTTGACAATGTAGGGGTTATTGAGGTTTGCTATCAAATTCATCTGCAACGCATAGATTTAGACATTAGTCATCAATTTCTTAACTAGATGCGAGTATGAGACGATGCAGAGAAGCAAATCAGAAACAAGCTTGCGCCAAAAGTTCTACCAGCTTGGGAAAAATAAAAACGCGAGATTAACCTCTTGATGAGCTGTTTGTTTGAACTTCTCTGTCTGCTTGGCCAAACGAATCTTCTTCATTACATACCTACGGACGCAGAGAAAGTTTTTGAACAAGAATGGCGCTAAGCATAACGTGAAAACATTGATTATTGAGAAAAGCAGAGGACTGTCCTACCTCTTATTCTCGGATTTGTGAAGGACGAGAAAGGCAGCTCCAAAGGTTCCTCTTCCAATTTGTTGGATGACATGATAATCATCCATTTTCAACTTGATTTCTTTGTTGGTAATCTCCATGGGAAAAATGTGTAAGGTGAGGAAAGAGGCAATATTTACATTAAATTGGATATCAGTATCAGATTATGCAGTGAAGGGAAGGGAAGCATTTAACAGTAAAAGTTGTGTTGTGTGGTGCAGCTAAAAGGACTCATGCAGGAACCATGAAGACACAAGACTTGTAAGAAAAATGTGATGTGTTTTAAATTGAAGCAAAAGCAAAGAAAGGCAAAAGGTCCCTGGCCCTGGCCCTGGTTCAGGTTCCTGCGCATGCCCAGATGGTTAAGCACATCCTTCTTTGAAATATATTACTGCCTGTGTCATATGTGTTGTTGGTAAGTCACCATCTCCTTAACTGAATGAAGATCTCTCCCTTCTGTTTTTCAGTGTTTTTAATTTTGCCACCCTGGTTTGTTTTGGGACCACACCAACCAACAAAAGCAAGCAAAGCTATGCTTCAAGTCCAAGAATTCAGAACTCAGAAGGTATATTCAAGTTCAGCACCCTCTCATTCATAGTTGTCCTTTCCAACTACTTGACTAATTCTTAACATCTTTGTCACTATAACCTTAAACCATCATAAAATAACACAACACAAGTAAAGTAATTATCGTCTCACCTAATCTCCCCACTCCAGCGATGGATTGGACATGGACATGGACCACTAGCCTATACACAAAACCCTCTTCAGAATATGGCAAACTCGTTACTTTGTTTCCACCATAAGGATAAAATCGTAATACAAACAATATACGCCTCCAGCCTCCAACAGACACGTCATCCTCTAATCAATACCCAAATTAAAAACCTCTCTGGAAAGCCAAACCAAATTCAATCTCTCTCTTCTTTGCCTCTGCTCTGCGATCTGGTCCATTCCTTTTAGGGTTAGGGTTTTTTTTTTTAATCTCGATTTCCTCCTTTATTTTGCAATTTGTTTTCTCCTTTTTTTGTTATATTAATTATTGCTTTGTTTCACCCACCCAGGAGGAGCTCATCTGATGCGATTTTGAGCTTCAAGATCGGTCTTTTGAGGAATCGCTCGCGTGCCTTAACAAACAGGTTCCACTTCATTCACGTTGTACTTTATTTTATATATTTTTTTAAGATTTATTCTTTTATGTTATTACTAGTTCTTGCTTTTGGGTGTTTATAATTTACGAGTTCTTTGATTATGCTTCGATTTTGTGATGGTAGTTTATGTCTTGGTAGACCGCATGATTGGGTATGCATGTTTTCCATGGCTGGTTATCGAATTCACGTTTTCGATGTTACGTAATCGATTATTTTGAATTAATTTTCTTGATTTCTTTCTTTGTTTGGTAGGTGCGACTGGTTGAACTTTGGTGTTCTAAACCTTTGGAAATTGGGATTTTGATTGATTCATTGTTCTTTGAATTCTTTGGTATTGATTAGAGCGTTTGCGGTTTTATCATGTTAATGAAAAGTAGGAAACTTTTGTGATTTCTCTTTTGGCAGCTGTTGCTAATGCAGCTATGATTTTAATTAAGTGATCAATGTTTTCCTTTTTATATTCACCAAAAGAGGCAGGAAATCGTGTACAATGTTCACTGGAATTTTGCATCTGTCCATGCTGGAAGTTTATTCGATCATGTTATTTGAACCATCTTCCATACTTCATTGTTTCCTATCTATCTATGCAATAATATTGTCTTTTCTTGTAGTTCTTATCCCATAAAGATCCATTATTTGCTTACAAAAGTTTTGTGTTTGTTCATGATGTCTGGCCTTTTGTAATTTCTTCCCGTAATGCTTACAGTATTTTAATCATACCACACCCATTAACTGGTTGCTCCCTATGTTGAGGGATGATTGACTTTAAAGCCTGTCAAATGTGCTCTCTAATCAGAACTCACCTCCCAATTTTGCAATTAAAATGAAAATGCTTCTTTGAAATTCTTATTGTTGCTGCCATCTTGCCATTCTGCCAACCCCTATCTTTTATTTTCACCTTTCCCTCTTATTTTTGATTCACGCAATCACATAGACATGCATATCTGTTGCACACCAGAATTCTGCATCGACGTGGCCATAAGAAAAATTAAGTTGGTGAGGAGCTTGGGTCTGTAGGATATTCCATAGTTTTCTTTAATGACAGATGTGCGTCTTCATTCCATATGTTTTTCTTTTCTTCTTCACTACTTTAATTTTCTTATTAGCTACTTTTCTTGATACATTGTATCTTGCACATATATGTCTGCTATGCTACAAACCCATTGCTTAATAGATACATGAATAGTGGAATGAAGAGTTAATCTTCTATATGTTATGCAGTTACCCTCCCTTGTAAACCGTTTTCCATTATTTGATGAGCAGAGTAAAAATGGACCATGATGAGACAGGATGCCAAGCTCCTCCTGATCGTCCTATTTTGTGTGTTAACAACTGTGGCTTCTTTGGAAGTGCTGCCACCATGAACATGTGTTCCAAGTGCCACAAGGACATGCTGATGAAACAGGAACAGGCTAAGCTTGCTGTGTCATCCATAGGAAGTATTGTGGATGGATCATCAAGCAGCAACGGAAGTGGAATCATTGTCAATGAGACTGTTACTGTGCAGATTAATGCAGTGGAGCCGAAGACCATGTCCACAGAGACTTCCTGTGTTTTAGTCTCAGGGGAGAGTGCTGACATAAAACCAAAGGAAGGTCCAAGCCGGTGCAGCACTTGCAAGAAACGAGTTGGTTTAACCGGATTCAAGTGTCGATGTGGGAACCTTTTCTGTCCATCTCATCGCTACTCTGACAAACATGACTGCCAGTTCGATTATCGTACTGCTGCACGTGAAGCCATAGCAAAAGCAAACCCCATTGTTAAAGCTGAGAAGCTTGAGAAAATTTAGATCTAATGGGGGTGAAGTCTTATGTCATGAAATATGACGCTCATTTTCATCTTTGGACTTCTGAGTGCGCCAAGTATCTAATCAGATGTCCCTTTTAATTGTTGTGTATTTGGGGAAGGGAGAGCGGGAGAAGGACAGGGTTGAAAATATCCGCATTATGAAGGACTGTATCTTGTTATTGGCGAAATTAATATGTTGGCACCAGTGTTTTAAGCCTTAATCTGTGCTGGTTTGGTGGGAGTTTGTCATGATTAGGTCGAGATGTGTCGTAACGTTTTCCTGTGGCATTTGGTGTGTGCAATTTACTACGTGATATGAAATATCCTTAAAACACGCACACGTTGCTTAATTTGTAAATTTTAAGTTATGGCTTTGGTGGCTTAATCCCAGTTCTTTTGTCTTGTAATAGCCCAACTTTCTAGATATTATTTGAGATGATTGTAGTAGGAAATGATATTAGTCTTAGGTATGAATGTCAACTCGTAAAAATCTTATTTGTATTGTTATCCTGAGATAGTTGAAGATGGGCTTAAAAGGTCTAGAAATTGGTTAAATATCTAAGTATACGTTGATTAATTCGTCTTGTTATTGCCTGAGGCTTTGTTCTTAATACTAGCCTCGTGTCTCTTTCAGTAACTTGCTTGAGGCTTTGTTCTTAATACTAGCCTCGTGTCTCTTTCAGTAACTTGCCCTTCAAATTTCTGAATGCCGAGAACTATACAAGTAAAAAGTTGGATATTTTGGCCCAGGTGTCTGAATTATCGAAATGTGGTTCATTTGACATAATGAACAACATCGCATGTTTTTGGTGGGAAAGTTACTGCTCCAATAGCGCTCTGCTTGAGCGCTCCAACATGTTGGGAGAACTTATCAGGTGGAATAGAAGCTTCACTAAAGAATTCTAGTTCGATCATCGATGTTGTACGTCTAGAAGATTAATATTAACATGCCGTCTCCATGTGACTTGGGAAAAAGTGAGAAGATTACAAAATCTAAATTATCTATAATATTAAGTAGATCTTAACGTGAAATACATTAGACCCCACAATTTTTGTCAAACATCTGTTATTGTGTTATTCATCTCCCTAACGTGCCACACCAACATTTGTTGTTATTGTGTTGTCATCCTGTCCAACGCTGTCAATAAACTTCCCTTTCAATTAACTTGTTCAAATTAATTATATTGAATAATAATTTCAAATATATTTCACTTTATTTATATAATTAAATCTAAAACAAATAATCAGTTTCGAATAAAATCATTCCCAAACCCAATTTTTGCCTTTCTACTAGCATCACCTTGAGCTTTTCCTTAAGTTCTTTCATATCCTAACAAGGAAGCCTTATCCATCTTGGAAATGTTGGGGATAGCGGCTTATTCGTTGGTTTAGCTGTATGCCCTATAGTCAATCGGTTTGGTTGTAGCTTAGTGACAATTATTTAAAAGCATTCTTTATCTTATCATGTTCAGATGTATATGATAAAGTCCATGTGATAATTATACATCACAAATAAAATTATAATGAGATTCATATTGCATTAATGTATTATCCCTAAATTGTTCCTAGTAAAGTTATGAATACCGTACCGGGCTTGGTACCGGATTGAGGTTTAGAACGGAACTGTACCGGTACCGGTCAGTACCGGGTACCGTTTCAGATAATTTTTTAAATTTATAAAATAGTCCCTACAATTTTTAAAATTTGCAAAATAGTCCATTAGTATTATATAGTTGTACTGCTGTATACTTTACTAGTTTACTACTTACATCAACCATGTTTTCAAAAATCTTAATAATAAATAATAATGACAATTCATATGAAATAAAAATAATTTTTAAA
>JAOTBA010000008.1:20849313-20864795 GCA_025629845.1 Erythroxylum squamatum | reverse complement strand
CCGTCGGCAAATGGAACTCCAGGACGCCGACGGTTCGGTCGGCAAACAAATCGCTTTTTACCGACGCTTCGGTCGAACCGACTGCACAATAAATAGTCGGTAAAATTTATGTTCAGAAGTAAGGGATGCAACTATCAAGATCGAAAGATGGTTGCAGTTAGGGTTAAAACTTAGCGACATCATCAAGGACAAGATGAAGCTTATATATTGAATGAGCACGAAGGGAATTTCTATGTAGTGTTTAAAAAAAACCTCAAGACCTCAATACATGCTCAAGTCACAGTTTCGAGTTAACTATTTGTACTGGTTAGAGAGAAAAAGAGCAGTAGCCTTCTGTGTGCGAGAACAAAGAGCAATAACTTTAATTTAGAGATTTCAATCTCAAAACAACATCGTTTAGTTGTGTTTAATTAGTTAGTTTAATTAAATGACGTAGTTTAGTTAAACATAATTAGTTAATTTAATTAAGTTCGACGTGCATAAGTGTATAGGGTTTCTGGAACCGTGAAAAGCCACATCAACAAGGTTAACGGAGAGACTAACATTAGACTAGAATTGAAAAAAATTGAAAGTTTAAGTATTTAATTGACAATTTTTAATGTTCAAGCTATAATTGCAAAATTGAGTAAAGTTTGTGAATTTTGTTGTAGTTAACCCTTTCCTATAATCTGCTTAATTGTGATATTGAATTATTTATGGATACAAATCATGAGTCTATGACATACTTATCTCTATCTATTGTTAAAAAAAATTACAAAAATTTGTCTATCAATAGACAAAGAAGGTTATCAAACAAATCGAGCTAGTTACCTTTCAATTATCAGGAACTTTGTAGGGGTATTATTAGGTGTATTATTGAGGCATAAAGAAGGATCCATGTTCTTTTTTGTTGGATTGGCTCATTACAGAGTCCTCTTTATAATTCTCTACTAAAGACTTCCAAAAAATGAAACACTGCCGAATGAACTCTATCCAGTATTATTTCTATCCTAGTGTTGCTTCAATGGCAAAGGCAACGATTCAGGATTCTTTTAATTATGGATCAAAATTTTCCTATTTCATTGACTTATTCATGTATTTCTCACTAGCGAGTCACTACACAAAACTGACTTTTAGCTACTTTTTTTATTAATTAGCTTTTGATTATAATTTCCAAATTCGTCAGCAAAAGTCTAGCTTTGGCGATGTTTTACTGAATCGTCAATAAAGGAATATCTTTTGCGATGATTTGAAGATTTTGTTGCCAATTGTTGAACATTTGGTGACGATTTCCCGTTTTACCGAAATCGTCACTAAATGTTTCAACATTTTTAAAAATTAAACATTTTCGTTTTGTTTTAATTGAAAAATAGCTCTATCTTCATTCTTTTTCTTCTGTCGTCTTCCTTTGCATTTTGTGTTGTCTCCTTGTGTCCGCCATTGTCGTTGTCTTCTTCCATCACCTACCATCTTTGTTGTCATCGATTGAGGTATGTATTCCATCCTTTGCGCTTTAGTTTTTCTTCTAACGGTGATGTTGTTATATTTGGGTCTTGTTTTCTGCTGGATTTTGTGTTCAATTCGCGTGTATGTTGTGGTTTTCTTGATGATGAATATGTGTTGTCCTAATAATGAAAACGGTGAGATGGGTAGTGCGTCTAGAATGGGTTGAATGAAGTTGAATATGGATTCGGAAGGTTGTTTAAGTAATGCCTATTAAGTGTTCGATGAAAGTTCTGTTAGAGACGAATTTTTCTTATGATTTCTAATGTATGCATTTATTTCCAATTACCTTGTTGTTCTTGACTCCAGTGTTCCAATACACTCCACTTGTGGTGCTTTCTTCAATCATTATCTCCATCATGCTTGGTCTCATAGATTATGTAGCTACAACCCATTTGTGGAATGTTGACATGTTTGATTTCATTGCCTGCATTGGTGCCTACATTGGTGTTGTATTTTTTAGTGTTAAGATTGGCCTTGTTATATCGATATTATGTCCTAAAATCAAAATGTTCCACTATGATGTAATTCATTATTAGATTAATCATTTGATTAGTGCCAATGCAGATGACGATTTCACTGTTATGGCTACCTGTGTTTATCGCAAGACCAAGAACATTTATTCTAGGAAACCTTCCTGATTCAACGATATTAAAAAATTCCAACAATGTCCCAATGCTAGAAGTGTTGCAGGAGTTCTCGTACTTCAGATTGATGCACCCATATATACTTCGCCAATTTCAACTACTTAAGAGAAAGTTATTGTATTATACGTCAAAAGCTGAAAGGTGTCACTACAAAAGATTGCATTTTTTGTGAAAGTAAAAATTATTACTAAAAGTAGTAATATTAGTCATTATTATTAATAGTATTTAATTTTTAAAGTCGTTATGTCCCGTCATAAATACCTCTGTCAATAATAAAATAGTGAATAATTTAGGAAAATGCTCACAATTGTGCAACACTTCACAAAAGTATTGACACTAAAAATTATGGAATGTGTGAAAAACTATATGGTCACATTAACTTTACGTATTAGTGACAAGTTTGTCGACACAAACAATATAAAGTAGTGACGAATAAATTCGTAACAGTACTTAAATAATTTTTATTGTGAAAACATCATTGCCACTAAAATAATTGAAAATAGTGACAATATTTTTCACTCATGCTTTTTTTTTAATCAATGTCCATTCCTTCTTGGTCACTAATATTTTAAAGAATAAGTAGCAACATCATTTTTTGATAATGAATAAACTAAGTTTGGTGAAATTAGGTGTATACCATTTGAGTGTCTCCTTTAGTCATCACTCCTAACACATTATATAGTTATCAATTTATGTCGAAAAAACCCCCCTATCTAGTTACTTCTCGCACGTAATAATGAGTATGAATAGGGTATTTAAGGTGGATCGATGAGGAGGAAGACAAGATAATATATTCGGGGGAAAGCAATCTTCACTATGTTATACTTGACATAGGAGGTGGGTGATTATCGAAAAGCTTCTGGAAAATGTTCTATACCTTAACATGGTTGCGGATTCAACTATACTATTTCTAGTTGGGTTCATGCTTCTTATATTTAGCTGACTCAATCTCATTGTTTGTTTGAATTAAACTTATTATATCAACTTCTAATAAGTTATCATTATGCTATTTAGATCTTTGTTGTTGTTGTTCATCATCTCCGATTGTCCGTCATCTCTAATGGCCCGAATTCTGTAAGCAGTGAAGATGAGAATGAGTCTTAGTTATTAATATTTTTTTATTTTGTATGTTAGTATTTTTGAAATTGTATTTTACATCTTGTATATTATCAAACTAAATCATATTTTATTTTTATACACAATGTTTCTAATTTTCAATTATTTTTTATTATATAGTTTCAAAAAAAATTATTTTTTATTATATTTTTGTATAATAAGTTATACAACAAAAAATATATATATTACATAAAATAATATAGATTAAAAATGTCACAAATAATTATAATTAACATGATATAATATTTAGTTACAATGTATATTAAAATTTTTACTAAATTTTACAAAACGAAGCAAAAAATATTTGACTACGTTTTAAAAAATGTAGCTAATAACTTTTAGTTATAAAAACAAAACGTAGCAAAACGTTATTAGTAACGATTTAGCAAAACGTCGCCTATAATTTTTCGCTACGAAAATAAGGCATAACAAAAAACTATTAGCGACGATTTTTAAAAATTGTCACCTATAATTTTCTATTACTGAGATTTCATGTCGTTTTTTGTGATGAATGTAAATTGTTGCTAGTTACTATTAGCGACGATTTTGTTACTTTTAACGACGAATTTGTTCATTTTTTTGAGATTTTAAAGGAAAATATATTACTCAAAAAATCTACAATATACAAGCCTAAAAAGGAACAGAAACGAGATACAATCAAAAAGAGAGGCTTTTGCAACAGCCCTCTAGCAAAAACCACCCAAAATCAACCCCTACCTACAGGTGCCACCGCCGTCGCATAACCATACTCAAACCAAGTTGTTTCCCCGTTGCAATAAGAACGTCTCAGATTGCATTAACTATATAATTAGCTAAATCATACTTTGTCCTCTCCATATGCCTATAAATCCTCTAATTACGCTCCCTCCAAATATGATAAATTACCATCTGGAAGGAAGTCCGAACAATGAGACCCTCGGATCGCCCTGCTCTAGTTTACCCAATTAAGAGATCTAAAACGTCACTCCAACCATAAGAGGGAGGAAACAGATCAATCAAATGCACAATGCGGCTCCAAATTGTTTTGGAATATTCACAGGCAAAAAACAGATGGTCCTAACACTCTGCCATTTGGTTACACAGCACACGAATAGGATCAAAGTCCCCAAACCATCTGTCATTGGTACTCAACCTGTTTTTGATCGCCAACCAAACAATAAAAGCCGCTCGTGGACTGACTACCTGATGCCAAACCACATCTGCCCAACTAACCTCCGCTTGCCTCCCTACACCAACATCATGAGCAGATTTATTTGAGAAAACACCATTGTTATTAATAGTCCATACCTGCTTATCCTGCTCCTGTCCGAACTCAATACCATGAATGTATTGATCTATGATAGAACCGAAGCGACAGTTAGGCCTCTTAGCTCACCATCGAACTACCCATGCCACTGAGGCCTCTTTAGGAAATCAAGATCTAAATCCAAACAAGTCAGGTCTCAGCCAAAGAGGATTAAGACCATGCCAATTATCAAACCAGAAGCTAACTCCATCACCGTGCCCAATATGCCACTGAATAAATGGATAAATCGTCTCACGGACATTCAACATACTTTTAAATATCCATGAGTGATCAACTCTAGGAGGGATATGCCAAAAACTAAGACCATTAAGGCGATAAGTCTGCACCCACTGAACCCACAAGGCTTCCCGATCAGCAAACAATCTCCAGATACGCTTCATCATTAGAACTCGCTGCATCTGGGGAAGAGATATAATTCCTAAACCCCCTTGCTTCTTGGGTACCACAATTTCGCTCCACTTGACCTTGGCCCCTTTACAATTGCCATGTTTACCAGTCCAAAGGAAAGCTTTCAAAATACGCTCCATTTCTTTGATAACCCTTTTCAGAATAACCACATGAGCAGCCCAATGTATATGCATACTATTCAACACTGCAACAATTAAAGTCACTCTCGCAGTAAAAGAAAGAAAACGATGTTGCCAAGCATTAATCCGACTCCTTAGTTTTTCTAACAAAGGAAGAAAGTCCGAAAACTTCGGTTTACCCGACGTAATCGGCACTCCCAAATATCTGGAAGGGTGCTGCTGGAGAGGCAACCCCGCCATCCTACCAAGTGCCTCCGGATTGGGAACATCTGAGAAAACATAAATGCCACTCTTCTGGGCATTCATACTCAAACTTGACCATCGCGAGAAGGTTTCCAACAAATTGATCAGCCTGGAAAGCACCTGAGGGTCCGCCTTGCAAAGCAGAATCATATCATCCGCATATAAGAGATGAGACAACTGCATTAATGATACTGAAATAAGCCATTACATTGAGTCAATCGAGACAGTAACCTGGATAGGCCTTCCATTGCAAGAGTAAACAAATAAGGGGATAAAGGGTCCCCTTGTCGGATTCCTCTGTGGATGCGAAATGGCTTCGTCGGCACTCCATTGATCAAGACACTGAAAGAAGGAGTGTGAATACACTGCTCAACCCAACTGCAAAACAGAGGCGGAAGACCCAGCCCGAGCATACAGTCCGACAGATATCTCCACCCGATCGTGTCATAAGCCTTAAAAAGGTCGACTTTTAGAGCACAGCTATTAATTCTTTTTCCAGAATGATAGTCCCCCAATAATTCCTGTAATAGCAGAATATGGTCCCCAATACTACGCGAAGGAAGAAAAGCACCTTGGGCAAAACTGACAGTCTCAGACAAAATACTCCTCAAACGCTCCGCCAGTAGAGAAGCAATCACCTTATAAACCGTATCACAACAAGAAATCGGCCGAAAATCTTGCACCCGAGCAAGTCTCTCCTTCTTAGGTATGAGACAGATATAAGTGAAATTCATTTCCTTCAACATCTTTCGCGAAGAAAAAAACTCCAGAACAGCTTCTGTGAACAATTGTCCCGTGATATCCCAAGTGTGTTGGAAAAAACCAGCTGAAAAACCATCCGGACCTAGCGACTTGGAGCTATGAATCCGAAATAGAGCCTGCTTCACTTGGAGGGCAGTGAATGGAGCATTAAGCATCTCCGATAGCTCCCGACTTAGAGTTGAATTGAGCACATCTCGCACGCCAAAACTAGTACCCGAAGTAACACTCTGGCCCATAAGATTAACAAAAAAGTCCCGAACTTGATCGGACACAGCTTCCTGACCTCGCACCACATTACCAGCGTCATCGACCAACTCAGTAATGGTATTAGTATTACGACGACCCTTAATAGCAGCATGGAAAAATTTTGAATTACAATCACCCTCCTTGACCCAAACTTGTCGGGATTTCTGCTGAGCAATAGAATTAGACAACTGTAACTCCTCCTGGTACCTGTATAAACTCTCAACCTCAAGAACTCGAAGTTGATCGTTGTGGGGTTCCAAGTAGCAGTTCCTCTGAACATCAGCCAATCGGCTGCTCAGCTCCTGACTATTCCGATTACGTCTAATGCTAAACTCCTTGATCGCTTGTTTGGCCAATCTCAACTTCTGCATTAATTGAAACGCTTTGAACCCTTGAACTTCATACCGCCACACCTGTGCAATCATGTCCATAAAACCGTCAACGCGAAGCAAACCATTAAAGAACCGGAAAGGAGCTCCAGGCCGCTGAACGCCGCTAGTATGATGAAGAATGATAGGGGAGTGATCAGAGAATCCAGGCTCTCCAAACTCAGCCGAGTCATACGGAAAAGCACCCAACCAATGCTGATTTACTAAGACTCGATCCAATTTCTTTCGAATGAACAAGTTACCCCTCTGCTTATTCTCCCAAGTGTACCATCTACCACGACCGCGAAGGTCGACAAGATCAGTCTGCGAAAATAATTGGTGGAGTTCTCTGCCAGCACCACCATGGAACTCCACTCCACCTTCCACCTCCGACGAGTTAAGGCAACAATTAAAATCACCTGCGACTAACCATGGCCTATGAATTCCCATCGAAAAATCCTGCAGCTCACTCCATAAGGCAGCCCGCTGAAAAGTAAAATTTGAGGCATACACTAAAGTGATCACAACGAGACCCATACCAAAAACCTGACACTGCAAATGCATGAACTGATCACCCATCCGAAGAACTTGAACTGCCACTTTGAGCTTATTAAACCAACACAGAATTCTCCCATTATAATGATGCGCATGATTGGAGATGTAGCACCATTGAGGCCCCAAAAAACCTAAATCCCTCCTAGCCACATTCTCTTTTATTTTCGTTTCAAGAAGACCTACCAAAATCGGCTGAGTTTCCGCAACAAGCTGCTTCACCATCAGCTTCTTGTGGGGAGCGTTTAGCCCCCTCGTATTCCAAACCAAAACCGTCATATTAAAAAAGGCACTCCGGGGACATCACCCCTTTGTGCTTTTTCTTCTTCGTTTTCTTCTTAACAACAGTTTGCTTCACCATCTCACCCGAATGGGGGCTAAGCTCCGTTGTCACCACAGCAGACCCCACCTCTAGCCCAACAGAGGGACTAGCATCAGCAGAACCTATAGAGGCCTCTACCTCGACTGGAATTTCCCCCTCGGCATGAGCCCCCCTTTCAACAGAAACACGACCCTCTCCAGCATCCAAAGAAAGGTCTAGGCAAAGACGAGGGGGTTCCCTAATCATCCCATGCTCCCCCGGATCCTTCCGGACTACATGACAACCACCACTGCTCTCACCATTTACCTGGAAACTGTTAATCTCGGATCCACTCCGGAGTTTTTGTGGCAAGGGATCAAGAGTAGCCGCACCCCGACCATGCTGGGCCGCCTTCCCCTCAGCCCGCGGTTCCACACAACTCTGATCCGGACAAAGATCACTCGGGGGTAGGGCCTGCCCCTCTACAGCACCAGACACCAAATCAGCACTCCAACCAGAGGAAAATCGTCGCCCTGTTGCAACCCACTGCCGAACACCCACTCTAGGCTTCCAAGGATATGATACGGCAATAGTGTCTCGAAGCAGCTCCCCATTCTCACCAAGTCGCATAATGGACACACTATCCGGCAACTCAAGGTCCTTTGGAACCTCAATACAAATCTTAGCAAAACCTATACGGTCCATAGTCGCTGTCAACGCATCCATACACAGGGGCTTCCCTAACCCACTTGCCAAATGACTCAGACCCTCCATTGTCCAGTATTCCATCGGTAAATTGTGAAACTGTACCCAAAGCGGAATGACGTCAATCGATCCCTTGTCCACACCCATCCCTGGACGCCACTGCCTAAGAAACAATGGTTGGTCCCCAACATGCCAGGGCCCAAGTTCCAGAATCTCACCAATATTGGCATTCGGAGAGAACTTGAACAACACTGAACCATCCTCCCGAAGCATGGCTTTTTCAAAACCCTTTTTCCCCCAACGCCCTCTAGCCCACGCATTAACCACCGGGAAAGCAACTCTCTTAGACCAAAAGAAACCCACCAAAGCATTTGACCAAGCCCTCACACCCGCCTGTAACAGCTCCACCGGAGGGGAAATGACTCCATCCTTAAGCACATTGGGATAATGTTTCAGTCTTCGAGCAGTCGACCCAGCGCCCACCTTATCTCGCCAAGAAGGGCCCCCGGCTGGAGAAGATTCCCGGGTAGCGCCGACAGCCATCGCAACCAGCTCCGACGCTCGCCCATCAACTACCGTCAACGACACGGGAGGGATCTCGCCATCCTCCAACGCACCCAACGCCCTAGGGCTGCCGACAACCACCGACGGCTTCAAAGGAGGGAAGGAGCCTAAGGACAAAGACAGTTCACCCATGGCAAGGGTGAATGTCTACAGCCCAGAAAGGCCTAGGAAAATACAGAAACGGGGTTAGTCAACGGGCAGAAAAGGGTGAAAGGCGAAAAGGGTCAAGGGGTAAAGAAGGAAAACCAAAGTGAGAGGGAAAAAGGAAGGAAGAGAGAAGGCAGAGCATTGAAGTTTCGTAGTCATACGAATTTGTTCATTGCTAAAAGTATTTTCTATTATAGTGAGTATGAAATTCGTTGCTAAAAGTGTCTTCTATTTGTTAGTTTTAGGAAATTATTTTGATTCCTTAGTTTTAGGGATTGTGATTTGATTTGATTTACATGTATAGTTTCCTTTTACATAAAACTCTTCTTCTATATATGTACATGATACAGTAAAATACAAACACACAGAAAATTCTCCGAATCTCCTATGTCTATTATTTATTTTCCTTCATTGTTTTTCTTCACTATTGTAGTGAGCATGTCACTTCCTAAGCATTAATCCCGATTTATGTGATACTCTCGTGAAGTTTTAGTATCAGTGATTTTAAAACTTCACGAGAGTGTTGCAAAATTTTTTTAAACATGTTCTTTTCTCTTATTTTCTGCTAGCAAATTGAGTTAATTTTTTCACAAGATTTAGATAAATGTCAAGCTCTTTAGCTCATCACACTGTTTATTGGTTTCTGCTTTGATATTTTTCACCACGTGAGGAACTCATCAGAAAAGAACTTGGAAGTTACCAATGAGTATGTTTTCATAGAGGGAATGAAGATTCATGCAGTATGAGTCGAATGTTGTATTAAAGAGTTCAATATTGTGTTAGAACAAAACAACTTGTGTATTGTATAAGATTTAGATGAATAATATTTCAATATAAAAATCTTTTGCACAACTTCATAAAAGATTTAAGATTTCTCTAGGTAATTAAATTTCCAATTAGGTGTATTCACAAAATATTACTTTTTGTAAAGATATTTGAATTATAATTACTTTGGTAAAATGAGATGAATGTTACAAAAAAATAATTATATAAAATATTTTTATTTTTATTTTAATAATTATGATAACTAGTTAATGTAAGAATAAAATTTAATATGTTAAAAAATAAATTTAATATTAACATATAAAATTATATTAAAATTAAAACATAAAATAATGAAACCAAACAAATTTTCATTTTCAAATTTTTATCACAAATTTCAACTAAACATGTTCTTATTTTAGTTTTTATTACTAAAAATTAAAACTTACAATGAAAAAAGGAAACTAGAATTGAATGACTCCTTAAATTGGCTCATTTTCTTTTGAAGTCAACATTTTTTTTATATTATTAGTAATTAAGGTTTATTTAAACTTATAATTGTTGTTCTTTGAGTGAAATTTGATGATTATGAACTTGTTAAGTGATAATTAAATAAGAATCTAGTTAGACTCACATATAAAGTAGTAAAAGAATATACTAGTTAGTAAATGTAGAAAAAATTACATAAATTAATAATACTAAAACTATATAAAATTTTTAATTAATAGACATGTTGCTTAATTGAGAATTATTTTAGTATATTAGCTCATGTTGGAAATACAAAAATAAATATATAATAAAATTTATTAGTTTATCGAATATTAATATATATTACTGTAATAAGTGAAGAAGAAGACATCTAAATTATAGATTTATCGGTGATAAAGTGTACGTGTGTGTGTATATATATATATATATATATATGATTGTGTTTGACACTAATAGAGTATAAGAAACCAAATAGTAGATATCATCTTTTTTTTGATAAAGATCGTTTCCTAAAACCTGGGGATGGATTTTTTGCATACAAAATTTTGGGTCTTACTTGCACCCGCTGATACATAGGAGAGATTTTAATCTCATTTAGGGTTGATCATCAGTTCTTCTCCATTCAACGCTGTAGTCCCTACTCCCTACGCCAGATTACCATCCCCACTGTGATTTTCCCCACAATCGTCTTTCAATTCCCCAGGAAAAATAAACTAGTGAAAGAAAAATTCCAAAAAAAAGAAGAAAAGCAATTGACCTAATAAAATTGGTTTAAGAAGGGCCTCGACTTATTAGCAGGCCTACCTCTTGATGTTATCTGATTTGCTGATGCTTTATAAAACATCAACATGCACTTCTTGACATAATATTTTGGTTCCATTCTTCTGACAATCTCATGGTCAGTCATTCCACATTGTAAAAACACCAGGATTTGACCCCTGAACTGAATCTCCAGACCAGTTCCCGTAACCACCAGAAGGCATATCATAATCCACCTTAACCAGTGCAAGCTCCTCCGCAGATCCTACTGCAGTAGATCCTGTAGAATTCGAGGCCATCCCAAGTCCGTTTCCCAAATAACCTCCATTATAACTGCCACAAGAACTGCCATTGTTGTCTACAATTGATGAAGAAGAGCCCATGTTCAACAGTCCATGAAGCAAAGCCGGGTTATTTTGGATGTAACTATTGTAAAACTGAGGGCTTTGACTCGATTGGTGTAGGTAAGAACCAGATTGCTGGTGTAAATGAAGCTGTGTCTGAAGATAATTTTGCTGAAAGGAGGCATCTTGGTGGTACTGAGAAATGTCATGGTTTTGAAGAGTGAGTAATGGCTGTGGTTGATCAAATGACGACTGCATGAGAGAATATGCTTGTAGCCTGCTAGAACTAGAACCTCCGTACTGGAAACTTGAACCAAGGGCTATCATTTCTTCTCGTTTTCTCGACGATTCCATTGCTTGCGCCTCCTTGAGTCGTTTAGCAGCCCCCCCTCCAATCGGCAAAGTATTGCTCTCAAGAATTGCCTTCACATCATATCGGCTCATGTCAAAGTTGGTCACTGCATTAAGCCCTCTAAACTTTATAGCTGCTATGTCATAAGCTTCGGCAGCCTCCTCTTCCGTGCCTTAAATGATTCCATAGAAATCGTGTTAGCAATCGGAGCAATACAAAGAATAGAATTTCTTGTAAAGTCTATATACCTCCACGCAGAAAGAGAGTTCTTAACGAGGATGCCAAGACAGTTTCTTATATTTCTAGTTATTTTGAAGGAATACGGACGTGTGCATGAAGAGCAAATGACTTACTAAAAGTTCCCAAGTAGAGGTCTTTATTCCCTGCAACTCTACCGATTCTTGCTTGCCATCTTCCATGTTGGTGATGCCTGTTCAACGTTAATTACTTTGAGACTTGGAAAGAGAGAACACAAGAGAGCGAGAGAGAGATAGAGTAAGGTTGGGAATATATGGAGCTATCCATGCAAGATATGTACCTTGTAACTCCGCGATACATGGATGCACCTCTGGAGAAGCCACTACTCTTCCTGTAATTTATCATTAAGGAATACATTAATTATCTCATGAATAAATTCTGAAAATTACTAAGGATTAATATCATTCTGAATATACGAGTTACTTCAATTAGAACTACTTCGGTCTAGTTGCACTAACTTGTATTATGACCTAAAATGATTTATGTACCTTCTAATGGCAGCCACAAATTCTTGTCTGGTCATGTGCTTCATCTCCTCCAGCTCCTTCTCATAGTTACTGATCTGAGAAAGTCAGAGACAAGTTTTAGGTCACTAGCAGAACCTAATGCCGATGCTGCTTCGTATGCAGTTTTAGAACCAATAAAACTTACCGGAAAATTCGTAGTGGTGGATATTCCCCAATACTTGAGTGCAGCCAGATCGTAAGCCCTAGCAGCTTTTTCTTCTTTGTCATATCCACCTGCTCATATAATAGTTAACAAACTCATGAGTTCATTATTTAAACTAAAGTGAGAAGAAGAGAAAGAAATGACGAACTATAAGAATGAAACTGCTCACCTAAATAAACTGCAAGAAGTTTTAGGACCATGTCAATCCATAACCAAAAAATGAAAAAGTAAAGAGTTAGTAATGATTAAACTTCGATGCTAACTGATGACGGTAAAGTTCGCCGAAACCCCGCAACTCTAACAGGAACGACCTATAACATATGTACCTTGTCTTCCTTTCCTGGACTGTCCTTCTCTTCTACAGCTATTATCCCATAGATGAGCTTCATACCTTCCTGTCCACCGATGCCTGCAGGTTCAACTTGAAAACTCAATGAGGATGCATTAAGTTTCATTGCTGTGAAGTGGACAATGAAACAAATACACGTGTGAAAAAGTAGTGATTCTTCATGTACACCTTGTTACACCACGATATATGGATGTTCTTTGCCCGAATGTGTCCAAGGTCCTTCTGGGTGCAGCAGCTTCAACTGTGTTAGTACTGTTATCCCCACTGGTTTCACATGTAGAACCCTTCCCACTTGCACTACCCATAGATAGTGTCAGTGACTGCAGACTGCTGGCATTTTCTTGAAATTCATAGTTGTTAGAAGCGGCTACTACACTATTATGGGCAGGCACCAGGCTATTGCTGGAGAACATATAGTCAGAATCATTTGCCTGAATTTCGTTGAAGGCCACAAGATCTGATTGATTCTCGGATTTGCTCACACCAAGAAAATCTGCTACTTTGGGAACTTCACTGCTGCCGTGAGTGTTAACAAGACTCCATTCTAAATAAATAGAGAAAAAAAGAGAAACGAAAAGGAAATATTGGTCAGACCGAGAGACGAAGAGATTAAATGGACAAGGAAGATGTACCTTGATTCTGAAAGGGATTGTCCATATTGTCATTAACCAAGCCTAGAGAAAATTGATGAGAATGAGGTGTTTGCATATGGGTTGGCAAGGAGGAATTGTTTGGAGAAAGAGGAAACGTCAGCCAGTTGTTTGAATTCATGGATCCCTGAATAGTTGTATCTTAGCCGACCTTCAAAAGGTGAAGATTGTTACCTGCATGTAATACAAAACAAACAAGAGTTAAGGATTAAGCAACTGAGGAAAGAAGTGAAAAAAAGGGTAGTCAAGCCAAAGCATTAAATTAGCAAGCAAGCACAAAAAGAATCTTCATAGTATTTACAGGTGGCTAGGGTTGGCCTGAAATACTTTAACTCAAAACACTCCTTTCTCTGAACGCGCTCTCAAAGTTTGACCTAAGTTGAAATCTTGTTTTCGTAAGCTTGAGAGAGGAGAGTCAAGGTAGAGAGAATGCAAAAGAGAGAGCTTTAAGAAAGGAAGACGACATCTTAAAATAGACTCTCACCCTCTCACCCACACAGACTCTGACACACAAATCAACCAAGTAGAAGTAGCTCCTTACGAGCACCATTTTCCAACACTTGAAGCCAATTCACCATCATACTAATTATAATATCTCACATTAACATACCCATTTATATCCATGTACATAAGTACTATATACGAACACGAGCGTCATATTAAACTATTAGTTTAGCGGTCTTCAGACTTGGTATTGGGACAAAGCCTCAAATCCAACTGGAAAATTCCAACTAATGCCAAGCCCTATTCCACCCTCTCTATCTCTCTTGAAGCCCCACTTGATTCATTGGAACTCTCGTCCTCGTTCAATGCAATATATGACTCCCCAAAGCCCGGCATTCCCACACTCTGCAAATCATCTCTTTGTCTAACCCTACGTAAAGTTACTCTTCTCTCTTTCTCTCTCCCATCTTCAAGAAACTAAGATATGATGCATGAGCTTATCAAATCCATAAGCCATAGAAGATCTCCCATCGCCTAAATGACCAAATTTGTAGATCCCCGAGTCCCTGCATGTGTTGAAGATGCATGAGTACGGGTCTGCTATATTTTAAGATCAAAATCCGACATATTAAATATTTGAAGTAATGGAGGGAAGAGTAAGAATTACCCTTGTCTTGTTGATTTTTTAAATTTAGTGACTGAGCAAATCACATAAACTTTCTAAAGGATTTTGTTTGGTTCCCCAAGTAGAAATCTGTTGACCACTTAGTTGATATTCGCGCCCCGTCAAAAGCTAAATTTCTCATTCCTGAGGAGGCATTTCAATTCCATTTGCGATTATCGATTGCTATATCTTAAGCCAGATTTATAGAGAATACATCAAACTCCATTACTCTAACCATCAACCTCACGCACACTTCTATACATAAAGCTAATCGTAAAGGTACATTGTACACTGTATATCTACTGTTTTGAATCTTTTGATGAACTCAAAACCAAGTCAAATTAAATATATTAATAGAAGCATTAAGCATATGTACGTAAATTTATACTTTTGCAACTAAACTTGTTATCTTTTCTTCCTTATAGTCTACATGTTACCATGCCCATCAGATGCATACATAAGCTCACATACAACACATGTATATTATTAAATATTAAGAGACAGAGATATCTGACAGCACGAATAATATTTATGAAGTTGAAAGCTCTCATAGTTTGGTTTTCTAGGACAGTCAAAGGATTACTTTTCCATCATTTAGAAGCTGAACATTTCAGAGTTTCAGGTTTCAGACTAATATTCTACACAAAACAACAACAACGATAATAAAGCTAAGAATCTGAACACAGAGTGGTAAACCAAAGGAAAGTAAAATATTGAAAATAAAAAAGAAAGCCTACGAATTCCACATTGTTGTTGAAAGGAACACTGACACTCCC
>JAOTBA010000008.1:20818062-20832960 GCA_025629845.1 Erythroxylum squamatum | reverse complement strand
TAAACACCTAAAGGTATAAGTTAAACTTAGCACAACTTCGTTTGTTTATAAAATAGAACAAAAGAACAACATTGATTCAGCTAATGATGGTTTTTTGACGATGATGACCATAATACAGAACCCAAATAGAAGAGAGAAGACAATGGTTTGCAGGTTGGAGGATTTTGAGAAATGTTGATGGCTTGAACGAGAATGGGGTAGCCTTTTTTTGTAGTTGTGATTGAAAACCTAATATAAAACGACGTCGTTTTTCTTGTTTAATGGCACAATAGTTGTTTCTTGTTTACTGTAGTTATTTGGAAGTACTATTAATTAATTTGTTACGATCTATTGTATTTGGTCAACAAACGTCAGATGTAGCGACTAATACATGGTTCGTCGCCAAAGCCCGTGGGTTCATAAATAATTTTTTATAAATTTATTATCCTATTCCAAATAAAACATAATTTGAATTAAAAATTAAATTATTCAATTGAAAAATATTTCCAAATTAATTTGTTTACCCTTCAAAAAATTATAATTGACTTACAATTTTCAGAAAATTATAGATTTTAATTCTCATAATTTAGAAAAACTAATTTCAAAAATTAAACAGTTTAATTATTATAATTTAGAAAAACTATTTTTTAAAAAAATTAACAAGACATTCTAATAGTTAGTGTGTTACTATTTCTAATACATCATTACAAATTACAGTTTTGTCACATAATAGTCTATTTAATTTTGTTTATCTACCAAATTAAAATTAAAGGTTAGTCATTCCCAAAAATTAAGCAAATGAAGAACAATTGCATATATAAGTGAGACGATAAATTTTACATTTTGTATGATGAATTAGGAATATCTCATATATATTAATCAATTAAGAAAGTAAAGAGATTGCTTCGGTTTTGGGCGACGATGTGGAAATTTGGAAGCAATTTGTCTACCATTTGCTACTACTGTTTAAACACAGACATGCCAACCCTTCTTCTTCCCCCCTTTCACTTATTACCCCCCTTCTCCTTCATTATTCAAAACCCACGTTGCATTTTTTCCCTAACTTCTCCTCTATCTTCGACATTGTGAACAAATCTTCTCCCTACGCTTGCTCTCTTCATTTGGTGAGTAGTTTTGACCTGTTTATTTTGTTGTGTCATTGAAGTCAAAAAAATTATGATGGTTTTGTGTTATGTTTTGAGTTTGTTGTCGATTTGTTTGCATTTATCGGTAATGATAATGGTTGAGTTGTGTAGAAGTTATGTTATTATTGTTGAAGAAAGGGAGAACAGACGTTTTTTATTATGTTCTTTAGTTGAATTTTACTTGCCCATAAGGTATTCGACAAAAGTCCTAATTGTCGTTATGTTTTTTATTCTTATTTCTCTTTAAAATTTTTGGGTTCTTAAAGGTGGTCTAATATTTCTGATCATCGCTAAAATCATTCATATAGAGCCAAATATGATATCATTTTTAGGAGTTAGGGGTTTACAGCCACCAATCTTGATAAAGGGATGACAAGGACGATATGAAAGCAAGTATAAGAAGTTGATGATTCCATTTTCACTTTTCAAACTTAGTTCATTCATAATACACACGTAATGGGGAGGTGGGCCACTTTCGGCTTCAAATACGCAAATAACATAAACTACCCTTCTTATCTTTAGTGTTTTCACTTTCTAAGTTTCAACCATTCCCAAGTCAAGTGGGGTCATCGAAGTTCCCACAAGTAAAACCAACAAAAATTGTTCGCTATCACATGTATATATTTATAACTGAATAGTGGTTCATGCCTTCATTTCTTTTATGGATATAATTATTATCTTGAACTTCCTTTCAATAAAAAAAACAATAAAATGAAATGAAATGAAATTGATACAATCGACAATAAGAACCAAAAAAAAGGAATGTGATTGTGAAGCGTTAGAAGGAGGGATATCATCAAATGAGTCAGCTTAAAAAATAGAAAAAAAACATTCAGTTGGGTAAAAGGAATTTGTTTATATACAGGAAACACAAAGGACTAATTTAAATAGTCCTTTATGAAATTAAAACCCCCAACTTCTGTTCATGGAAATTTGGCAGAGCATTGGTTGGTCGGGTTTTGGGGCTGATGACTAATTGTCCATGATACTCCTTTTAATGCTCCATTATTTTAGAACCATTGAACTTATGTAGAAATGTGTGAATACTTATTAAAATCTTAGAAGTACGATATCAACAACTAGATAAATCGACTAAGGAAATTATATCACATCTTGAACTCCAATTCTTGTAAATTCATTCAAAGGTTTAAGCATATTCCTCTACTTAAATGAATATATCTATGCTTCATCATGCCTTTACTTGCAATTTTGGTACTTATCACACTCAACCAAACTTCACCAACAATTTTAAAAAGATAAAAATTGGAACCTTAATTTCTTTCTTTTGCCAATGACATTTAAAATAATAACTTCAATGTAAACAACAAAAATTAATACAAAAGACTTAACCAATTTCAATGTCATTATGTAATAGAAGAAGTTAAACAGACAAAGCAAACAAGAAACAACTCAACATAGTATGGACATAGGATGGTATATAGGCTGGAAACTAGTGATACAGCTCCAATGAGGCTTATCGGTAAAAAATTACACGAGCCTAGGAGTGACAGTAAGAACTCCATTTTCTCGATTCACAGGTGTAAACAACGCCACGTACCTTAATTACATTGGTTTTTTTAAACATAATATTGAGTGAAAATGCATGTAATAACTCAGTTATCTTCTTTTATTGTATAGTTAGATGGATAAGAGTTGGATGTCTCATTGAAAATGGTCAATTGAATATGTTGAAGGAGTTAAGAGTATTATGCAATTTGTAAAAGATTAAATGGGTGATGAATGTAGTATATGTTGTTCATGCATCGATTGCTTAAATGTCGACTTCTAAAGTCAAGATGTTATATATAATCAATTGCTAATCCAAGGCATAGATAAATTCTATACTTCATGGCTTTATCATGGTGAATGTAAGGAAGTAAGTTATAGTAGAAGTGGCAGTACATGTTATATGGAGACTATGAATGAAACAGGAATGCCTAACATAATTGGTAGTATTACATAAGAAAATTATGGAAAGTTATTGAAAGTTGCTCAAGAACAATTGTATCCGAGGTGCTCTAATTTCTCACAACTATCATTTGTTGTGAAGTTGTTGCATTTGAAGGTTTATAATAAATGGAGTAACAAGTCCTTTAATATGTAATTGACTTATTGAATGATGTATTGCCTATTGGACACAAGTTGCTGAAATCTTATTATGATGTAAGAAACTGTTAAGGGACCTTGGATTAGGATATATTTCAATTCATGCTTGCAAGTATGATTGTGTTCTTTTTTGGAAGGAAAGTAAAGATCTTCAGGAGTGTCCTATTTGTGATACATCAAGGAGGCAGGTGGATGATGGGAGAGGGAAAAAGATACCAAATAAAATCCTTAAATACTTTCTTATTAAATCACGATTACAAAGACATTTTATGTCAACAAAAACAGCCATAGATATAAGGTGGCATAAAGAGAAATGTATTAATGATAACATTATACATCATCCAACAGACTCAATGGAATGGAAAGAAATTGATAGAAAGTTTCCATGGTTTGCACAAGATTGTTGTAATGATCACTTGGATTAGCCTCAGATGGATTTAATCCTTTCGGTAATATGAGTACTTCATATACCATGTGGCCGATGATTTTAGTCCTATACAAGTTACCTCAATGGATGTGTATGAAGGAGTCTTTTATGTTATTGTCTTTGCTTATTCCAAGACTTACTGCTCTTGGTAAGGACATCGATGTATACATGCAACTATTAATTGATACATGCAACAATTAATTGATGACTTAAACGATCTATGGGAATTTGGATTACAAACTTTTGATGTTGTTGAAGGCGAAACATTTATAATGCATGCTACTGTTTTGTGGACTATAAATGATTTTCCAACTTATGGGAATTTGTATGAGTGGAGTACTAAAGGATATATGGCTTGTCCTGTGTGTAACTATCAAACATATTCAATGAGGATACGAAGTAAAATATGTTATACGGGTCATCTTCGTTATTTGGAATATGGGCATAGATGTCGAAGAAGTAAATTGTTTAATGGCACAATAAAATTGGGTGAAGCTTCGATGCAGTTGTCCGGTGACATTACACCCGGTAAACACCCAAGTAATAGAAAGCGAAAGAGAAATTATGTCGAACTGAATTAGACAATAAAAACATATTTTTCAGCTTGCCATATTGGAAGGAATTACTATTGAGGCATAATCTTAACGTCATGCATATTAAGAAAAACATTTGTGAGTCCATTTTAGGGACTGCCATAAGAATTGATGGGAAATCCAAAGACACAATTAAGGCTAGACTTGACTTGGAAGACATGAATATTATAAAGGACTTACATTTGAAAAGAAGAGATGATGGGTCATACGTTAGTCCCCCTGCTTGTTACAACATGTCAAAAAGTAAGAAACAATCATTCTGTCAGTTCCTCCAATCAGTCAAATTTCTTAATGTGTATGCATCAAATATAGGTTGTTGTGTGAATGTTAAAGAGGGAAAAGTGTGAGGGTTGAAAAGTCATGATTGTCATGTACTTTTGCCACGATTACTTCCTGTTGGAATATGTGGGTGTTTGCCGAAGGATTTGTCCGTTACTTTAGATCAATTGGGAGAGTTTTTTGAGCAATTATGTTGCAAGACACTTAAAGTTGAAGAGCTTGATAAAATGAAAAAAAAACATATCATTGATTCTATATAAGCTTGAACTATTATCCCCCCCATAAGTTTTTGATGTTATGGTTCATTTGGCAATTCACTTACCATATAAAGCAAAACTTGTGAACCAATTCAATTTCGATGAATGTTTCCAATTGAAAGGTAATTCATATTAAATTTAACAAGTTTTTTCTATGTTATTTGTTTGTAACAATTCCTAAGTTCATAACTGATTATGTTCAGGTTTTTATACTATCTTAAGCGTTATGTACGTAATAGAGCTCGACCAGAAGGGTCTATTGCAGAGGCTTATATAGCAAATGAATGCTTGAATTTTTGTTCAATGTGCTTAACTGATGTGGAGACAAGATTTAATAGACCAGAATGCAACTTTGACTTTCATGACGACGGTAGGTTGTCTATTTTCTCCCAAAAAGTTAGGCCACTTGGTGTAGGTAAATATGTGGAGTTAACTAAAGACGAATTCAAAATCGCCCGTTAGTATATTTTGAACAATTGCTAGAAAGTCGATGCATACATGGAATACGTATATTTCTTTTCATTCAAACAATCATATTATAATTTTCTTCATTCAATCTGAGATCTTACTACCGTTGTCTGTTTAAAATAGAGAGCACAAAGAGACAATTTGCAGCAAATGGATTATTAATGTTGAAGAAATACATAGGCAGAAGTTTGTATTATGGTTTAGAAATCGGGTAAGTTTCATATTGATTACATATTATGAAAATATGAGAATATGTCTCATCCTCATATTTATTCTCAGTTTGTCATACAAATGATACGGTTACATAACCGTAACGTGCAAGAAGCGACAATAACATTATATAGTTTGGCATGTGGGCCTCATATTTTTTGGAGGAAACACACAGGTTGCATTGTTAATGGGGTCAGATTTCACATATAAGATCGAGATAGTCGAGTTAGAAGTCAAAATTGTGGGGTTGTCATTGAAGGATGTCATGAAGACGAAATCATTAACTTCTTTGGTGTCATTTGTGAAATAATAGAGTTGCACTACATCAAGAATAAGAAAGTTGTTCTACGTAACTGCAAATGATTTGATCAAACTAACATGAAAGTTCACAGGCATATTACTATCATAAATGTTAGTAAGACTTGGTATGATAATGATCCTTTTGTCCTTGCAAGATAAGTCAAATAAATTTTCTACGTCAACGATACTGTATTGGGTAGCAATTAGAAGGTTGTTCAAAAGTTTCATCAAAGAAATGTCTTTGATTTTTGTGAAAGGGATATTGGTCAATTGGAAGAGATGCAGATGAAGTCTATCAAGAAATTGGATTGGAGTTCAATAACAAAGGCATTCTAGTAGAAGATGTAGATATATCATTATTCCATAGGAGAGATGTCGATCCCAACATAGTTCAACCAGATGAAGTCCAAGCCCATCTTATCTTACAAACAGATGAAGACTATACTCAGAATGACTTAAATGACAATGACGATACTTTGCTCGAATATATTAGTGATGAAGAATCCAATGATAATGTACTTACTGATGATGATTTTCAAAATCTTGATCATGATCATTGAATGTGTTTGAAATGTTATGTTCATAATTGCCTTATGTTATCGATGTTTTACTTATGTTAATTTACAATGACTAGATGCATATTTTTAATGTTTCACTTATGTTTATGCAGAATGTTATGCTGAATGTTTAATATTTATCTACGGATCTCCTTATATTCATATGGAATATTGATGTTTGAGTTAAGATTATGCGTTATCTTCATATTTCGTTTTAGTTGTTCAATATAATGGCACATGGTAGAAACAATGGAAAGAGGGTGGCAACGGCCGAAGAAGTTCCTCCCCCACAATAACCAACTCAATCCTACCCCATCATTCAACAACCAACAATTGCATCCTCGAATGAAGACAGTCAATAACAACCTTTACCAACATCGTCTATTAATGCTGAGAGATCTCAAGGTCTGTTATTGTTAACCAAACATATTTACATTAATGTTGAAATTACTCATTACATTTTTAGTGTATTTTTCTTATTATGATTTTTTTTTATTTTCAGGTTCCAATATTGGCATTAGAAAACTAGGTAAAGGTATTACAAAAGGAGCTGAGTTGTAACAGATGAATGTTGCAATGAACAGCAAGTTGTCTATGACCATTGACCCCACGTAACGTCTCCCTTTGGATAAGATCCAATCTACAAAATTGTCCAGTGAGTTAGGCATCGTTTTAAGGAATGAATTATCTTGCCTTCAGCATGCCAAGCAGTTGACGAAAGACAACTTACTCCAAAATGCTTTGGACAAAGTTTCGGTAATATTTCAATTCATTTGATTATATGTATTGCAATTTTACTTAACAAAAATAATAAGTTAACTTATACGCGTTCTTCATAGATGAAGCTTAATATCGTTGATATCGACAAGCCTAAGGTTTCAAGCTGTGTTAGTTCACTGTTGAAACAAAGGGCGAAAGATCATCGATATAGACTTCATAAATATTACCAATCTTTCCCTTCTGATAATGAGGCAAGGAGACATGTTTCGGAACTGGTGACTCCAGCAAACTGAAGTGAAATGTGTGATTATTGGGCCTCTGTGAAGGTTCAGATTTGTTTTATTTCTCTTCAAATTTCCTTCTATTATTATTTTTTATACATTTCATGGCTACTTCTCTTAACTTAGGAAAAGTTTGTGAGAAAGCTAAGGTGAACAAAGCAAAAATGAAGACTCCTCATAATATCAGCTCCAAATCATTTGTTGTCATCGGACAAGAATTTGTAAGTGTAACGTTTTCAACTTATTCTTTTATTTCTTAATACAATAAATTCTATTATCTTCTAATTTTTTTAATTCATATAATAGAGTCAAACTCAACTCTAAAGACAAGAGTGTGATAGGATCACACTGTATAAGCTAACACACTATAAGGAATGTGAAGACTAGAGGTCTGAAGAGGCACAAATTAATTATGTATGTACAAAAAAATTAATATTACAGTTTTTTTATGTAATACTAAGTAATAATTTTTCAGTTAACTCGATTTTGTACTTTAAATTGTAGAACAAGATGCAGGAGTTGTTGCAGATATCATTATCTCAGGGGAATCAGCCTAATGTTGATGACATTTGCAACAAGTCCTTAGTACAAGATCGGGGTATATCAAAGGTCTTGGGTATAACCCTAAGCCTGTTAATGCATCTTCATTAAGACTAGCATATGTCATGACGCTTCAAAAGGAGAATCAGCCACTGAAGATTAAGTTACAATGTACAGAAGAAAAGTTAGATCGTAATGTAAAAGAAGTGAATAAGCTTAAAAAGATGGTCAAACAATTACTTAGCTGAAACTATGTCAATAGTAGCGACGATGAGGAGTTTTAGTTTGTTTATAAATTTTGTTCAAATTTTGTAATTAACTTGTAATTATTTTTTTATAAAATGCATTCCATTTTAATGTTTATTTTATTTCAATTTATTATTATTTAAATAATATGTCACCAATATTAATTATAAAATGTAACTAATTTATATTTCAAACTGTCTTAAAATTGTAATAAATTAAATTTAAAATTTTTAACAATTATAATAAAATTTAAATTTTAAAATAAACATTTCTCACTAAAAAGTATTAGCTACCATATAAAATCGTCACAAAACGTTATTACCTACATTTACAATAACGTATCGAAAACCATTTACCTACAACAAACAATGACTAGCTAAAACCATTATGTTACAAAAGCAAAATTGTCAGTAAAAATAAATACCTACGATTATTGTTTAGTAGGTAAAAACCTTTATCTATGAAACATATATATCACAAAACCTTATTTACGACGTTTTTATTTCTCGTTGGTTGTATATTTTATCGATAAATATATTGTATATCCAAAATCTTTTTGCGACGATTCGAAAACATGTCGCGGATATTATTTTGCTATTCTGATTCAGAGGCCGGCGACGATTTTGTTTTGTCGCGAATTATTATCTCACACGATTTTTTAATATTTTGAAAATTCTGCTCCGATATCCTTATCTGTTGTAGTGAATGAAAGCAACGATCACTTCCATTGTGCTTTGCGTTCTGCAGGAGAAGGGCTGCCTTTACTTTGATATCTTGCACATATATTGTCTCCAATTTCAGCTGATTACGAGGCTAAGTTTCATTAATTAAGGTGACGACTTTTTTGTTCTAATCTTCAAATGCTTGTTGAGTATGCAACTTTTAGATTTTTGTCGATTGATGAATTACACTGGAGCTTAACTCTCCGAGTAATGCAAGGTAAGTTAGTCTGAATTTTATTCCGTACTCCGCATAAAGTTCAGTGCGGATCTATATTTGTAATTTATAATTTGCGAATATTTGTATTATAACTCCTCTTTTTACTTATAATAACATTTTAATTGCAATTTATAACCTATAAGATTAGTATTAGTACAAGTTCTATTCTTGAATATTTGAATTTATTTTTATATATAAAAAATAGATGAATATTTATAAGTGAATCAAACTAATTATTGCTATACATTTTAATTTATTATAATTATTATCTATTTTAATATTTATTTTTTGCAACAAATTATTTATTTTTATTTAGATATTTTTTAAAAAATATCTAAACTTTTTGAATATGAATAATCAATATATAGATATTGAGTATAAAATCCAAAATTTTCTAACATATGAATGCGGTGAATTATAATTGAAAGTAGCTCATACGTTCAAACGATGTTAAGGGCAGAAGTTCCAAACGAAGATAAGATCAGAAGGACAATGACATTTCTTGGGACTAGAGAGATAAAAAATATGTTATATCACATTACATGTTAGTCAAAAGCTTTGGAAGCTTAACATTAACAGTCATGAAAGTGAAGTTGGGAATTGGGTTTTATAGCCGACTAGCCACAGAATTGTGCAAAATTTCAACAAGAAAGAGACAGGTTTTGACAGCTAAAAACTCTTACGATTTCTCTCTTTTGGCCTCACGTTGTCATGAGGTTTGGACATAATTATAAATAGAAGAAAGCATGAACCAGTATAACAAAATTTTAAAAGGCAAACTGAAGATATATAACCTCAAAAAAGTAGAAGACCTAAACAGAACTTTAAGCTAAGTAGGGCTCATTACGTCTTGTAAGTTGTGAGTATGCCTGCGATTTCTTGTTACACTTATTTTGAACTGAAATACATATTTGACGTACACATGAGACATATTTCATGTGATATGTTATGTTACTCTCCCTCAAACTCTTTTTCTTAAAAAAAAAAAATCCTCAAACTCTTCAAACCAAAACTAAGAAACTGTGAGTTCCGTGATCAACGTGAAGGAATTCGCAAAGAATTACCTGTTTACGGATGTAGGGGAAGGAATAATGCCACGAGTTACGATTGCTGAACCAGACGAATAAGTCTACCTTAGGTATGTCCTATAATTCTATCTTCTGTTTCATGTCAGATTTAGCATGAAACCACGTTACAGCATTACTTGGGACGTGTAAAGCAGGCAGCTCTTGTAGAAGTGCGTCACATTTACATATGAGTGAAGTCATCGGTAGAAGTAAGTTGCTCCTTACGTCTGTCTTTTCGACGTTACAGGTTATGTGGTGCCCTCTTTAGAATTAGATATGTAACTGTAATCGGTCATCTTAGAAACGGACGCCCTCGTCAATTTGCTTTCTACTCCTACATCTGTGCCTGACTGTCACTTTTTGTTATTGGCAGGTGTCCAGGAATTGCTCCAACGGGACTGGGTGGTGCGCCTCCAACAAGTCCATAAGGAGGTCAACCAGTGCGCTGATCTTCTGACAGCGGAAACAACCAGGCATGGACCCGGCATCCATACTCTTCGCGAGTCCTCTTTGCCCGTCCAAGACCTTCTCTGACGGGATCGTCAAGGCATGGCGTACCGCCGCACTCTATGGGTCTTAGATTAATCTGTCTTCTTTCCCTTGTATTAAAAAAAGAAGAAGATATGTAACTGTAAAATTGAAGCATGAACGTAGCTAGACTTGAATCTTTTCCTATGTCTTTTTAATGCAATAGGCACGTGTTGGATTTCTACACTACGACGGGGCTTAGAAGTTAGAAGTCACATGGTTGGGCATGGCATGAGGCTTCAGGAAATTGACAATTCCTCCATTTGGACTGACTAAGCTCTTTCCACCATTAATAATCACTAGTTAATTTCACTGTATGGGTTATCTGTTGTTTCGTCCTGAAACTTCCAGATCACCTCTCTATCCTTTACATCGCTAGAGTCGACATCATCGTTGAAATGACCGAATTATTCGAAAATATTGTCAAAAGGTTTGATGATTATGACAAATCTTTGTGCGGTCTGAAATAAAAAGGCTCGAGCTGGGGCTGGGGTGGCTGTTGGGTGCATGCACATAAAATTGAAGAGTAAGTCTAAAGGATAAACGCAGTTATTTTGCCAAAACAATAGTAAGAATGTGAATACATGGAAGATTTATTTTAATTCGATTAAGTTAAACTTCAATATTGGTTATTACTTATTTGTCCATACAAGGAATTCAGCCTGGTGGTGGAAGGCATAAGTATTCCACACCAATATATTTTAGTGTGGAAAAGAAAGATAAGTGAATCTCTTTAGTTGGTAATAAGTTAAATGTAAAAGCCAGTATTAATTTAGAGTGATTTCCCATATTTTCTTTTTCATGCTTTTTGGCAAACTTCTCGTCTTCTGTTTAATTCTGGCTCACATTAATTTGAACATGGGCCACCAGGTTCAACATCAAAATTAGATGCCATAATTGTGGTAGATCTAACCTATTGCATCAGGTATATCTTGTATGTATATATATGTAGTACAAGAGTTCCAGAACATATACACGTTATGTGCTTATTATTTGTCATTGTCATGGTAATGTCCTCAACAATTTTAACATGCCCTTTATGTTTATAAGAAAAATCTCTTTTTTACCACCTTAATTTTAGCATTCCAATTCGTATAGGATAGGTAATTTGTTAGTACTAACACAATGTATTACATGGGATATTTATTATAATTAGCTAAAAATAATTAAGAAATAACATAATTAATAAGAAGAGTTATCTCATTACTGCTTCATAAGATCAATAATTATGTCTACGAGCTGTTGTCTACATGTGTCAAGCTAATATTAGTGTCTGAAACATGAGGAAGTAATCATGGCTTTACAATATCAAACTATACCAAGGCCTCTTTTTTGTTTCTTTTCTTTTTCAATTTTTCCTATGTAACCGAGTAGACCGCATAACCTGGAAAGCTGCCACTTTTGTATTCTGCTCGCCAGTTCTCGGTCTTTATGATTTCTGAGAAGCATAGAACTTTTGCATGCGACAGTGAAGGATTAAAGCAAGAATGGTCCCAAGATAACAAAGTGAACCCCAAGTTATGAAAGTAGTTTTGTAGCACTGCAACCCCATGCACTTGCCATTTCCATTGTCTTCCTTGCGATAAAGGAGAGCAGCTAAGTATCCAAAAATGAAGGACCCGATTGGGATATTGGCCACAACAATGTTGTGGTTCACTGAAAATTTCTTGGTGCCGAAGAGCTCGGTGGTTGTAGACACTGCAACGGAGGTAATTGCCCCCGTGGATACTCCTATAACTGCGGTACTAATGTAGAGGGACGTGTCGGTTGGACTCAGTAGCAAAAAGAAAGCACCTGCCATTGGTGCCATTAATGCAGCAATAGAGGCCGGCCTTGAAATCACATACCTTCTCCTGAAAAATATTGAGATTGGAGTCGTTATGTCTTATGACATCAATTAATTGAAACGTAGAAATGTGTCACAAGGTGGCCATAATTAGATCTGCACTGTTATAGAATTGGAAATCTATCAGGATGGTTGTTGAAGCAATTATACAGTTGTTGATTCGGGTTTATTAAATTCATCGATTTGTTGATATGTGTGCCTTGCGATCACAAGTATCCTAAAGAAGGTAAAGGATATCGTACAAAACTAGGGATTGCGATATTTGGGTAAAAGTGATTTGTTAATCACTATTTACTTCACGTTAACTTTACGGAGAAGAAATAGATGGTATATATACCATCATTGTCCGTGGAAGAAAATGACATAGACTTTGTACACAAAACGCCAACATTCATTAAACCATCTAACACCTACGGTAAGAGCTACAATATACAATACAATATAAATACAACCAGGGACGGATCCAGAAATTTTTTTGAGTGGAGGCAAAATTTCACTGGAGGTAAAAAAAAATTTAGTGGGGGCAAAATTTTAATGCGAGCAATTTTTTAATTTTTTTATGAGTTAAAAATTTAAAATAATAATTTTTTATGTAAAATTTTTTGGAGCCAGTGGGGGCAAGTGCCCCCACTGTGGCTCCGTCCCTGAATACAACATATTCTACAGCCCCCCTCAAGGTGGAGCTTTGTGCCAATCACACAAGCCCAACTTGGACAACAAAAAATGAAAAACAGGTGCGGACAATGCTTTAGTGAGCATATCGGCTAGCTGAAGCTTGGAAGGAATATGTTGAGGAAGAACGAAGCCATCTTTGTATTTATCACGAACCAAATGACAATCAATCTCCAAATGCTTGGTCCACTCATGAAAAATAGGATTTGCAGTAATATGGACAGCAACCAAATTATCACACCATAATGAAATAGGTAACGAAATGGACACCCGAAAATCAATCAACAAATAAGAAATCCATTGCAACTCACAAACCGTAGTAGAAAGACTACGGTATTCAGCCTCCGCGGAAGACCGAGAAACAGTAGTTTGTTTCTTAGTCTTCCAAGAAATTAATGCAGTGCCCAAGAACACACAAAAACCAGTTAAAGAACGCCGACTAAAAGGACAGGCAGCCCAATCCGCATCACAATAAGCTTGCAAAGAACAAGAATTGTCATAAGGGAAGAATAAACCTGTAGATGGAGATTGCTTCAAATACTTGAGCACATGAATGGCAGCCATCCAATGCTGCTCAGTAGGAGCATGAACAAATTGACTCAGCTGCTGAGTCGCATGAGTGATGTCAGGACGGGTAAAACCAAGATAAAGGAGACGCCCAACTAACCTCCGATATCTGTCTGGATTCTCCAATAAAGGAGAGCTAACATCATCAAACCGACAATGAGGAGAGAGAGGAGTGGTGGCTCCCTTTGAACAAGTTAAACCAGCATCCTTGAGAATATCCAACACATACTTGCGCTGATTCACATACAAACCAGTAGAGGATCTAGCAAGTTCTAACCCAAGAAAATACTTTGCAGGACCCATATCTTTTATAGTGAATTTGTCATGTAAAAATCGTTTGACCTGATTAATATTAATACAGGCCTCAGTCGGACCCATGATCAACACATCATCAACATATACAATAAGAGCAATATAATCAGCCCCCTCAGATTTAATAAAAAGACACGGATCATGTGCAGATTGAACAAAATGTTGTTGACAAAGGGAAACAGTAAGTTCATGATTCCATTGTCGTGAGGCCTGCTTAAGGCCATACAGAGACCTCCTCAAACGACAGACCTGATTAGGAGCAGCCTTAGTATACCCTTAAGGAGGTAACATGTACAATTCCTCATCAATATATCCATGCAAAAAATTATTATTTATATCCAATTGATGTAAAGGCCAGCCTTTTGCAGCAGCAAGAGCAATAAAAAGTCTCACAGTAACCATTTTTGCAATTGGAGAAAAACACTCATTATAATCCACCCCCTCAATTTGATTATAGCCCTTGGCCACTAATCTAGCCTTATTGATCGATTATTTCTGCAAGCGCACAGATTCGTCCTAGTAACACCACAGTAAATATTCTAAAGTCGTCTCCCTCAAGGACCAAATTGTTCACCAATTAAATTAAATCTAATAATTTGCAAATGATAGACAATAAATTGTAAAAGTGATTGGAGTGGGTAATTAATTAAATTGCAAGAAATAGCAAAACAATTAAGAGAGATTTAATCAATGAAATAAAGACTAGAGATCGGGGTTCACTTATTCAAAAGGTTGAATTACATAATATGGAATAATTGAATGCAGACTAAGAAAGTAGTGGTACTAATAGACCTATATCCTCTCTCAAGGTATAAAGGAGTATTCAGCTAGAGATATTCATTCTTCAATGTAATAATTC
>JAOTBA010000008.1:20807563-20817962 GCA_025629845.1 Erythroxylum squamatum | reverse complement strand
ACTATTCATGTATAAGTGTATGGCATATTATGCATGAACATGGAAATGCATCTCTAACTCTCATTAATCACTCACATCTACCATTCTAACCCTCCCACAAGTAATGGGATGTTACATTTTCACTAAAAATTTTGAGTCAATAAATATACTTTCCAAATCAATTCTTAACACATAAAATTCATAATTCCAAATATAATCTCATTTATAGATTAATTATACCCGAAAAATGTCAATGAATGCATGTACAATCATTTTAATGTGTGCAATAATCAAATTCACGTGTGTTTATGCTAACATTATGCATGAGCATGAAATGCATTTTTCTAATATCTCATTTCTATTTCTCAATTACTGAAATCTAAGGTTCTAACCCTTAATATGGAAACGGGATGTTACAATAATAGTTCACACTCAATAGTACGTAGCTTGACCCTTAACTAGTAGAGAGGTTGTTTGATAAATTCTTACAGATACAACATCAAATCAACTTTAAAGTTGAGTCCAGTTGATTACATCGATAAATGACAATGATATAATTATTTTTTTGGATTCCAAGTGACATGAAAGTTGGTAAAGGTGAATGAGTCCCCGACGTCTGGATTCCCGAGGAGGGTCCTTGCACGTTCGAAGGCACCAATTGGAACAGTGATAGTTCTTCCCTCAGATGTAGGGTTTTTCACACCTTCTTGCAACAACATTTCTGCTATAGCTAAACTTGTAGAGGATACTGTGAATGAGTCTCCATATTTAGTATGGAAGATAAATTCTCCAAAGGAACTGCCAGTACGAAAAAAATTACCTAAAACACAATCAGTATAGAACTTAGATATTGTCATATTAGTAAACCGTTAAACGAACCGAAATTGGAGTGATATGCATACGTGAATGACCAAATGAAGTCTGTGGATTGAAAAATTTTCCACATCAACCAATTTTCGTAATCCTTTACGGACGGCTGTGACATCGCTCCCGCCTCTATGGGCATTATAGTTTCATAAAAGGAAATGAGAAGTACATTATAAGGAAAGTGATGTTGTTTGGATGATACTAAACACCTTGAAACAAAGATCAGCCATAAAAGGCAAACAATCATTAGTGTATGAAGTTGACATTTTTCTGCATTGTTTATTTCTTCAGTAAGAACAATTTTGTCACATTCCTCCCAACGGAATGAATTAGTACCATCCGAAACTAGTTGCCATGTCAACATTCCTTGATTAATAATGTTAAGAGGTGTATTCTGCAAATGTCGATTTATAATAAAATGATCATATGTTCAACTTTAATTTCGATGATAAGTGAAAATAGCCCAGTTTACCACTTATACATCTTCAATGTGCCTAATGATATGAAAGTTACCCTTACTAAAATTTTAGAAATCTATTGTGTAGTTTGTATCACATGCAAAATTTAGAATTTAAAATAGAATAGATATGACTATGTTCTTGATGTACAGAAATATAATATTATCTATATTGGGCTATATTACTATTAATGGAAATGAATAAAAGTAAAATACTCTTGAAGAACTTTTATCAAATAGTTATGAAGCTTTGATGAGGGAAGTGTTAAAGGTCGTTCGACAGAAGCCAACCCATAAAAAAACAACAAAGACAGACAGTAAATCATCTTTGAAACACAACCATAAACACAACCCATACATCAAATGCATAATTAAGAACTCACAATAAACACCTTAAGGTATAAGTTAAACTTAGCACAACTTGTTAATGAAAATAGAACAAAAGAATAATACCGATTCAGTTAATGATGGTTCTTCGACAGTGATGACCACAATACATAACCCAAACAGAAGAGAGGATTTTGAGAAATGTTGACAGCTTGAACGAGAATGGAGTAGCCTTTTATTGTGGTTGTCATTGAAAGCCTAATACAAAACAACATACAAAAGAGAGGATTTTGAGAAATATTGACTGCTTAAACGAGAATGGAATAGCCTTTTATTGTGGTTGGCATTGAAAACCAAATACAAAATGACGTTGTTTTTCTTGTTTAGGTAAACAATGTCGTTTCTTCTTTTACTGTAGTTGTTTGGAAGTACTATTAATTAATTTGCTACGATCTATTGTATTTGGTCGACAAACGTCAGATGTAGTGACTAATACATGGTTCATCGCCAAAGCTCCCAGATTTATAAATAATTTCTAATAATTTATTTTCCTTTTCCAAATAAAACATAATTTGAATTAAAAATTAAATTATTCAATTGAAAACCATTTCCAATTAATTTGTTGACACTTCAAATAAATTATAATTGGCTTACAATTTTCAGAAAATTATAGATTTTAATTATTATAATTTCAAAAAACATATTTCAAAAAATTATACATTTTAATTATTATAATTTATAAAAACTAAATTATAATAATTTAACAAGACATTATAATATAATTAGAAAACTATTTCTAACAAATTAAAATTAAAGATTAGTCATTCCCAAAAATTAAGCAAATGAAGAACAATTGCATATATAAGTGAGAAGATTAATTTAACATTTTGTATGATGTATTAAGAATACCTCGTATATTAATCAATTAAGAAAATTAAGGAAGTAAAGAAATTGTTTCGGTTTTGGGCGGCGATGTGGAAATTTGGTAGCAAATTGTCTACCATTTGTGACTAAATGTGGTGGTTGGCCACGAAAGTGGCTGCGACTAAACTTACTTCGTTGCAAAAACCCTTGGGAGTTAATCAATCAAGAAAATTAAGAATGTAAAGAAAATGCTTAGGTCTTGGTGACGTTAGGTATAATTGGTAGCGAATTGGAGTGATAGGCAACGATAGTTTTGACCGTCAAAAAAAGTTAAAAGGTTTAGTATTGGCGATGATTTATCAATTTGGTAGCAAAATGTTGTACAATTTGCAACATTATTTTATTTTTGTAGCAAATGTTTTTCATTTGACGACGAAATGTAGATTCCTCGCCAAACGTACCAGATGAGAAAAATTAAACAGACGCTAGGATGACATCGTTTGTGGGACGATAAACAACATCGACCTACCGTCTGTTTAAGCACAGATGCTTGCTTCCTCTCTACCGTCGTCCATTTTATTGTGGTTGTCATTGAAAGCCTAATATAAAACGACGTACAAAAGAGAGGGTTTTGAGAAATATTGATGGCTTAAACGAGAATGGTGTAGCCTTTTATTGTGGTTGGCATTGAAAACCTAATAAAAAATGACGTTGTTTTTCTTGTTTAGGTAAATGATGTCGTTTCTTGTTTACTGTAGTTGTTTGAAAGTACTATTAATTAATTTGCTACGATCTATTGTATTTGGTCGACAAACGTCAGATGTAGCGACTAATATATGGTTCATCGCCAAAGCTCGTAGATTTATAAATAATTTTTAATAATTTATTTTCCTTTTCCAAATAAAACATAATTTGAATTAAAATTAAATTATTCAATTGAAAACTATTTCCAATTAATTTGTTGATACTTCAAATAAATTATAATTGGCTTACAATTTTCAGAAAATTATAGATTTTAATTATTATAACTTCAAAAAAATGTATTTCAAAAAATATACATTTTAATTATTACAATTTAGAAAAACTAAATTATAATAATTTAACAAGACATTATAATATAATTAGAAAAGTATTTCTAACAAATTAAAATTAAAGATTAGTCATTCCCAAAAATTAAGCAAATGAAGAACAATTGCATGTATAAGTGAGAAGATTAATTTAACATTTTGTATGATGTATTAAGAATACCTCATATATTAATCAATTAATAAAATTAAGGAAGTAAAGAAATTGCTTCGGTTTTGGGCGGCGATGTGGAAATTTGGTGGCAAATTGTCTACCATTTGTGACTAAGTGTGGTGGTTGGTCACGAAAATGATCTTCTGTGACTAAACTTACTTCGTTGCAAAAACCCTTGGGAGTTAATCAATCAAGAAAATTAAGAATGTAAAGAAAATGCTTGGGTTTTGGTGACATTGGGTATAATTGGTAGCGAATTGGAGTGATAGGCAACGATAGTTTTGACCATCGAAAAAAGTTAAAAGGTTTAGTATTGGCGATGATTTATCAATTTGGTAGCAAAATGTTGTACAATTTGTGACGTTATTTTATTTTCGTAGCAAACGTTTTTCATTTGACGACGAAATGTAGATTCCTCGCCACTGAAATGACAACCGACAACCCGAATCTCCTTTTTTGGATATTTATATGAAAAAAATACAAATAATTACGTACCAGATGAGAAAAATTAAACAAACGCTAGGATGACGTCATTTGTGGGATGATAAACAACATCGTCCTACCGTCTGTTTAAGCACAGATGCTTGCTCCCTCTCTTCTTCCCCCTACCCCGCCCGAAGACTAGTTCCCCCTTCTCTCCTTCGTTTTTCAAAACCGTGCGCTTGCTCTTTTCATTTGGTGAGTACTATTGATTGGATTTTCAGACGTGTCATTGAAGTCAATATTGGTTTGATGGTTTTGTGTTATGTTTTGAGTTTGTTGTCGATTTGTTTGCATTTATTAGTGATGATAATGGTTAAGTGGAGTAGAAGTTGTGTTATTGTTGTTGAAGGAAGGGAAAACAAACTATTTTTTGTGTTCTTGAGTTGAAAATTACTTGCCCATAAGGTGTTCGACAAAAGTCCTCATAGTGTTTTGAGTTTGTGTTGTTAGAGAACCTAGGTTCAATTATGCTAAAAATTAAATTATTATGTTATATTTTCTGTTATGTTAAAAACCAAGTTTGGAACTTGGGTAATGGAAAAGGTAAAAGGGATAGGAGGGATATAATCACACATGGCGAAGACACCCAAACATTAAACAAAAACTTTGAATTTAAAGGTTGAAAAGTGTCGTCAGTTTATACCAACATATTGTTGGGTTTGGAAAGTGAAGTGAGGTAAGGGAAAGTGTCAATACTCAATAGTGATTTGCTTGATTGATTGGTTCTTGATTTTTGGTTTAATAGGATTAGAACGGTAAGTTTATGCATCTCTTGAAAGTTCTTCTTTTATTAAAATATTTATTCATGTATTTATAATTAGAAAGATAAATGAGTACATCATTGAATAAAAACTGCTTGTATTAAAAATTTTGATTCATGTTTTCATTAGTTAAATAATTACTGATTCGTATATTAAGAACTATAGGTTAAAATGATTGTTTGGCACGTGACAAATCTCTTCACTTTTAAAATACTTTATCAAATTCTTCAACATCCTTTTTTGTGATTTAAATATGCTTTTATAGTACCATAAAGAAGAAATTTTATATTTAGTTGGTGATTGTGTATAGGGTTTTTTTTGCAGATGTTGTCTTCCTCTGTTTGATTGGAGCCAAAACCAAAGAATTCGTGTGCCATCTTTAGGTATATTTGACAAAAGCCCTCTTTTTGTATTTTGTTGGAAATCGAGTAAGACTAGTTGAATATACCTAAAAACTAGTCATTGTAATGATTAAGGCTTATGGAATTAGCAACTATTTGAAGTGGTTGTAGGATTAATTGTTCAAGTTCCTCCTTCTTAGTGGCTTGCGGTTATCTGTCAATTTAGGTAACTCATCTATCCCAGTTACAAAATCATTTGGACAAAAAATTGTAACTATTGTTAATGCGAATTAGTAGTAACCATTATTGTTAATGCGAATTAGTAGTAATCGTGTTAGTAATTAGCTTGTTAATTTTTTATATATATCAGTTATCTTTTCATTTTGTTTTATATTGTTTATGTAATTGGTGTGTATGAACTGACATTATGTAATAGAAGAAGATAAACAGACAAATTAATAAAAGAGACAAATCAACATAGTATAGACATAGGATGGTACATAGGCTAGAAACTGGTGATGCAGCTCCAATAAGGCTTATCGGTGAAACATTCCATGGGCCTAGGAGCTACAGCGAGAATTTCGTTTCTCGATTCACATCTGTAAACAACGTCACGTACCTTAATTACATAGGCTTTTTTTACATAATATTGAACGAAAAATACTTGTAATAACTCAGTTATCTTCTTTTATTGTATAGCTAAATGGATAAGAGTTGGATGTCTCATCGAAAATGGTCAACTAAATACATAGAAGGAGTTAAGAGTTTCATGCGATTTGTAAAAGATCAAATGGGTGATGAATGTAGTATTCATTGTCCATGCATTGATTGCTTAAATGTCGACTTCCAAAGTCAAGATGTGGTATATAATCACTTGCTGATCCGAGGCATAGATAAATTCTATACTTCATGGCTTTATCACGGTGAACGTAAGGAAGCAAGTTGTAATGGAAGTGGTGGTACATCTTATGATGCCAGTTACAATAATGATGTAGATGATTGTGATGTGAATGACGATGGTGATGATGGGATTAACGAGATGTTAGACGATTGTCATAATTATATGGAGACTATGAATGAAACAAGAATGCCTATCGTAATTGGTAGTATTACAGAAGATAATTTTGGGAAGTTATTAAAAGTTGCTCAAAAACAATTATATCCGGGGTGCTCTAATTTCTCACAACTATCATTTATTGTGAAGTTGTTGCATTTGAAGGTTTATAATAAATGGGGTAACAAGTCCTTTGACATGTTAATTGTCTTATTGAACGATGCATTACCTATTAGACACAAGTTTTCAAAATCTTACTATGATGCAAAGAAACTGTTAAGGGACCTTAAATTAGGATACATTTCAATTCATGGTTGTAAGGATGATTGTGTTCTTTTTTGGAAGGAAAGTAAAGATCTTCAGGAGTGTCCTATTTGTGGTACATCAAGGTAGTAGGTGGATGATGGGAGAGGGAAAAAGATACCGAATAAAATCCTTCGATACTTTCCTATTAAACCACGATTACAAAGACATTTTATGTCAACAAAAACAACCATAGATATGAGGTGGCATAAAGAGAAACACATTGATGATAATATTATGCGTCATCTAGTAGACTCAATGGCATGGAAAGAAATTGATAGAAAGTTTCCATGGTTTGCACAAGATAGTCGTAATGTTCGACTTGGATTGGCTTCTTATGGATTTAATCCTTTCAGTAATATAAGTACTTCATATAGCATGTGGCCGGTGATTCTAGTCTCATACAATATAACTTCATGGAAGTGTATAAAGGAGCCTTTTATGTTGTTGTCTTTTCTTATTCCAAGACCTATTGCTCCTAGTAAGGACATCGATGTATACATGCAACCATTAATTGATGACTTAAACAATATATGGGAATTTGGATTGCAAACTTTTGATGTTGTTGAAAGCGAAACATTTATAATGCATGCTGCTGTTTTGTGGACTATAAATGATTTCTCAGGTTATGGGAATTTGTCTGGGTGGAGCATTAAAGGGTATATGGCTTGTCCTGTGTGTAACCATTAAACATATTTAATGAGGATACAAAGTAAAATATGTTATACGGTTCATCGTCGTTATTTGGAACATGGTCATAGATGGCAAAGAAGTAAATTGTTTAATGGCAAAGTAGAATTGGGTGAGGCTCCGATGCAGTTGTTCGGTGATAATATTGTTTACCAGCTATCACATTTTGGTAACATTTCACCTGGCAAACACCCAAGTAATAGAAAGCAAAAAGAGAAATAATGTCGAACTGAATTGGACAAAAAAAGCATATTTTTCAATTTGCCATATTGGAAGGAATTAGTACTGAGGCACAATCTTGATGTCATGCATATTGAGAAAAACATTTGTGAGGCCACTTTAGGGACTGCCATAGGAATTGATGGGAAATCCAAAGACACAATTAAGGCTAGACTTGATTTGGAAGACACAAATATTAGAAAGGACTTGCATTTGAAAAGAAGAGATGATGGGTCATACGTTATTCCCCCTGCTAGTTACAACATATCAAAACGTGAGAAACAATCAATCTGTCAGTCCCTCCATTCAGTCAAAATTCCTTATGGGTATGCATCAAATATAGGCCGTTGTGTGAATATTAAAGGGGGAAAAGTATTAGGGTTGAAAAGTCATAATTGTAATTTACTTTTGCTGTTGGAATACGTGGGTATTTACCAAAGGATGTGTCCATTACTTTGGGTCAATTGGGAGAGTTTTTTAAGCAATTATGTTACAAGACACTTAAAATTGAAGAGTTTGATGAAATGGAAAAAGACATAGCATTGATTCTATGTAAGCTTGAACTATTATTCCCCTCATCGTTTTGTGATGTTATGGTTCATTTGGCAATTCACTTACCATATGAAGCAAAACTTTATGGACCAGTTCAATTTTGATTGATGTTTCCGATTAAAAGGTAATTCATATTAAATTCATAAAGTTTTTTCTATGTTCTTTGTTTGTAACAATTCTTACGTTTATAATTGATTATGTTTAGGTTTTTATGCTCTCTTAAGTGTTATGTACGTAATAGAGCTCGACAATAAGGGTCTATTACAGAGGCTTATATAGCAAATGAATGCTTGACTTTTTGTTCAATGTACTTAAATGATGTAGAGACAAGATTTAATAAAGCATAATGTAACTTTGATTTTCATGACGACAGTGGGTTGTCTATTTTCTCCCAAAAAGTTAGGCCACTTAGTGTGGGTAAATCTGTGGAGTTAACTAAAGACAAATTTAAAATCGCCCATTGGTATATTTTGAACAATTGCGAGAAAGTCGATACATACATGGAGTACGTATAGCATGTTACAATTTTCTTCGTTCACTCTGAGATCTTACTATAGTTGTCTTTTTTAAATAGAGAGCACAAAGAGATAATTCGCAACAAAGGGATTATTAATGTTGAAGAAAGACATATACAGAAGTTTGTATCATGGTTTAGAAATCGAGTAAGTTTCATATTGATTATATATTATGAAAATATGAGAATATGTCTCATTCTCATATTTATTTTCAATGTCTTACAGATGATATAGTTACATAATCGTAACGTGCAAGAAGCGAGAACAACATTATATAATTTAGCATATGGGCCTCATATTTGTGGGAAGAAATGCACAGGTTGCATTGTTAATGGGGTGAGATTTCATATACAAGATCAAGATAGTCAAGTTAAAAGTCAAAATTGTGGGGTTGTCATTGAAGGATGTCAGACGACCAAATCATTGACTTCTACGGTGTCATCTATGAAACAATAGAGTTGCACTACATCAAGGATAAGAAGACTGTTCTACTTAAATGCAAATGGTTTGATCTAACTTACATGAAAGTGAACGGGCATATTACTATCATACATGTCAATAAGACATGGTATGATAATGATCCTTTTATCCTGCAAGTCAAGTCAAACAAGTTTTCTACGTTAATGATACTATATTGGGTAGTAATTAGAAGGTTGTTCAAAAGTTTCAACAAAGGAATTTCTTTAATTTTTGTGAAAGGGATATTGGTTAATTGGATGAGGATGCAGATGAAGTCTATTAAGAAATTGGATTGGGGTTCAATAACGAAGGCATTCTAGTAGAAGATGCAGATATATTATCATTCCATAGGAGAGATGTCGATCCCAACATAGCTCAACTAGATCAATTCCAAGCCCATCTTATCTTACAAACAGATGAAGACTATACTCAGGATGACTTAAATGACAATGATGATATTTTGCTCGAATATAGTAATGATGAAGAATCCAATAATAATGTACCTAATGATGATGATTTTCAAAATCTTGATCATGATGATTGAATGTAAATAAATTGTTTTTATTATTTTAAATGTCATGTTCATAATTGCCTTAGGTTGTTGATGTTTAACTCATGTTAATTTACGATGACTATATGCATATTTTTAATGTTTCACTTATGTTTATGTGGAATGTTATGCCGAATGTTTAGTATTTGACTACTGATCTCCTTATATTCATCTGAAATATTGATGTTTGAGTTAAGCTTAATCGTTATCTTCATATTTTGTTTTAGTTGTTCAGTATAATGGCACCTGGTAGAAACAAGGGAAAGAGGGTGGTAACGACTGAAGAAGTTCCTCCCCCACAACAACCAACTCAATTCGCCCCCACCATTCAACAGCCAACAATTGCATCCTTGAATGAAGACAATCAGCAACAACCTTGAAAAACATCGTCAGTTAGTGTTGAGGGATCTTTAGGTATGTTATTGTTAACCAAACATATTTATATTAATGCTGAAATTACTCATTACATGTTTAGTGTGTTTTTCTTATTTTGTTTTCAGGTTCCAATAATGTCATTAGAAAACGAGGTAAAGGTATCACAAAAGGAGCTGAGTTATAATGGATGAATGTTGCAATGAACAGTAAGTTGTCTATGTTGGCCCCTGAATTTGTTTTTATTTACTTAAGCATGATTAGATGGACTTTGGAGACTTGATAGATAAAATTGTGTTGAGATTAATTAGCATGTAGTATTAATTAGGTTAGGTGGCATGATTTAATTGAAGTGTTAGAAGTGATA
>JAOTBA010000008.1:20789006-20807463 GCA_025629845.1 Erythroxylum squamatum | reverse complement strand
TCTTTTTTAAACGAACAAGTTTTGCAAAAGACTGTTTCAGAAAGGGGTTAACGAAAAGTTTACCACAATTCAACCCCTCCTTTTTGTGTATCTATATATCATTATTAAATATTGTATTAACGTGTGATTCACTTCACTCTCAAGTACCAAATTAGAACTCTCCACTAAAAGAATATGTTCATCCACCTAAGACAATCAATATTTATAACTACATAAGTTATTCATGGACATTTACAAATATATGTATAGTTGACTTGAAATGATGATGATGACGATGATTACATATACAAGTATATGGTAGGAAGCTACTTTCATTTAGTACACAGGCATTGCATCGATCACATATGGATTATAATACATATCCAAGCATTTTCATTCATTAATTTCACCTAGCTTATGAAGATGATATGTCTTCAATCCATATGACGCAAACCTTCACAAATTCATCAATGGTTTGTAATGAATGCAACTCATGGAAGATAGAAAATAAACCCCAGTCAATTAATTTGTTATATAATTTGATTAGATGAAAAGAGTTCAAAATAACAATTTAGGATCATATTACATATCAATCACTATAACAACAAAGGACCTTGTTTATCACCCATTTTTTCGTTAGCTATGACAACGAAAATCCTTTTATTAATTAATCAATTTTTGTTACTAAAATTATAAAAACAAGTTCAGTAAGAGCAAATAAGCTGCTAATGTGCTAGATCAAACAACTATCATTGTCAATTTTGATCATTTTAAATTACAACTCAAGGATATCTCCATTTTTTTCCTTATTTAGTTACAATTAAAGACTGCACTTTTTGTATAGTATTGACATATTTAGATTTAATTTTAAGCATAAAATTAAAAATTAATAAGTAAAATTCAATAAAATAAAAATGTCATATTACTAAGTATGGCCTAAAGTTCACCATTTTACATTATTTTCAAACTCACATTTGCAATGTAAGATTCACCATGGGTTTGCCTTGGTATCATGTTTATACTTTCGTATTGAATGATCCCGATCGTTTGCTGTCTGTCCATATTATGCATACAACTTTGGTTGCTGGTTAGGCGGGTTGATATATGAATTAGCAGTTTTTGATCCCTCTGACCCGGTTCTCGATCCAATGTGGAGATGTATAAGTTATGCTTCTTTTCACTAGATAAAATGGTAAATATTATGTTATAAAATGCTTTAAAGACACAAGTAATGCTTGTGAAAATAGGAGCACTTACGTTTACTTTTATGTCTTACATCCATTAGAAGTAGTCAATAATGAGATTGTCACAAAGGCTTATAATTCCACTATCAAAAGTCATGTCTATCCCATTAATGTCCATCAATTAGCTGCTCTTTAATTAGATTTATTCTATATAGCTTGGACTTCACTTTCCAATTGTGTAACAATATTATTTTGTATAGTTCTATTCTTCTAGTTTTCTTATCTTTGGCATCTAAATTTTTATCAATAACAGCTAAAACATGTTGAAGTTGGTCTTTAGAGAATTCATACCAACATTTTTTCCTTCTATTAATTAGTTCCGAGAAATGGGTTATTGTTAACCAATACTAATGGAGGACCTTATCTATTATCAACCATGACAACAAAGGACCTTATCAATCACCAGGGACGTAGCCAGACATGTAAGGTAGGAGGGCCCAATGTTTAATTTTTTAAATTTTAGGGGGGCTCAACTCTTAAATAACATCATTTTTATATATATATCTATATATAATATTTATTTTTTAAAAAATTTTGGGAGGCCCAGGGGGGTCCCTGGGCCACATCTAGCTACGTCATTGGTTCTCAAACGACTCCATATCTGCGAATGGCAACACTTCACTCAAGTTGGGGTGTGGTCTTTAACTGGACTTGAATCTCATCGGTCTTTAATTTGATTGAATCTCTTAGACCCAATCAAAGCCCTTTCGTACACTTCTCCCTCAACTCCATGGAAATCCAGAGTCCAAATAAACCTGGCAGCACTCTTGTTAAGGTACTTATTCAAATCAAAATTTAATTAATTTTCTTACATCCTATTCTACTTACTGTCATTGGTGATTGTGTAGACAAGTAAATCCCTGTGTTAAGCTTTAGACAATATTTAGTTATCACATCAGTAACCGTGTTAATCTAATCACGTAAGAATAAAAATAAGGCTGTGTATTATCGTAAATTTTCGTACTTCCCATTTTAGTAAGACTTTAACTGGATCACCCATCTCTTGTTAAAAACGATAATCCTTGGAAAACAAATAACATGTTCTCTCTTCTGGAAAACAAGTAATGATTCTATTTCTATATTCGCAGAACAAAAACAAAGACATCGGGTTGTCCATGCTTTAAACCATCTTATTAGATATCCGGGTATATTTTTACAATCTTTAAAGTAAAAGAGTAGACAGAAAGGCATTGTTTAGCAAAATTTTGCTGAGAGATTAACGAGAAGAGTTAGAAGTTTGAGGTCTTAAATCTTCAAATATAGCCCCTACCCTACCCTACCCTACCCATATGATCGAGGAAAGTAGGGAGGAACTGGTATGCAAAAGTGAACACGTACTGAGCACTGACAAATACAGAAGTGTACTAAATAATAAATATAGCAAAAGATACGGGGATCTGAATCACGGAATTAACGGATCGGAATTTTGTTTCCGTGGGATCTTCATCTTTTGATCTTCTTCCACTTAATTTGCATGATCATGAAATAACAGTCAAAAAGATCTTGAGCGTTTATGCATTGCTGTTCAAGTGAGACGATGTGTTGTGTGAATAGCCCACTAGCAACGTAGATTTTTATGGCTACTTACTACAAAACAATAGTGCGTACTGCGTACCTAACCTATACCGGGGCAAGCATGCACGAAACTAGAAATAGATCTAGATTTTGGTTTCTTATCAATCAGACCGGCATGGATTACGGGACACCGTTCATTTTCGTCTTTTTCTTAGTATTTTTGCTTCGGGTACTGCCCACTGCGACACTTCCATGTACATGGACTCTTTGAAGTCAAACACCATGAGGCTTTCGCACATTTTAATTAAGCAGAAACCCTTTCTAATCTTAATTTATGATAATTAATTAGGAGGATTAGTCAAAAATAAATTGATCGTGTAAAACACCGTGAAATACATTATTTTAGTGTTCTTACCTCATCCACCCTTCCACATTTAACTTGTGTTTGTTTGTAAAGATTGATATTTGGGTTCAGTCTGATCATATTCAATTGATCACCAAATTCCTTGGGCTCCGGGTCCGGGAAAATTCTCGTAAAAGGGCCTACTTTTGTGATTTACGCCATGGTCAAACCCTATAAAGAATGGGTCAAAATTATAAGATTCATTCGGTCACATGCATGTTTATGGATTTGAGTACTTGAATGCGCGCACACGGCTACACCTACCGATTGTTTTGTACTTTCAGTCAAAGCCTATAAAGAACCAAAATAATATAATTTAAAATGTAAGGAATATATATAGCATCAGTTCAGTTGTCCTGTTTGATAACCATTACGATAATACGATGTTATTAAACACGGAAAATTAGAATTTAATGTCTTTTAAATCCATGAACTTATTGAATTCTTGATTTGAAACATCCACCTACCGAACAATCTCTTATGGCATTTCAAATTCATTAGTATCTATATATGCACCCTAGAAAGTATCTTAAAACCAGTAGCATTAACGCACTTGTACCCTTTGGAGTAACTTAATTTTTAAATCAAGGCAACTATGTCCAAATTAACGGTACAGTATTAACCAAGTAGGCATGAACATGTTGGATTTTGCTTCCAGAGGAAAACGGGGCGCCTAGAATATGAATTACCATTCAACTAATGCAACGAGCCTCCTGTCTAGCTAGCTTAAGTGGTACATTTGTATTTGAATAACCCAACAATAAAAGATTCTTAGAGAAGACAAAGTGGTAGATTAGTACAACTATTCAAATGGCAGTTTATTTTGGTTACTTTCTTTCCAAAGACATCTAAAAGCTGATTGGAATTTGTTGAACATTCAAATAATCAAGCCTTCTTCTGATAACAAGCTTATATGGATTACTGATAAATTAGGAATTAATACTAACAAGCGATACGCTTCATTTGAGTTGCAACATTTCCTTATTGTCAAATATTACTCTTGGTTATGACTATAGATCATACAATACGTTATATGACATGATAAAACTTTATTGCATGAAACAGAAATGGAAGATTGGGAGCGCAAATGTTCATTTTAAAAAATATTGCTCTTCTTTGTAAATGGTGGTGGAGATAGGCTATATAACCAAACTCATTTTGAAAGAGGCTCTTATGCCTAAAATATGGTTGGGATGAACACGATTAACCACTTAAAAAAAACAATTATGATTTAACATCGTGGAGGTTAAAAAAGATCCCATCTCTAATCAATTGATCAATTTGCAAGTTTTTAATTGGTTCTATGTTACGGAGAGTTGCATCTCTTTTTGAGATAATCCTTGGCTGGCATTCGAAATTCTCAAAGGCACTTTTCTAAGAGTATTCTTCTTATCCATTACAAGGTTCGCCGATACATGCTCTCCAGAACATGCAATTAATACTTTGAAAACTAATTACGGGAGAACCTTAAAAGATTGGGAGCTACTTAACCATGATATTTTGATGAATAACGCTGGTTAATATCCCTCCTACACTCGCAAATGAAATAAACCGGTCAGAAATTATGTGTGCTCATTTCTAAATCTTTCAAATAAGTTTATTGCAAAGGTGAACCGGACTGATTGCTTGTGTGGAATTGCTACTTTATTCTTAAAGTCAAAACTTTTAGGTTGCTTGCCGCCAATAAGTGCGTTCCTACTTGGGTTAGAGCCCACTTTACCGTAGCTTCTATGAAACAGTGTCACCATCACTTGGAAGATTGTCATCACCTGCTTTTGCACTCGGAGAATTTAGTCTGAAATTCTCAAATGGCGGAGACTATTTACTTACTTTCCAAGTATTATTCAAACTTTTCTCTCTCAACTCAAAAAGGAATGATGTGAAATTGATTAAAAGATGGACTATTACAGTTTAAACTTATTGGTTAATTAGAAATGATGGAAAGGATTAAAATATAAAAGTGGTGATTAACATAGTCAAATTCTCCTCTTATATGTGGGTCATTGCTAAAGAAAACTCTTCTTTTCATTATTGCGACTTTAATCCCAAATATGATCTTTATATGCCAATGTGACCAACAGACTGTACGATGTACACTATTTTTTTTATTTTTTCTCCCTATATTTTGCCCTTGGTTGACAGGTTGAGTGCCATGCAGAACAGAAAAAGACCTTCACACGGCGCCCGACGTAATACTTGTACGGACTTCAACAGTCATTTGCTATAATCACTGACGTATGACCACACATTTTTAGATAAGGACACACCCTTCCTCATTTACGAATCTCTCCGTTTAGCAGGACGGGATCATTTGCTTATTTTATTTTTGTCTATATTTTGTCGTATAAATTTTAACCATTTATTTATGCAGAATTTATAAGAGGTCTATATAAATAAATAGTTAAGATTTATGAGGTGAGATAGGACAGAGTAAAATAGACAAAGAATCCTAGCTCCCACTTAACGTTCATGTAGTGTCTTATTATTCCAAAATAAACAAAATATACTGCCACCCATAATTAAATCAAATTTTTAAAAATTGGATTATAAATTAAGCCAATGATACAAGAGATTTAATGATTAAAAGGTTTAATTAGTATTAGATTATTATAAAATAAATTAAAAATAATTAAATTTAAAGAATTTAAAATATGATTAAAGAAGGTTATCTTTTTATACCGATAAATTTGAAGTTTAACTAAAAAAGAAACTGTTAAATAAAAATTAATTGATTTATTTTATTTATAAAAATTAATCAATTAATTAATTAACTGATAAGTTTATAACAATAAGAGTTACTAAAGTAAATTTAACGCCTACTTTAAATCATTTGTTATCGTTCGACAACAATTTGTAAGTGTACCGTTTTCAACTTATTATTTAATTTCTTAATACAATAAATTCTATTATCTTCTAATTTTTTTAATTCATATAATAGGGTCAAACTCATCTCTAAGGATAAGAGTATGATAGGATCATATTCTACCAGCTAACACACTACAAGGAAGGTAAAGGCTGGACGCTTGAAAGCCCGCAAAATAATTATGTATGTACAAAAAATAAATATTACAGTTTATTTTTTATGTAATACTAAGTAATAATTTTTTATTACAGACATTATTGTCTTAGGGGAATCAGCCCAATGTCAATGACGTTTTCAACAATGTCCTTAGTACAAGATCCGAATATATCAAAAGTCTTGTGTATAACCCTAAGCTTGTTAGTGCATCTCCGTCACCAGCGTATATCATGACGCTTCAAGAGAAGAACCAGTCATTGAAAACTAAGTTACAATGTACAAAAGAGAAATTAGATCGTAATATAAAAGAAGTCAACAAGCTTAAAAAATGGTGAAACAATTACTTGGCTCAAACTATATCAAAAGTAGTGATGACGAAGAGTCTTAGTTTGTTTATAAATTTTGTAAAAATTTTGTAATTAATCTGTAATTATTCTTTTTATAAAATGCATTCCATTTTTAATGATTATTTTATTTTACTTTATTATTATTTAAAAAATATGTCACCAACATTAATTATAAATTGTAACAATTTTATATTTCAAATTGTCTTAAAATTTGTAATAAATTAAATTAAAATTATTTTAAACAATTATAATAAAATTAACATTTAAAAATAAATGTTTGTCACAAAAAAGTATTAGCTACCAAAACAAATTCATCACAAAACATTTTTCCCTACATTTTAAGGAACATTTCTAAAAATATTTACCTACAACAAATAATTAGTAGCTAAAACTATTATGTGACCAAAAAAATGTAGGTAAAAATAATTACGTACGACTACGATTTTATAGGTAAAATCTTTTCTCTACAAAACATATACGTCGTAAATTCCTATGTATGATGTTTTTGGTTCTCGTTAGTTATATGTTTTATTGACCAATACATTATGTCTCCAAAATCTTTCTGCGACGATTTCACAAAAATGTTACGGATATTGTTTTGCTACCCGGTTTCGACGACCATCAGGGCAATGATTGTTTTTTGTCGCAAATTATTATTTGACACGATTTTTTAATATTTAGCATCGATTGAATTCGTCGCTAATAAGCTTATATGTTGTAGTGTAAGCTATAAAACAAAAAATGTTACATAATAATGATAGTTACTCGTGATAAATCTTTTAGTTGGATTTTGGATTTACTATTTTGAGCAAATGGTCAATTGACTAACTTCCATATGTTTGACTTGAACTTTTTCACAAGAGGATTATTTTTAAAAAAAATTAAAAAATCATTGATCAAATGAACAATATTACATAAGATAAGGTTACCCGGGGCAAAGAAACCAAAGCACACACATCTGAAAAATTAAGAGAGAAAATCCCCCCTTAACCAAATAACAACTAGCTACGTACCATTTGGTGACCCTCTCTAGAAAGTGATAAAAAACTCCTTTGTAAGGTTGAAGCCTCCAGACTTTACCAAATTAGGAATTGCAGAAATCCCATTTGTCTTCCATCGACTCCAAGCTACTTCATTGCTACCCTTCTTAAATCAGAGTGCCATCAATTAAAAGTGACTTGATTTCTATCATTTGATTATTAGTTCTCCAGTTTGAGATGTCAGTCATCTTCTAATAACTCTTAAAAGCTATGTGAAGTTTGCACCAACTTTTAGAAATCTGCATGTTGTGGAAACTGTTGCCTTTGAGGTATCTACGCACTCCACTCTTCTTTTTTTTCCACTATTATTACATTAGTTCCCAGTAAATAAAATTTTCTTTTGTATCCTGTATTATGCCTTGCATGATTTTATGCTTAGAAGGTTTCTTGTTTTGGAACCTTTCAAAGTTGCTCTCCATCCATAACTCCTGAATAGTTATGGCTAGGACCAACACATGCTTTTTCCATAGTAGAATAGAGGTTTTTGAAACAATTAACCAATTAATAGCCCCTATAATAGAGTTAGAGTTCTCATTCCACGACTAAAGCTCTCTAAGTTTGCTCCAAATTGAGTTGGAGAAAAAGTAATTGAAAAATAGGTGATCCCTTGATTCAGTATCCTTCTCACATAAGATACAGTTCCTATTCAAACTCATATATAATAATTCTATCCATCGTAGCTAGCCTATCCTTAACTATTAACCAAAGTAGCTAGGGAAGCAACATTGGGTCTCAGGAGCTTATTTCAAATTACCGTATGCCAGGAGACCTCTTGATTATTTTCATGAATCTTATTTCTGTAATCCTTAGCTGTGAATTTGTTAATAGGCAGATCAAGCTATATATAACAGTCCTGATGATTAGGATCATAAGAACAAAAGGGTTTTAGATGCTGTGATTCTTCTAGAAATTGCACCACAAGGATTATGGTTAATTAGGGTTATAACCTTGGCCTTATCCATTATTCCTGAGAGAGCTATTATTGTTTCAAGGATTTGAGATAGAAGACCATAGCCTATCCAGTTGCCATGCCATAAGAATGCTAAGTTATCATTTCTAATTTTGCAGCTTACTTCATTTGCCTCCGCATTTATGATTTTTAACAGTTGGTTTAGGAACCAAAACAATGTTGTTCTTATGGATAGGGCCCATAGACTTTTCCCTTTTAAGAAGTAGTTATGTAACCATTTCATCCAAAGGGACGTTTTATTTTGGATCACTTTTTGGAGTCATTTTACCATTAAGACTTACATTAATAGAAATGATTATCAATCCTCCTTTTACACACTTCTTCCCGTTTGACTTTAGGATGAATAGACTTCCCTTCTGTTTTTCCTTATAGAAAATCTCTTCTCATTTTCTCAGACGATTTAATTAATTTTTTGGAGGGGACACGGAGAGCTCTAATAGGTATGCATAGAGCAAATGACATATTAAACTCTTCTCCCAAAAGACAGAAACTTATTAGTCCATTTGTTAATTTTCTTCTGAACCTTGCCAATCAAAGGAAGATATTCATTGAATGTTAACCTTCTGGTAGTAATTGGTAGACCTAGGTATTGCAATGGAGGGCTTATCCTACTCATTCCAATAAGATTGGAAATACTATCCTATAGGAATTCGGCAGATATAGATAGGATAAAATGGCTTTTGTCAGGATTCACATTTAGGCCTGACATCAAAGTAAAAAGCTAAAGAGTTTCCATCAATAGTTTAACTGATTTTGTATGAGCTTTAGAGAATAGAACCAAGTCATCTACAAAACAAAGAGTAAGAGATATCTTTCTACACCTGGAATGGAACTTGAAATTCAGACTATTAGAGACATTATGCTTCAACAGTTGGGATATGACTTCTGTGTAAAGAATAAACCAATAGGGGAACAAAGGGTCCCCCTGTCTAATTCCTCTACTCTCCTTAATAATCTCTGAACTGGTGCCATTAACCAATACACAATAGGCTGTAGTGAAAACACAAGCCTTGTTCCAGTTGGTATAGATATCGGGAAATCAAAATCCTTAAGAACATGGAAAAGGAAAGGCCAATTAACACAATCAAAGGCCTTATTAAAATATATCTTAACAGGGGAGAATTCTTCCTAATGTATCAGAGTTCCTGGATAAGTAGAATATTATTCCCAATGATCCTATTCTCCATGAATGCATTCTGATTATCACTAATAATTGATCCGAGTAACCCTTTCAATATGTTTGTTAAAATCTTTTCAATAATTTTATAGATGAAATTTGTACAAAAGATTGGTCTAAAGTCTCTAAAGGATGAGGGATTTGTAATTTTAGGAACTAGGTAGAGAAAAGTCTTGTTAAATTCCTTCAGGATTACTCCTTTGTTAAAGAACTCATGAATTGCCTCTGTAACCATAGACTGGTGATAGACTAAGTTTTCTTATAGAAATAACCATTAAACCCATCCAACCCTAAGGCCTTTATCCCATTCAGAGAGAAGATTGTCGCAATAATTTCCTCATTTAAGATTGGTTTTAGAAGCTTCAGTTGGAATTTTATTGGTAATGATAGATTAGAGAGTGTCCAGAAAGAATGAAGAGCCTTAGTCTAAACCAAGAAGCCCCTTATAGAATTTAAGGGCCTCCTCCATAATGTTATCCTGATCTGTAAGAAGTTTCCCATCCACACTATTAATAGAAGCTGTGCAAAATCACTCATCCCTAATTCAAAAAAGGGCTAGAATTAATTGGCTTAAAGAGGGGGGTAGAGCAACCAAGTTCTTCTTTAATTCCCTAGTAGATAGGAAGAACACAAATAAAATTCTATCCCTTTATTGAATTAGAGATGAGTGATTTTGCACAGCTCTTAAATAATTCTCCAAGTCTAACTTCTCTTTTCGAAAGATCCTAGAGTAACTGGGATTAAAAGAAAGTAGAAATTGAGTGACCACTAGATTATCTTTAGCTTTATCCAATGTTGCTTTAGTGTTAGGAAACTTTGTGGCTTTCAGTTTTTCAGCTTTAACTTAATAGCTTTGGGATTTTGGCAACAAATATATTGTTTAGTGCTAGAGAATTGAGTGGAGAGGCCTACCAATATTGCCTCATTGAAACCCTATACTTTGACAAGGAAGTTATTAAAAATGCATGATGTTTAAAGGTCCTTGAAAATAGGAGTCAATTATCGATGAATTCCAGAATGACTCGTCTGCTTCTAGCAGTGGACAATTAATGGATGCCAAGATGCAGTGTTTATCTAGCTTAGTCCTCAATTCTATATAAAATATCATATTCATAGGATGACAGATTTCATATTCAGCAATGGGCCTGTGGTGTTTATATTATGGCAAGGGAAGCTCTACACCGTCAGGCCAACACAATAATTACGAATGGCCGCCAGAGCTAAGAAGAATGAAGTGGATTCTTATTTCACCTTTGCGACGTCAGTAGAGATGGTGATCTAGAGGACTCAAAAACCCCAACATAGACTTATCTTGGCAGGCCATAAAGTTCATACGCAAGAACATTAGTCATAAAGAGTGACATGTTAACATGTTATAATACCCGACAGGTGGTTGTCATGGAACTAGAGTATTGAGACTATATTATTCTATGGAGAGTTTAGAAATTGAGGACTAGAAGCTAGAGTCAGGCCTTAGTAAAGTGACCTAATACATCCTATTCTAGACATAAAGGTGGCAAAGAGTTTCACGATTGTGTCTACATTCATCACAAGAGGGAATTGCCTACTGGCTATTGGTGTTCCATTTGTTTCCAGACGCTAGGTGTTCCGTTTGTTTTCGGAAGTAGCGTCTGGTAAGTTAAGCTTTTAGAGTATGAATAAGTAATTTTTTTCATCGCATTATTAAAAATAAAAAAATTTGGTCGTAAAATTTAAAAATATTTTTTTAATAGAAATAACTTTTTTAAAAATTAAAATACAACTATTTAAGAAGCTTAAATTTTAAAAAGCTTCAAACAAAAAAAGCCATTTATTTTAACTTTTTCGACTAGACTTTTTTTCGCCATTTACGGTTATAATATATTTGACATTTACGTTTATCGCAGATCTTTCGCAGTTGTTTGCAAACCCATCTTCAATGGGGAAAAAGTGACCACCGATTTCTCAAGGGACACAGCTAACCCATCTTCACTCGGTTTATTTCAAGTACTTGCTTTATTTTGCTTTTTTGTCATTTCTCGATCTGTTAGTTTCATTTTTTTGTGATGTTAGTTGCTTCCATTTCTTGATCTGTTGGTTTCATTTTTGTTCTTATGTGAACTGCTATGAGTGTAGAAGATTTGTGTTGCATTATGAGTAATTTGTATTTGGGTCTGAGTGAGATCTATTTTTTGGGTCAATCTTATAATTGTCATGACCTTCTAGGTCAATCGTTTATTCGCTAATGTATAATTGTATTTTGAGGAATGAGATTGTTGTATCTCCGACTATTCTTTCTACCTACGACAGATGATACTTTTTTAGTTATCCTGTAATCCAATTCTATAGACGCGTGTTCATACTCCTTATTACATGACGTTTGCAGTTCATCGTTTCCTTCTTGGAATGCAATCACCAGGCATGTGTTGCTTGTTGCTTGACTGAGTCCAGAGCTCGAAGCTCCTGTACACTTGTTGAGGTCACCTTCAACTCTCTGTAATAAATGACTTGTTGCATGTCAATTGTTTGATTATATTTCGAATTCACACCGAGCAAGTCAGTTGGTTTTAAAAATGGCCAAAGTTTGCTACTTTCCATACACTGAAATGTAAAAAATGATTAAAAAATGCAGAGGTGACCCTTTTTCAATTTTTCATCTTGTGGTTCCCTTTTTTCTTCTTTTTTTCTTTTTTCTTTTGAACTTGATTTCTGAGGTCAAGCTCCCCCACATCCATTGGTTTCTGGTACACGTTCAAATGTTAGAAAACAGAGTAATGGTCAAAACAAGTTTTCAGATTCTTTCTCTGAATCTTCGAGATTTCTTGTACTAGTCCAAGAGAGATGTAGGATAGGGATGAATCGACTTAACGTTTTATCAACCATTCTTCGAAAGCAAGAGAATAAGAGATTGAACCATACAATGTTAATTACAGATTCATCTTCGTTGCACCTTCCACAGCCTACATAATAAGCAGTTGCCTCAGACTATTACTTTCTGTAAATAACATTGTATGGTTGACATGTATGACACTATTCTAAGCTAAAAATTTAACATTTTGAGTAATTTGAGTATTTGACCGGAGTTCTATGAATATCTCTAGATTAGAAGGGAAATTTTGGGAGTTTAGATTATTTCTTCCTGATGAATGCAAGACTTGACATTGAGTACGTTTGTCCACTTAATAGTGTTATATAGTTGTTGGTTGTTATTAGCTCTCTTTTTTTCAGTGATTAAATGGTTATTACGTGTTGTGTTAGTGTGGTAAAAGAAAACACTAACAATGAGCTATACAACTGCAAATAGTAGTAACACAATGTCTAGTAGAGTTTCAATTTTTTTGCCCTCATTGAAAGTTTTCTTTTGAATATTACTTTTGGTACTTGTTTGATGTTTGGATTCACATATGTAGAGGAAAGAGTATAATTAGGATATTGCTAATCTAATACATTCTATTTGAGTATAATTAGGATATTGCTAATCTAATACATTCTCATTTCTTTTGTTGTTGAAGTGTTCTTAATAGACACTTGCATATTAAATCACTAACTAACTAGGATTCCTCATAATGCATTTGATTATGAGATATATACGATGACATTCATTGTATAAAACCCAATAACAAGGAATACATTGATTGGGATGTGCATAGGATCTTGCAAAAACTTGATGTTAGTGTGACATTTTCTATGTAATTTACGTAGTTAGCAAGGTGTTGGTGTCCATCTCTATGGACGTGGGTATGCAATTATGCGAAGGAGATACAAGACTTAACGTATCTGAAATGTGACATTTGTCTCTTAGTGATACCGATATTTTGTAGTAGTACAAGTTAATATTCATACATGGACACTAGTGTTGAGTCAATGAACCTAGAAAATGAAATCTTCACTTTCTTTTTCTTTGGAGGATTATATATGATTTTCATCAAAACTATAAGTAGCCCCCTTTTTTTACTCGTCTTTTGTTTCATTCCTTTTTCTTGTAATTACCTTTAGCTAATCAAACTGGATATGACTGCCCTTTTAAAACTTACGTGTTTGTCTCTTTTATCGACCCTTTTCTGATGATTTCTCCACTCTATCGTCGACCTTCTTTGATGTGCTTGATCTTCTACGATTATGCTTTTATTTTTTCTTATACTTGCTTAATTCATTGTTATATGCAGTGGGGATTTTGTAGTTGATAGCAAATGTCAAATCCAAGTCAAGATATTCAAGGTGGGGATAAATTGGAAAAAAAGGTTAAAGCAGAGTGGAATGATAGAACTCTTGAAATTATAATCAAAATTTTTGTGGAAGAGACACTAGCTGGAAATCAACCAAATGGTCACTTTAACAAGATTTGATGGAAAAATATAGTTTCAAAGTTTGCTCATGAAACTAAGAAGAATTATGAATACAAACAATTTAAGAATAAATGGGATGGATTAAAAAAGGATTGGCAGCTTTGGACAAATTCAGTAGGTAAGGAAACTAGACTAGGATGGGATCCCACTAATCAAACTATTGATGCAAGTGATGAATGGTGGGAAAAGAAATCGAAGGTAAGCATTTAAGCTTTAGATTTATAATATTCTAATGTTAATTGATAGTTTAATAACTTAAACAATATTATTATAGGAAAATCCCGAGGCTGTCAAATTTCGAACTAAAGGTTTGAAACATATTGAATAGCAGGATATTTTATTTAAAGATGTTGCAACTACAGGGGAAGGAGCTTGGGCACCTTCTTCAGGTTTTTGTACCAAATGATTCTTATGTGCCGTCTAGAGAAAACCTAGTTGATACCGATCTTGATGATAACTTTTTTGAAGACTTTACTTTCAATCAAGAAATTGGAAATATTAATAATGAGATTGGTTCATTAACTCCAACTCTAGGAACTTCTAAAAAAGGAAAAGGAAAAAAAAAAGAAAGAAACATGATACTAGAATAAGGGCAATAGAAAGGCTATGTAAACATTTGGACTGTATATGTGATGTAGTAGGGAGTAGAACTTCAGTAGCCTCTATTAAAAGAGATGAACCTGGTTGTAGCATTTCTGAGGTGATGGACATCTTATGAAGTGTAAATGAAATAGAAAGGGGAGGTGCACTGTTTATGTTAGCTACCAAATTATTTTTGAAGAAGGAAAATAGTGAGATGTTTGTTGCGCTTAAGGATGTTGATCTTCAAATCGAATGGCTTAAGAAAATGAAATGATTGTAATTTTTGTAATGAATTAGACATGTATTTGGTTACTAATATTGGACTACTTGTAATGTGTTGTATTGGAATTTGCTACTAGTAATGTGTTGTATTAGATTTCTATTTGGTTAATTTTGTTGTAATGATGAATTAAATTGTGCTTTATTATTATTGTGTGATCATTATTGCTATATTACCTTATTATACAATAAGCTTATTATTTATTTATTTATATATTTTGATACAGATGTCATCTTCTAATAATGATTCTGACAATGATCATGAATATAATGAAGAGATTGAAGAAGAAATTTTGCATATTCATCTTCTAATAATGATTCTGACAATGATCATGAATATAATGAAGAGATTGAAGAAGAAATTTTGCATATGGTTCAAACTAGAATAGCACTAACCATAGACTATTATATTAAATATTATATTAAAAAACCATGTAGAACATCCCCTCACACTGAATGGATGTTTGTAATGGAAATGCTAAATGGCTATAGAGATAGATGTCATCAACAATTTAGAATAGAAAATGATGTTTTTATCAAATTATGTAAATTATTGAATGAGTCATACGGATTAAAAAAAGGTACAAAAGTAACAATAGAAGAGGCTGTAGCTATGTTTTTTTTATCACTTTAAGTAATGGACTTTGCAATATAATGGTTCAAGAAAGATTTCAACATTCTGGTGAAACAATTTCTAGATGGTTTGAAATAGTATTAGAAGTCGTTTCATATATGTCACTTGATTTCATAAAACCAAAAGATTCAACTTTTAGATAAATTCCAAGCAAAATAAAAGATGATAGAAGCTATTGGCCTTATTTTAAAGATTGCATTGGAGCAATTGATAGAGCACATATACCAGTTGTAGTTTCAAGGTCCAATCAAATAAAATATATTGGGAGAAAAGGCATTCCTACGCAACATATAATGGTTGTATGTGATTTTGATATGTGCTTTACTTTTGCTTGGGTTGGTTGGGAAGGCACAACATATGATGCTCAAATTTTTATAGAGGCTTTGCGTAATGATAGATTACACGTCCCTCATCCACCTAGAGGTTTGTGACGAATAACTTTATACATTTTTTTATTTATTCTTAATAATTCACTACTTCTTTATTTATTTATTTATTTATTTGGACTGTAGGAAAATATTATTTGGTAGATGTAGGATATCCTTACATGCAAGGTTATTTAGGACCATACAAAGGTGAGAGGTATGATCTTCCTGATTTTCGACGTGCTGGTCTTCCAAGAGGGAAAAAAGAAATATTCAATGATGCACATTCTTCTTTAAGATGCACAATCGAAAGAATATTTGGCGTTTGAAAAAATAGGTGAAAAATTTTACGTCAAATGCCCAGTTTTTCTTTTCCAAAGCAAGTTAAAATTGTAATTGCTTCAATGACCATTCATAATTTTATAAGGTTAAATGCTTAGAAGGATGAAGAGTTTTTTTTTTCCTATGATGAAGATGATGAATTACTTCCCACAAATGAATAAATCAATGAAAATGAAAACGTTGAAGAAAATCATTTAGACGAGCCACAAAATAATGAAGTGAATGATGCTAGGGAACATATTGCAAATCTGTTTGTATTACAATAAAATGCATAATTTATTATGTATTTAACTATCTACTCAACTTGAATATTTATTTTGAGATTTATATAATATTATTTAGTTTTTTATATGTTTTAATATTTATTTTTGATATTAGTTTTATTTCGTATAAAAAAATAAGACATTTATTTAAATAATTTCCTACAAGATGGTTATCTAAAATTTCCTACAAAATGGTTTAAAATTATATAATAATTAATATATTGTGCTTTGCATATTGTTGCTTTGCATATTGTTTAATATATTTTAAATAATATTTATATGCATGAATAATTTTTATTACAAAATAAAATATAGTTAAAATTAATAAATATTTTTTATTTTTATGTTACCAAAGAATAATATGGAGCTCTTTTTATAAAAAAAATTTATTGACAACTAAACAATTAACTAATTTTGTAGAAAAAGTCTTCTAAAAAAAGATCTACGTAAAAAAGTTCACTCGTATAAGCTAATTCAACCAGGCTAAACTTAAATTGTTGGGAAAGACGAAGAGAACGTTTTGGGGTTGCCAAAAGATAAGGCGAAAGGTCAGTATAGCCCATTCAATTAGTTTCCTGAAAAGGAGTTTTCATGCAATTATAGCCCCACTGTCAATGGCAATACACCAATCCCTTTCATTTTTATGGCATTCTCAAGAACACTGAGGACAAATAGAATCATAGCTTCCTTCCAAGCTCTGCCGGGCATTAATGGAGGAAATGAAATGAAGACTCAATTTACTCTAATGGGATAATCACGCAAAAGCTTAGATTTCAAGCAACAATTGTGTGAAGAAGGCAAGAAAGTAGAGAACTACACATGAAAAGCGTACAAATTTCTGAGCAAACACCTCTCACAGACACAGACATTAATCAACCTCCAACGCTGTTAAATTTCTGTTTTCTGTCTCATCAAGTAGATCATCATCTTTAGATGAATCAATCAAGTTCTGTTCTTCAAAGCAATGGCTGATCCTGCTGCTGCTCTTCGAGTTCTTATTATTATGCATCCAAACCTTGAAAACCTGTCTTCTTACTCCAACTTCTGCACAAAACCTCTCAACTTCCTCCTCATCTTTCTTGTCGATCCTCCACCCCACTTTCTCTGCAAACTCCAACATCCTGTCCTTCTGGTTCGGAGTAAACTTAGTCCTATACCTTTTCTTCGAAAAACCATAAGACGGCGATGGTGGTGGTGGTACTCCCTCGGCACTGGACTGAAACAGGTTCAGATCCTCGCTAGAAGACTCGTTCCCTCCACCAAACGCCACGCTCATAGGCTGAACCATATTTGCACTTGCGTGCAACCCTACTAGATATAGCTGATGGTGCAGCATCGGCGGTGAGGGCAATGGCAGATACAGACTGTGAATCATAGAGGATCTTCGCGAACTGGGACTGAATTGTGTCTCACCATCAACCTCTTTCCGTTGGAAGTTCCGGTGACACTCACAAGCCGCACATCTCAAAGCTTCCAACGTACCCTCATCCCCACCAGGCATAAACTCGCCGCAACCATCGAACACGTTCCCTCCCATAGTCGCTACGTGGTTCCTGAGACATTCTCGGTATCTGACATTTGTTGTTTTGGTGTTGGAAACTGGTCTGTTCTGCTGATCTAGGGTTTGACTGTAGGCTATGACTATTGTGCCATTGTGATTCCCGTTCTTTCTTATTTCACCTCCTAACGATCGATGGCCATAACTTGAAGGAACAGACGTCCTCTCATCATTTTCTGGACTCCTTAACTCCATAAAAGGGTGTTATATCCACACGTCTCGATCTCGTAAACACCAAGAAGTACTATGATTAACTTCTGGTTGGGTCGGTCGTGCTAGGCCCAAGACCAAACTCAGAACGGCACATGGGCTGATCGGCCCGTTCCTCGACGTTGACCTAATTCCTATAGGTATTTACTATATAAACTCATTACCTCATCATGAAAAAGGTACGACTTTAGAACCCTCGTACTTC
>JAOTBA010000008.1:20750041-20767275 GCA_025629845.1 Erythroxylum squamatum | reverse complement strand
ATCAGTCAAACATTATCTCCGAAATAGGGGCATGATCACAGCAATTAGAATTAAACACCTTTCCTTGTATAGCATCTGTCGTGCCTATATGTGTAGCTCTGTAAATCATTCCAAGATAACATATTCTTTCCAATTCATGAGTCCCGCATATGAAACTAAAAATAATCACAAAAGAATCACTAAGCTACTAAATTTTTTCTTGCTTTATGACATTTTACGTATCACTTTTGTTACATTTAATAAAATATAAAAAATGTAATAACATTAAATCTTTTTAAAAAATGACCACATCAAGAATTTATTCATATTTTTTAATTTAAAAGCAAGAATTTATTCATATATTTACTTTAAATTATTTTCTAGGATATGCATGTATACATAATGATATACAGCACTACAAGAAAAAAGACATTTAGCGACAAAAATTACAAACATAATATGTTTGTATTCCGTCGGTGACATTAATTAGTGACGGAAATAACGGATAAAGACGTCGTTAAAATGGCCGTAGCTAAATTTACTGACAAATTTATTATGTCATCGTCGATAAATATACTGACGGATGTCTTTGACCGTGCAATAAGCCGTTGGTAAATTTAACTATGGACATAAGTATTCTGTCGTTAAAAAAGTTATTAATTAATTATTAATATAAAATTTAGTAAAAAAGTTGTGTTAAGTTAATTATTAATGTTAAATTTAGTGAATCAATCGAACTCACCCTTAGCTTGACCACTTCCATAGACAGTGATCTCATCGTGGTTGTCATGAGGATGGAGCAAGAAGTTCACGAAATATGTGGTAAAAGAGTTTGCGGAAACATAAGTAAATGGGATTCCGGCTGCTTCTGTTGCCCTTCTGATCTTTCTTTTGTTTGCAAGCACAGCTTCGAATGGTGGCAGGCCACTCACTCTATCCGCTTCGTTGCCATATTCTGAAGGGACAAATCTCTGATACAGAAAACAGATAGATCATTACGTCACTCAGTATAAACTAAGGTTTACACTCAAGTCTGCAATTGCTGCAACGGTAAGATTTTAGTGATCACAATGATTGTTAAGTTCTGAGGATCAAACAACTGTGAGATTCTCTGCAACTTTTAGTGTTGTTAGCTATTCAAAAACTTGTGAATAATACCTCTATGTTGCCTGCTTCTTTAATGGCAGTGATGATTTTGAGTTGGTCAGGATATTGAGGAACTGCAAGAGCAGAAATGACAACTTTTACAAGCCTAAGCGCTGAAACCAGCTTCTCATGGTCGTCCAGCTCTCCCTGTTTTGGTACGCATAAAATCATACTAACTGCTGTAATAATCATACACAGAATATACAGTAAACCAGGATTTATGAAATCAAGTGTGTGTACTTGGATTACAGTGACTCCCATGGAATCAAACTCCTTCAGGGTCTCTAGTTTGGAAGGATGGGAGCTTGGACGAACATAAGCGTAGGTTGGATGACCCATTGACGTGCTTGCCTTCACTAAGTATTTGCCCAGATACCCAGTTGCTCCAAATATCAGGATCTTGCTCTTATCATCAAACCCCATGGTCCTCTTATTCTTACGATTTCCACAATCTCTGTATGAACAAGTATTGTGAGGTAACAAATCAAGTACCAGCTTCTCAACTAGGACCATATATATATAGCCAAAATTATCTATCTACTAAAGTTCTAGTTGTACGTCCCATTTGATATAATTCCTATACTTACTCTTCTCTACATATTACATATTTAAGCATTATTCATATTAGAAGAATTTAGACATTATTTACAAAATATTTAGATAAAAATAAATAATTTATGATGTAAAAATAGTAGAATATATAGTAATTATAACAAAATTGAAATGTTTGATATCAAATAGAATGAAATGGATGCAATATTGTTGCAAATCTTTGTATAAAAAAGCAAAAAAAAAGAAATATAAGATAATCTTACAAAACTACAAGAGGTCAAGTTAACAAAATAATTAAATATAAGATTACCTTACAAAACTACAGGAGCTCAAGTCATTCCATAACAACATTTTTCGACAGAGGAAACTTTATACTCTTTAGATATCATTATCCACTTTAGTGATTGCACACACTAATTATTTAATCACTCTATTATCTCAAATTACATTGTTAGGTTATACAGTAGGGCCACATGAACATGCAATTTTTACCTTAAAATCTATATGATTCATATGATCGGCTTATTACCAACTTTATCAATAATCTACTTATATATTGCCTAATAATTCGATGACATTGTAGCAATTTTTTGGAGGAAAAAGTCGAGGCAAAAGTAAATAAAATAGGTAGTCTGGTTCATAACAAATCAAAGCCTTGATGGTGATGAAAAAGAGAACAATAGAACATGGTCTAATTGATAATCAAAATCATGATGCATCAAAATTAAGAAGTAAGAAGAATTTAAAATGTTACAATTGTGGTAAGAAAGATCACTTGAAAAATATAATTGAAATTTCAATAAGAAATTTTGTTATCCCTAATAAAATTTTGCAAGTGATGAAAATTCTCTGTGTTGGTAAGTAACAACAACAATTGAAAGTAAGAAGTCACTAATTTATGTATTACTCTTCGACTCAAGAGTTGCTTTTCACTTGACCTTTAAAAAAGAATGATTTTATTATTATAAACCTATCTCAGGAAGACCTATGTATAATTGTGATGATTATTATTTAAAGATTGTTGGTCTTGGAACCATCAAGTTGAAGATGTGTAATGGTATTATTTATACTCTTTAGGAGGTATGGCATGTGAAGAAATTGAGCAGGATGATCTTAGATACAAAATAGAAATCATCAGTAATATTTTAAATATAACTCGAGGTGTGAGCTTATACTTATAAAAGGAGAAAAGATAGGTATAAACTTGCATAAGCTAAAGAGAGAGACATTACTAAAATCTTAAACATTAGTCACTTCAAGCAGTTTAATTGAAATATCTTCAATGTTATGTCATTAAACACTTGGACGTATATGTAAACAAGGAATGAAGATCCTTGTTGCGCAAAAGTTATTCCTTGGACTCACATATATAACCTTTTATAAGCATTTTGTTGCAAGTAAGTAACACCATATCAAATTTTAGAAATCAAATTCAAGAAACAAGGTTATTTTTGAATTGTTTCACTTTAATATGTGACAAGCTTTAGTTCTACCGTTGGAAGCAGCAAAATACTTTTTCTTCAAATGATGATTATTCCAGCAGGTATTGGTTATGCCTTATTAAGAGGAAACCGTACGTGTTCCCGATCTTTAAAGTCCTCTAAGGGTGCATTAAACATGATTATGGTGAAAAAAGTAAAATGTTTAGGGACAAATAATAAAAGTTATATAATGTTAATGAATTTAATGCATTATGTAAGCAATAATAAGTAAAAAATAGTTTACCATTACACTGTTAGATTTTGAAGAAGAAAAGAGAAAGAAAGATGATAGGAAAGAAAGATATCGAGTGAAACACAAATAGTTTTAATTTTCTTCACATAAAAAACAAAACACAATACAATGATTTATATAATTCAAAAGCAGAAAAAATAGGAAATAATGGCCACTAATTGACCCCACTATTTACACTAATTGACCCACTACCCACAAACTTCACAAGTAACTAACTAGATAAATATGACCACATAATTAATAAAAAATAATAATTTTGAATCAATATCCAACAAATTACATGTGGATGCAAGCTTCTGTCCAAACAAGCCTAGGCCCCTTGGAGAATAGACAAGGTCGAGTTTGGGTCCTCTTACATCTTTATCTTGAACTGGATGACATGCATATAGGCAGACATGAATTAAAAAAACTTTCCAGAACGCATATACTGATGTAATCCACATGTGCAAATCGTACCTGATTTGTTTTCCCTGTTAAAATCTTTTGAAAGCTTTTTTTTTTTTTGGTGTCAACCACATCACTTTTTCAGCTTTTAATGATATTTACAGAGTAGCTTCTCAACTCTTGAGAGAATAAAACAAGAGTATTAGCTCTCTGATGCTTATTCCATTTATAGAAAAACATTAGGATTTTACAATTTTTATTAAGATTAAATTCCTTAATTACAATTAAAATTATACTCTAATTATAATTAATTTAATTTTAATAAAATAAAATATCTCATATTTGATCCCTAAAGTTTATCAAACTTTATAATTAAGTCCAATTTAATTAAAATTAATTTTCTCTTCACAAGGTGCTCTTTAATATGACTCATTAGATTCGTAATATATTAACATTGAATATAAATTAAAATTCTAATTCACAATTAAAATCAGATAAAACTCCTTTTAATTTATCTTTAATTCTTCAATTAAATAATTTATAATCATAAATCAAAATTGACGTTTAGCAATATATCATGACCACCCAAATATCAGGATTCTCAAAGTGGTTTGACTTAACCTGTCCATACATGGTTATGATATATAATTTAATCCTTTTATCATCAAATGCTCCAATTGGACAGGGTATGGATATAGTGTCTACTCTTTTCATCCAGTCATGTTCGTTCTTGCTAATTAATAATTGATTTATAATTGATATTTAAAAATATCTTTTCAAATGTCAATTTACTCAGACCAGAAAATTTATAAATCACTACTAATCAAGAACAATAAAATGTTTACTCTAATTACTTTAGAGTAATGAATTCTTTATTGACTTACTCAACTATCTCTATATGATTCATACTGCGTTCAAGTACTACCGATTAAGTTATTTTAGGATGATTCATAAACAGTATCAAAATACAGCAATTCTTATACGAGATATAGCAATTCTCATATGAGATATCTTGATAATCTCGTCTAATGATCAATCATGAGAAAATTCACAGACACATAAGTAATATTTCATTTGAGATTCTTACAGTCAGTTCAACAACTTATTCTCTAATAAGTACCCATACATTAGTTTAAGTATCTTCATACTTTAATTTATGAGATCAATTGCTTTCTTCGTAAAAAAGAAACATAATGTGCACAAATTTTACCGTTTAAACAATATCTCGTCTTGATCAAATTGCAACTAGGAATAATTAGAAATAATGCATAAGTGTAAATTAAATCTTACAATTATGATATTATCATAATTTCAATTACACAATAATTATTTTAAAAATTTTACCTTTAATATTAAAACATTAAATATAATTAACTTCATATAAAAAAATAAAAGAACATCTTTTCATTAATAATAATATCATAGATCAAATTACATCCAAGTGATTGACTTCATGGAATAAAATAAACTAACACCATCTCCATTCATTTTCCTTCATTTCTTCGAGCCTGAATTAATCATTTAAACACTGGCCTCCTATTTGCTGCGGCTTTTATTATCTTGTCCGAAGTTGGTATTACGAATATTCACTTTCTCCGTGTTCATATCCCTCTCCCTGTCATCTACATCAGTGAGATCCTCCACTTCCTCAGGTTCTTCTTCCTCTGCTTGGTCATGCCCATCAATTTCATCATCTCCACCTCCGCTTTCCTCGTTTTCAGTTTCTTCAGATTTAATATCTTCAGTTTCTTCTTCCAATTCTTCATTTTCCCCTTGACTTTCAGAATTCGAGGCCATTTCCTCTCGAGTATGTAGGCCTTTCCTTCCAAGTTTTAAGATTTCATGCTCACTTTGCACTTCATCTGGTATCTCTTCAGAGCTATCTTTAAATCCTTCCTTCTTATCATAAGAGTGCTTAAGTTGGTTCACTAGCCATACAGAAGTTGCAAGCAATACAAATATTTGAAGAACATGCTTCACCTTAAGGCCTTTTGACCTCTGATTTCTACTAGGTGATGTCTTCAACATGGTAGGCTCCCTAGAAGAGTACATCTACTTCAAGCATCAGTAGCAATCTATTACTTCGATCTGAAGGTGGAATACATAAACAGAAGCAGATCATCGAAAATTGAATGTTAGCGCTGTAAAGCAGAGACAATCTATGATAAACAACTTTAAGTTCAGGAAGAAGTTACTGGAATTTAAAACAAGCTCATAAACAATTATAGGTACAAGAATTGCATTCAGGAAACAGGATCTTGCCCTCTGGCCTCTACTGAGTTGTTGTGAATAGATAGCGAGATGTTCAATCTTGGAGTCTGCTATCCAAACAAACAAACAGGGAATGCAAATAAGATGATACCCAAATCAGTAACCTTATCATTTGCTCAAGGCATCAAGTATAAACACGAAAATGAACCCATAAAACAATAAAAGCGAAGCATCCAACACAGCACCAAACAAACGAAGAAAGACGCATACAAATCAAGCCGGAAAGAGCAACCCAAAGGAGAAGGGTGTGACTGGGACAGTACCTTGGAGAAAGCTGACTGCAGATCCTATAACAATGAATGAACAATCTAAATATAGAACAAAAGGATCGTTCTTTATAATTGATAAGGTATATATGTGCAACAAGGTCTTTAATGAAGTGGGCTATGCAATAACAAAGTTGTTCTCCAAAGAATGGCTAGAAAGAAAGCGCAGATATGCAACCACTTGGCCAAATATAGAAGAAAGGAGAACAGTAAGCGACTGAGCGGTTGAGGTCTGAATGTTGTTTCTCTATCTCTCCATCTCGCTCTCAAGCGGAAAGGTTTTTGGAGTCAGTCTCACTCTGACACTCTGCTAGACAGAGACAAAGCATGTCCCAGTCTTACGTGTGACTGCTCAAAGTCTCGGACAAAGAACTGTCGGCGCTTAATTCTACACTTCTCTTATTTCCTATTCTACTTGGCACCTAGCACCAAGTTAATTTTCCTAATTACGAGGATCAGACGGCACCGTCTTTTGAGATTCATTAAATGTAGTAGTTAAGACAATTAACCGCATTTATGAACTTTGTCCGATTTAAGTTGCCTTGCTTGCTGCCACATGTTCCATAGCATAGGCTTATTCCTGAAGATTTTACGGTCGACAACGTAAATTTTCTGACCAGTTTATTACTTCCTTTAATTCATAATAAGTGTTGTTTTAGAAAAATACACGAAAGTTAATGAAATTATATATATATCCTTATTAATACTTTCATGAATTGTCTTGAGATTGTGATCTGTGTAATTAAGACGAGAGAGAAATTGCATATTAATAAGAAATTATAAGAGAAATTGCCTTGAAATTGTGATCTGTGTAATTAAGATGAGAGAGAAATTAAACGTTAATTTTGGAAGTAAAATTATAAACATACATACAAAGTCAAGAATGATACTTATTTTAAATAATTAAAATGTATCTAAAACAACACTTATTATAAATCGGAGGTAGTATTACGGTTATGTCATTTTATTGTCCAAACTTCCCGAAGTAAAAGGTTTCTTTTTTTTTTTTACAAAACTGACCTATACAAATGTTGGGACTTCCAATAATAATACAAACTTGTATTTATGGAATATCCCTAGCTAAGCGAGCTCGTTTCCTCTAGTCCGGCACGTGATCACCATTTATATATTGATATTGTACCAGATCCTGATCACCTGGGACCAATCTACGGATATTGGACTCGACAGGGACCTACCTCTAGGTACATAAACCATGCTCTTCCTCATCTCTCTCCATTATAATATTAATTTTATTAGCTCAAGGCTTACGTTTACAATTTTGATAATAAATATATAATATTTTAAATTTTAAATTATATTTATTTTCATATAAAATTAACGGTCTAATTTTAAAAATGTATAAAATAATAAAAAATACGCTTTCTTTCTTTCAGAAATTTTCTTTATAAACTTACTTTATTGGAAATGATTTATCTGAAAGGATCTTACTAATTATGAAAGTTATAGATTAGCTCCGTGATTACTGGAAGTTTTTTGGCAAAGATGATATTGAAGTTATTAAAGGTTAAATCCATTAAGTTGACTAAAGATGTGAGTGAAGCAACGGCTAATTGAAGAAATTGACTATTTAAAGAAGAACAACAACACTTATAAAATAGAACGAACATATTCAGACTGTTAAAATATTTTGAGCAACATCTATATTCTTGAGAACCATATCATTACTATTGTGCTTTAGAAAGTGAAATCATTCTATCAAGAAAGAAATTATTATTTTGTTTTTCTGTGAGCTTTTTAGAAGCTTGTTATACACTTCGAGGATGAAAGGTTGGAGAATCTTAAAAAATATGTACTTGTCAGCTTGAAGAGGCTCGTCAAATTTAATACTCGATTTTTATAATGAAACACTCAAGTCAGATAATTATGGACTGGACGTAAGCTTGGGTTGTAAGTCGAACCAGTATAAATCGACTGATCATTCTTTTCTCTCTCTTTAACTTTTAAATTTCTGCATTATATTGTATGCGTGTTGTTTTTAAGAGGCTTATTCACCTTTATAAAAGGCTCCTTCTATTTTCAACTTGCAATAGATTCCTTTCAGTTTTAACAAGAGCATTTTGTTTTCAAATTGTTTTAATAGGATTTATCATTTAGTAAGCTCTTTTTGTTTAAGCAGGGTCCTATACCACAAAAGGCTCTCATTGACTAACAAGCTAGCTCCTGTATGTTAAACAAGGTTGTATCGTCTGATACGCTCCTATTGTTTTAACTAGGATCTGTTTATTATACGAATTGAAAGAACTCGTGAAAAATTTATATACATACAATTCATCCCCCTCTTGCATATGTTTGCTTTTATCGTTTCGTATCAGAGCGAGGTTTCACATTTTTGTGTTTTACAGCACGCGATAGATCATGAAAAACATCTTGAGAAGTTTTGAAGGACAATCTATCTCAAAGCCTCCTTACTTCAATGGAAACAACTACTCTTACTGGAAAGAAAGAATGACCATATATTTCCAATAAGTAGATATTGAAATATGGCAAGCAATTAAAGTTGGTGTTACAATTCCCACTTCCAATAACCTAGAAATATGGATTGATGCTAACAGGAGAAATGCACAATTAAACGTTAAGGCAAAACATCACCTAATATGTGCGTTATCCCCAGAAGAATATGAAAAGATATCTTACTGCTCTACAGAAAAAGAAATGTGGGGCAAACTTCAAGTCACGTTTGAAGGAACAAATGAGGTAAAGAAGCATAGAATAAAAGCATAGAATAAGCATTTTAGTGTATCAATATGAAACTATTACTATGAAACAGGGAGAAACCATAGACGAATTCTTTAGACGCTTCAACAACAACATCACGGCCCTAAAGAACTTGAGAAAGATCTATCCCAATAACGAGCTAGTAACAAAGATTTTGAAGTCTCTACCAAAGGAATGGAGACCTAAAGTGACAACTCTAGAAATGACAAAGGATCTAGACACTATTTCACTCGATTGGTTGCAAGGAAATTTGATGATCCATGAAACTAAGCTTAGGCGAGATGAAGGACTTCCTACAAAAAAGGAATGACACTTAAAGCAACTAACGAATCAAACGATGATGAAAGTGGCACTGAGTTGCAAATAGATGGGGATGACGAGTTCAAATTTATGGTCAGAAAATATGTCCGCTTTTATAAAAAGAAGTTGATGAAGAAAAGGGAAGGAAACAAGAAAGCAAAAAAAAGCATGTTCATATTAAAAGGCAACAGCAACAATAGCAATACAGAAAACAATTAAATCATATGCTATCACTATAAGAAGCCTGAGCACATAAGACCAGAATGTCTTCTTCTTCAAAACCGCAAGTTAAAGAATAGAAAATCCAGAAAGCAAGCGATGACTGTAACTTGGTCAGATGAGGATTCTGAAAATTTTGAAAAAGAAGAACCAGAAGAAGTTAGCAACGTTTGCTTCATAGTTGAATGATGAGACAATGAAGTATATTACTTTGACTCTGATATTGAAGTTGATGAATTGAAAAATGCATATCATGAATTGTATGATCAGTACAAAAGGTTGACGGTGAAGTATTTTAAAGAAGTTGAGAAGTCCAAAAGCAATGATACACTCTGACCAGTAAGATTAAATCATTGGAATCTGTGAATGAAAATTTGGCAACCAAAAATATGTCGCTTGAGATTGATTATAAGCAAAAGGTTTCTAAAAAGGAAGCTCTGGAAGAAATAGTAGCTAAGCTGGAAAACACGCAGTTAAAAAATAATTCTGATAAAGTAAAATAGAGAAGAAAAAGTCGCCACCTCAAAACTTGAAAAGGAGAAAAATGTTGGAAAGATTTTATCTCTAGAGAAAGATATAGAAAATTTCGTTGATGGAAGGAAGAATCCTGATGCATTGCTTGGTAGCAGTAAATGCATTTTTAGTAAGGCTGGAATATGATACAATCTATTGAAAGGCAACAAAATGAATTTCCTAGCAATGATTCTGAAGTTTACGGTGGAAAGGGGAAGCTACAAGAACACTACTAGAGGTCTATCTTATGAAATGTTATTAACCAAGATCTTCGCATATTTTGGCATTACTTTTGACAATCTGATGTGGTATGAGCCTGGAAAGTTTCATTCCGCCCCTTGTAGTTCGGGTACAAGTTGAAAGAAAATATTTGGGGGAGAAGAAAACAGAAAGAGTAGTGTACTTCTTGGGTCCTGCCTTAGAGTAGAAATCTGAAAGGATACCAGAAATTATAGGTCCTACTCCAGAGCACTAGGCTCCTTTCCCTCCTCAGGACATAAACAGTATAGATATTTTACAACTGTTGAGGGACATTCGCACAAATCAGTATCAAATAGGCAAACGAATAGATAGCCTTCAAAACCAAGTCCTGAATTCACAAATTCTCTTTAGGAAATCTCCTCGCTAACTATGTCAATTTTTTTTTTCATTTTTTTCTAACTTCCTCCCTGTACTCTTTTATTATTTTTGATAATGACAAAAGGGGAAAATTTTATATGATATATTTTTGCATATATGATGACATATTTCTAAATGCATATTTCTCAACGCTGCTCGAATATATATTTGATTTATTATGCTGTTGAAAATTATGAAAATCTATGATATATAAATGATAGGTTCCTTCCTTAAGAGACAAGCTCCTGCTAATTATGACTGAATATATAAAAGTTACAGGTATCTTTTGAAATCATTTATTATCTCTTTGAAGTTTGAAAAAAGTATCTATTATTGCTTGTCAACATAAAAAAAAAAGGAGAGATTGTTAGCTCAAAGTTTGTATTTAACGATTTTGATAATAACTGTATAATACTTTAAAATTTAAATCAAATATATTTCCTTATAAAATTAACGGTCTAATTATCAAAAAGGAAATAAAATAATAAGAAATATGATTTCTTTCTTGCAGGAACCTTTTTTATGAACTTACCTTATTAGAAATGGTTTATCTGAAAGGATCCTACTAATTATGAAGGTCATATATTAGCACCGTGATTACTGGAAGATTTTTGGCAAAGATGACATTGAAGTTATTCAAGGTTAAATCCATCCAATTGAGTAAAAATGCGAGTGAAGCAACGACTAGTTAAAGAAATTAGCTATTTAAGGAAGAACAACAACACTTATGAAGTAGAACAAACATATTTAGACTGTTGAAACACTTTGAGCAGCATCTATATTCTTAAGAATCATTCATTACTATTGTGTTTTAGAAAGTAAAATTACTCGATCAAGAGAGGAATTATCATTTTGTTTTTCTGTGAGCTTTTTTGAAACTTATTATACACTTCGAGTGTAAAAGGTTGGAAAACCTTGAAAAATATATACTTGTGAGCTTGAAGAGGCTCGTCAAATTTAATGCTCATTTTTTATAGTGAAACACTAAAGTTGAATATTTGGGGACTAGAAATAGGCTTGGTTGTCAACCAAACTAGTATAAATCGACTGTATCTTTTTTCACTCTCTTTAACTTTTAAATTTTCACATTATATTGTGTATGTATTATTTTTAAGAGGCTCCTTCATCTTTATAAAAGGCTCATTCTATTTTCAACTTGCAAGAGGTTTCTTCTAGTTTTAACAAGAACCTTTTGTTTTAAAATTGTTTTAACATGGTTTATCATTTAGTAGGCTCCTTTCGTTTAATCAGGTCCTATTCCACAAAAGGCTACTATTAACTAACAAGCTCCCATCGTTTAAAAATGTTTTATAGTCTGATAGGCTCTTACTGTTTTAACTAGGATCTATTCATTATACGAATTGAAAATTTTCATACATACAATTCACCCCCGTATGTTTACTTTTATCAAATCTAAGATCGTTCATCTGTTGGTATCCAAAGTCAATTTGCATTAACTGCTTTTACTTTTTGACGAAAAACTGACTTGTATACTAATCTATGTCAGTAGGTAAAAGAGGATTTACAATGCCATCAGATGTTATGGATTACTTTCCGAATTTGGTGTTGGCTTTATAGTATCGTCTAAAATTTAATTCTAGATTAAGTTTGTTAAGGTAAATCCCGGATATATACACTTGTGTTCTAATTAGATGAATCATAAATAATGACATACACGAAATTCTTATATCAACACATACAGGAATTTGGTTCACTTTGGATTTAGTTTTATGAAGCTTAAAGATAGTTGAGATAAGTACGGTAGCTGATGATCTAAAAGGCTCCAACTGTATGCAGGGCCCTGCTTAATGATTGCTGCTAATTGTACAGACTGGAAGGGGACATGAATGGAAATGAGTCATGAGGTCCTGCCCCTCTGTTCAGACGATCTTACTTGAAATTCATGTGACAGCCTGCAACTGAACCATTGCCACATCTGCTATATCAACTGCAAGCCATTTCCACTATCACTAATTGACACAAAAGTAGCATATGTAAAATGCTCTGCGTTGTTTGTAAAACCAAAAAGAAAACAACAGAGATGGAATTATTCTTGACATGATTTCATGTGTTGGTGAACTATGGTATGGCATCTGGTTCTGCGATTTACTGGGCATTGGTATTGGTTCCCCAGAAGGCATTTAAGTGGACGAAAGTTATTCCATTTGTCGGCGAATTTAAGGCTGCGTTTTGGAAAAATTTTCCCAAGAGAGTGCAACTAGTGAGGTCCACGAAAACTAATTGACTGTTTGTATTTTGTAATCTTCCTCTTCTCTGTAGCCCATATTGGCTTATAGCGATTTATCAGCCCATGGCCCTCACACCAACAGCTTGGTCGCTTTATCTAGACAGCGACCGAACGAAGTTGGGGAGGGTGGCCCTCCCATTTCCCTTCTTAGGCAACAATAAATGGCCTCAGTTCCATTACTGTTTACTTCTGTACCTAGGCACATTATTTCACTTCATGAAATTGAAGCCTGTCGTTTTATGTCCCTACGTTCTACCATATCTTATTCTTGTCTGCTCCCGGAATTCACCGGTAGATGTGCCCAAGAAACGTAACAAAATTACTTTAGGGCCTTTACCATCGATTCGAGTTCCCCAAGCCATTAAGGAGGTTGAAAGATTTCCTTCGTCACATTTCAGTTTTTTTTTTTTTACCAGAGCTTTTACGCACACAAAACTATAGAAGAAAAGTTTACTGCTCGTGGCTATCAAGGTTTGCGGGGCTATTTGTCCCTTTGGTCTTGATTGATTGGCATGAATTTTTGTTTTTGTTAGAATATATTATATATATATTCTTTGTTTAGTTTTGACATTTTTAAATTGGACATATAAGATAATTAGAATATGAGACTGTATCTACGGATAGAAAGACTCTATTTAAAAATACACATCCTATTTACGGTGGATTCTAAATCCTTGAAGATTATTCATATAAGTGTATATCTCCTAATTATGGAAGGAGTCTAATACTACACGTTAATTTGAAAAAAACCTAGAAGGTTTTTTGCGGCAAAAGATATGGTGTGTGTATCTTTTAAGTTGCGTTGGTCACGTGTAGAGGTTGTGGGGCTGCACAACTTTCCTTTACTATTGAATTTTTGTCCTTGAAAAATTATGTGGATACTGGGCACTTGATATTTTTTGAATGAGCTGAATATTTGTGTCTTTGAAAAAGTAGTCTGCGTGATTTGTGTGGAAGAGGTGAAGATCACGTGGGTCTTTAATACAGGTTGACTGGGTATGCATATGGTGATTTTGATGTTGCGCATGGTGATGATTGGTGCACCTTGACTCATGCATATATTGAGATTATAGCTGAAGTGTGTTGTTGATGTGTTGTTGATCATCGATTGGAAAATAGAGAAACAAGGATATGTGCAGTTGGTGTCTTCCATGTGTTGATGACCGTGTTATTAATATAGGAGCCTGCGTTAATTAATTGACCAGTGGGTGAGTCAGTTTATGGGGGAGACGTTTTTGTAGTTCCTTGAAGAAAAATACTGCTGTCGCATATGACAGAGAACATAGGAACACCGTGATTGATTTTGTGAAGAAAGTCCTCTGCTGAGTTATTTTGAGAAGACAAATTCATAGGGAAGTTTTATTTTGTCTCAAGTATTTTTGTTATTTAATTTTCAGTTGATTAAGTACTTGAGCTATTTTTATTTATTATTGTTTTGAGTGAAAGTAGTTAGACAAATCCTCTGACGAGGTTAGTACGAGGCGGTCGTAGTATTGGGTTGATTGAGAAAATCCTCTGTTGAGGTTAGTACGAGGTGGTCATACTATTGGGTGTGAAATTCTTTCACGAGAAGTGAGGTTGAGGGATAGTGTCAAGGGTTGAGTGGTGTCGGCTCAGTAAAGCATTGGGTAAATCTATTGTATTTTCGTGAAATTTATTAAACTGGGTGAGGGCCCCGCAGACGTAGGCAAGGTGTGCCGAACTGCGTTACCAAATTTCTAGTGTTTTTATTATTTCGGTTTAGCTTGTTTTATATTTTATTGGTGCCAAAGAAATTTGTGAAAAGTTTGCAAAATAATTAACCCCCTTAGATTTTTCAATAATGGTGGTGAATATGTTGCTCTTAAGAATTTTTTGGGTCATCATGGCATAACCCACTTTACCAATCCTCCCCATACGCCTGAGCTAAATGGAACCGCTGAAAGGCGTCATCGACATATTGTCGAAACTGGTCGGGCACTTTCATAAATCCAAACCCCCATCATCCTTCTGGTCTCATGCTTTTCTCACAGCTGTATATCTAATTAACAGATTACCCACACCAGTTCTCCAGATGACCTCTCCATATGAAATACTACACAAATCACCCCCCAATTATCATCATCTTCATTCTTTTGGCTACCTCTGTTTTCCTTGGCTTCGACCGTATACTCACCACAAATTACAACAACGTTCTACACCTTGCATTTTCTTAGGATATTCCTCTTCTCAATATGCTTATCTCTGCCATTACCCTACCACTCACAAAACTTACACCTCTAGGCATGTAACATTCTATGATAATTCTTTTCCTTATGATGGCCTTTGTCGGGTCCCTCATCTACCTACCTCCACTAATAATTCATCCATCCCCTCTCATCAGTCAAACCTCCCATTGTTCGACTTGTGTCTGCCTCCTTCGGAATCATCTATCCCTTTTAACTTGAATTTCTCACAAAATAATCTACCTCACACTCTCTTACCATCAGCTCCCAAACCAGTCGAGCCTCAACCACTATCGCATGCTTCTTCGGATAGGGACTGTAATCTGCCTCATCATGACGTGGTTGATGTTGGATCAGCGCCCTCCTTGCCCATTGACGCCTTGCCTAATTCACCTGCCTTATCTCCAGTCTCCGATCATCGTGAGCCACCTACTTCAACTGTTACTGCCAGCACCAATACACACCCCATGTAGACCCAGGCTAAAAACAATATTCACAAACCCAAACGGATCTTTCAGGTGAGTAAACATCCTCTTTCCGATACTCTTAAACTAACATGTACTACGCAGGCAATGAAAGATTTGTTATGGAGAACCTCAATGAATGAGGAGTTTAATGCTCTCATCACTAATCATACATGGGATCTAGTACCAACACCTCCGGGTAGCAACATTGTTGGCAGCAAATGGTTGTATCGGATCAAGCGGCATCCCGATAGTTTTGTGGCGCGCTATAAATCGCGGCTAGTTACAAAAGGGTTTACTCAAACCCCAGGGTGTGACTTTCATAAAACATTTGCTCCGGTTCTCAAACCTCAAACACTTAAGATCATCTTTACAATTGCTCTTGCTCACAGTTGGTCCATCCAGCAAATGGATGTGAACAATGCCTTCTTACAGGGTGCCTTAACCGAAGATGTTTACATGCAACAACCCCCAGGGTTCGTTCACCCTGATCATCCCAACTTTGTATGTAAGTTACGCAAAGTTATTTATAGACTTCGGCAGGCTCCCCATGCTTAGTATGATGCCCTGAAGAATTTCATTCTCATTTGGCTTTCATCAAAGTCTTAGTGATCTATCCTTATTTATTTATAATGCCCATGGTGTTGTCGCCTATTTTTTAGTCTATGTGGATGATCTTTTGCTCACCGAAAACTCCTCTCTGTTCTTAACAAAATTGATTTCGGCTTTGTCAATGAAGTTATCGCTAAAACAACTGGGATTTTCATCTTATTTTATGGGCATCGAAATCATTCCTACTACCACGGGCTTGTTTCTTTCTCAGCATAAATACACCAGGGATATTCTAGATCGCTTTGGTATGGCCGACGCCAAACCAACCTCTACACCCTTATGCCTCTCCACGCCACTGCGCCTGGATGACGGCACTGCAGCCGCTGATATCTCGCTTTATAAAAGAATGGTTGGTTCCCTTCAGTACTTAACTCACACAAGACCTGATGTTATTTTCTCGGTGAATAAAGTTGCTCAGTTCATGCATGCGCCCAGCGTCACTCACTTGCAACAAGTCAAACGAATTTATCGCTATCTCAAAGGTATGATCCAGTTTGGTTTACAACTTAACAAACCAAAACAAATGACTCTTCAGGTCTTTGGCACGCTTCCGTCCCCCCTTCACGCATACAGCGATGCCGACTGGGCTGGCAACAGTGATGACAAAACTTCTACTTCAGCCTACCTTGTATACTTTGGCGGCAATCCTGTCTCTTGGCACTCCAAACGTCAACGCACAGTTGCGCGTTCTTGCACTGAAGCAGAGTACCGCTCCCTTGCAACAACGGTGGCTGAGCTTCGATGGTTGCAAAACCTCTTATCTGAACTCCATCTTCCTTTTAAGGAAATACCAGTTCTCTTCTGTGACAACCTTAGAGCGACGTACTTATACAAAAATCCAATCTTTCACACTCGAATGAAGCATATTGCCTTGGATTATCATTTTGTGCGACAACTTGTCCAAGCTGGAAAATTAGCAGTAACCCACATCTCAACACATGATCAGATAGCTGATGCACTCACCAAGCCTCTGCCTTCTCGACGACAC
>JAOTBA010000008.1:20707729-20725972 GCA_025629845.1 Erythroxylum squamatum | reverse complement strand
CGTTTTGTTCACGGGACCCTCGAACCATTTGATGTGCATTTGCATTATAATATGACAAGTTGTGTCTTGAATTGAACTATATCCGAAATGTGATGATTATGAGATGAGTATGAATTTTGATAATTGAATTGTTTTTGCAATGCATATGTATTGAGGTTGATATTGTGAATAGTTTTGTATACGAGTTTTTGGATGGTTGTGTGGCTCGAAGCCAATAGCTAGAAATGTTTTAGCCACTGAGCTGTGAAGCTCAGCCCATGTTTTTCCCCTCAGGTGCAGACCAGGAGGTCCGGTAATCCTTGCAAGGCGTTTGGATCAATCGCAAGAGAGTAGCTGTTGCATTTTGGTCATTAGCTAGATTTTTGAGTAGCTTTAGATAGCATATTGATCATGAAGCATCAATTGTATTTTGAACTTGTGTAAAGTGTTGGATGCAATATCAATATGTTTTGTAAAGCTATGTATGAACTTGACCCGAATTGGAAATGAAAAGAAGAGTTTCTTTTATGCAATGTGTGATTTCTTTATGTTGCTTTGATGAATGTGAATAGCCAAATTTTGAGATCTTGTTAATTGTTGCTTGTGCTAGAATGGCTAGGTGGTGTTGAAGAGCTTGTGTGATTGGAATGGAAGTTGGGTATAGGTTATAGTTGTTGAGTGAATTGTGTTGAAGGTTGAGATGTATGAGTGGATGTTGAATGGGTGTAGTGATGTTCTTGACGTTGGTTTCAATCTTGAAGGATTGATTTTTGAGAAGTTTAGAAGTGTAGTAAGGTGTTAGGCTGGAAGATAGAGTTTTGGGAGAAGTTGGAAGTCTGGACTGGTTGTCCAGAGTGTGTCCGTTAGGCGGACATCGGTGTCCGTTTAACGGACACATTCGGGTGGTTTTGGCCCATTTGTCCAGTGTTTGTCCGTTAAACGGACATGTGTGTCCGTTTAACGGACAGTCTCGGATGCTTAAACCCATGTGTCCAGTGTGTGTCCGTTTAACGGACATGCGTGTCCGTTTAACGGACACATTCGGGTGAAATAGGGTTCCTTGTCCATTGTGTGTCCGTTTAACGGACAGCCTCGGGAAAGTTTGGGCATTTTGACCATTTGATGTCCGTTTAACGGACATCCCCTGGTCAGCTCTAGTGTTTTGTGTTTTCGTCTGTTTTCGAAGCCGTCTCTCTCGTCTTGTCTGTTGTAGGGTCTGTTGGGGTAACCCTATAGAGGCCCGCTAGCGTTTTCTTTTGGTTCCGATTCTGGATCGTTGGGCTTCAGAAACGGAGCCCAGCAGTTGAAATTGCCATTTTGGAGTTATTATGGATATCAAGTCCAGTTTATTTACCAACAATTAATACGAGATGAACTACAAATATAACTATAAAAATTAATGTTATATTGTACTTATAAGTACAATAAATTCTCAATCTAACAAGATAGTCCTAACAAATTACCATGACACAATATCAAATTTTATGTTTATATTCTTTAACTTTTCAATAATTATAGTTATAAAAATAGCAACAAATATTACAACACATACTATGTAATTATATATCACCTTCTGCAATCTTCTTGTCTCAGATATTATATATTTCAATACCACTTTCACCTCTGTCGATTCACCTTGTAGCTCATGCACATTATCTATACACGTACCATCTTTCAACTTCTTATTCTCAACCTTTTATTCTCAAGTTTCAATTTATTTATAATAATTTTGGCTTTTCAACAAAATTTTCATCCACCCATTTAAAAAAATTACATTCCTCTTCCTAGATAGTGTTGTGACAAATATAATTAATTACTAAGACCAAATATATTACTAAATACCAATAGATTGATTATTAATAAGGAAAATATCCCATAGTTAGAGCATCCAAAAAATCTTCTTCCAAGATTGTCATTGGTCCAAGAAGTCACTAAACGACTTCAACTTCTACATTGATAAAAAAAACTTCTCAATGTAATGCTTTTCATTACGGACTCTTCCAATTGAGTTGAAGATTCATCATCCATTAACATTGACAAAATCTTATACAAATTAAAAATAAAAATAAGGGTCAAGACATTAAAAACACAATATAACTTAATGTAAAAGAAAACCCAACATGAAATTAGTGTACTAAATATGTAATAATACTCTAAGAAATTAGATTTACTCATATAACTTGAATTAGGTTTGCTCCTATAAGTTCAAAATAAATTGAATTATAACACAAAATACCTATAAAAAAAATAGTCCTCTATAATCTGCATGTCCTAATGTAATCTGCATAGTATACAATTTGGCCTTTTCCTTTACATAATTTGCATATCTTAATCTAAGTTAATGTCTGATTATAGTGAATGAGTCTGAACCAAGATGTTTAATCTAGTATACAGTTAAAGACCACCTCCCATAAGAAAGAACAAGACTAGTCTTGTGATAAAAAAGAGGAGTTATTTTGAATAAAGAACATAATTAATCTTCACCTTGGTCAAAACAATAAATTTAACAACTTATATTATGTATGTATGCACTGATTTCACAAATCACTTATGTTTGAAATCTGACTGCAACAATGGTTAATTTAGAGGCAACTAAGCAATGGTGAGTTGGGCTTAAGAGCAAGGTTGAATTAACAGAAACAGTGGATGAATACACACGAATCAGTAAAACTTGAATGAATCCATAGGAAGCAACGAAACCCATATTGCCTGTGTAGTGTAAGAGATAAAGGTACCTTAATCAAATTAAGAGGCTAAAGATAGACGCCGGAGAGAAACAAAAGCTTGATATTTATTGGAGGGATTTACACATATGCTAGAGAAAAACACTAGAAGACACAAGCGTTAGAGAATTAAGCTACGGATGTTTTACTTAAGGATATGTTGAGTTATTAATATAATGTTCTTTTTTTTGGTAGCAAAATAACAAAATTACCTCTCTCTTTATTTATTCTAACAAATCTAATACTACCAGGGAGGCACATGTTGCACAAACTCAACCTCCCGGTAAAGATAGGGTTAAAAGAGAAAGATATGGAAATTTTAAAATTATTTTAGCCAAAAAAACAATTGCGGGACTTTCTTTTTTGAAATTTTAAAGAAAATATATTACTCAAACGAAACTAATTATTTACAATGTACAACCCTAAAAAAGGGGAAGAAACGAAAATAATAAAAGTCACGACTAGAGGCAATCCCGAAAGGCCTCAGTCAAATAACCATCCAAAATCAGCCCCACCCTCTACACGCGCCAACGGCTACGCATACCCAAGCTCATGCTACCTTGAGTTCTAGATGCAATAAGAACCTCCCTGATCACATTAACAATGAAATCCGCCAGTTCATATTTCTGCCTCGCCTGTTGCTTATAAATTCTCCGATTCCTCTCCCTCCATAAATGGTAGATCACCATCTGAAACGCCGTCCGGATAATGAGGCCATCTGTCCGTCCAGGTCGAGTTTCCCTAATTAGAAGCTCCAAAACCACACTCCATTCATAGGAGGGCAAAAACAAACCAAGCAAATTGACAATGCGGCTCCAAATCGCTTTGGAATAAACACATTCAAAAAATAAATGATCCCGACTTTCACCAAGTTGGTTGCAAAGCACACACAACGGGTCAAAGCTACCAAACCACCTATCTTTCGTACGCAGCCTATTCTTAATCGCCAACCACACAATAAACGCTGCTCTAGGACAAAGAACTTGATGCCAAAACACCTCAGCCCACCCAAATTGCGGGACTTTTATGCATCTCACACTTAAGTTGGAGGACTAATTTGAGCTTTTCTTTCCCCTTTATTTAATAGTATATTAAAAAAGTAATAAAGGATTATACTTTTTATGAAGTATTTTAGTTTTACAATAGAAATTTAAAAGGATAATAAAACTATTAATTTAGCAACACATTTTCAGCTTATATGTTGAAAATTAATTAATACGAATAACTACTCTGTCTGTACCTCATCATTCTCAATATCAGTTATATTATGTAATATTATATTAAATAAACAAAAATACTAGTAAGGATAGAAAAGAATTTGAAGATAGCATCAAAAACTTAAAGATAGAGTGTTAAGATATTCGGTTTTTCATAAAGAATAAGTGAAAGGATTATTAAATAGATAATGAAATGGGTCTTATTTTCTGTTAATGATCTTCTGCTTTCCCATAATTATCATGCCGCTGTTTTACAATAGTCTTATCCCAAATACGTCGGAATAAGGAGGGTTGAAGGCAAAAATTCTTAAAACTGAGTAAGGAGATATTATTATATTAACGTGGAAAACATGATTTATATTTGGATATGGATTTTTGATACACCACATAGCAAAATGAAGCGTAGATCAAATGCCTAGTCTTGGTCTTCTTTCTGATAAAAGGTTTAGAAAAAGAATTATATGAGGACACTAGTCATTCTTAACATTTGTAGTTTATAAGACGTGGAAGCTACTCCACACCTAAGCTTTGATGCTCAATATTTGTGTGTGCGCATATATGGAAAGGAAGAGATGGAAGACAGTGAGATAAAGAGGAGAAAGTCACCCTAGAAACTATCTTTACAATTTCCTTATCAGCAAGTGGAATTTAGTCTTCACGACGTTCTTTCTCTAAATAATGTGAGACAGTTGCTGGCAACTTGTGCCTGCTATTTCTGTCCCACCACAAGAGAGGCCAGAAGAAAACGGAAAGCTGGCTGTGAGTGACTGAAACAACTCTTGCCAATACCATACCTTAAAGATATGAATCTGTTAAAGAGAAAACAAAATCAAGAGCTGTTCTTAAGAATATCCCAAATTCAGATGAATTCATCATCTATTATAGTATACGCCTTCATCATTTATTCCATTTACCCAGTTCAAGCAACTAGAGTATATGATTGACTGTAATGATTATGGTGGCTTGATTGAAGAGGAGAAAACTTGGGCAATAATTTCATAAGCACTACACAATTCAATGGCTGTGTTTCTTTGTTGAAAAAGGAACAACACCCTTGACAGGTTGGGTTGAGAAGGTTCTAATGGCGATGAATTAAAGAAGTCTAGTTCAGTGCCTCCAAAGCATTTCATCTGATCATTATTTTAATGGGCAAATGAGGTTTGATCTGGAAGGCGTCTAGAAATTACTATCACACGCTCACTTTAAAGCAGAGGGTATCCTTTCCCTCCCCCTTTCCTAGTCAAACTAAAAAACACCTACCCACCACGAATATCGACAGTGTATCCGTGATCATATTCTGTCCACAAATATCTCTGTATTTATTACTGTATTTGTATAGTTTGATTCATTGGGATCAAATTATTCCGTTTCACGAGATGATGATAACTTTTAGTGGGGCTTTTCGTTTCAGCTTGTCCTGACTCCTCGTAATTTGTTTGTGCATATATAGGCTTCACGTGTGTCTTTCTTTCTGCGGTAGATTCCTTTTGCTTTTAGTCGGGCATTTCTGCTGCTGTTTGTTACGCCCTAGTGCTTATCTACTTCGCTAGACTTGTTCAATATATGTATATTTATTACTTATTCTCGCGCTTGATTTCCAACTGAATTATTGTTCTGATCATAGCCCTTTGTCCAATTTTCATAAGCTTCAAGGTTCCTGCTTTCTGGGTTCCGTTTGGCAAGTAGTCGAGTGTTTTTAACTCAAATTTGGGTTTCTTCTGATTACAATCACTTGGATTGGAGCCTTGAAAGTCTGTTTTAGTCTTGAAAGTTCTGATATTAACTTGAATTTGGGCCAATTCGTTCAGAACAAGAGCAAAATGGAGGGTTGTCAGTTGCTAAAGTTTTTTGTGTTCGCTGTTGTGTCTGCGCTTTGTGGTCGTGTCATGAGTAAGGAATGTACAAATATTCCTACTCAGCTGTCATCACACACATTTCGATATGAACTCTTGTCCTCAAAGAATGATACCTGGAAAGAAGAAATGTTTGAATACTATCATTTGACGCCAACCGATGATTCAGCTTGGGCTAATTTGCTACCAAGAAAAATATTGAGAGAAGAAGAATTCAGCTGGGCAATGATGTACAGGAAGATGAAAGACCCTTCAAAATCCTCTGGAGATTTCCTCAAGGAAGTTTCACTGCACAATGTGAGATTGGGTTCGAGCTCAATGCACTGGAAGGCACAACAAACAAATTTAGAGTACCTGTTGATGTTGGATTTGGACAGGTTGGTCTGGAGCTTTAGGAAGACCGCAGGCTTGCCTACTCCAGGCACTGCATATGGCGGCTGGGAGGCCTCAGATTGTGAGCTACGCGGCCACTTCGTTGGTTAGTTTCATTTTGATTCGGCGTGATACTTCTTGCTGTGAGCATGATGTCATTTCATTTCCTTTAAATCCTTGTTCACTGTTAGAATTTCCATACTGCTTCCGAGTGGCAAGACAGATTCGGGCGACTAGGGAGTTCAATCTTTTCCTCCGTTTCTATTGACAGAATGAGTCATCATTCTTTATTCAATAGAACACTTCTTGCATCATATTTTGGCTAACATTCAACTTTAGGTTTGCTTCTGAATTCTATGATCTATGGAAAAATAACCACCGCTGGTGAAATTATTCGTTTCTTTCATCATATTATATAATTGTTTACCTTAGAAAGCTTTGGGGGATGTGTTTGTTGTGTCCATCAATTATAATCTGTAGAGAAACAACAATCTACTAGCATTACTCTTCATTACTTCTGAAAGTCATTGCTTCGGAAACTTTAGATTGTTAATTTGTGAGCCTTTAAATTTCCATTGGAGTTCATCTGGGAGTACCTGCAGCACCTCTGACTCTGTCTCCACACATGAACATAGGACTTGGCACCTCAACTTCTATTATTGCAATATTGTCCAAGCTTCAACTAAAATTTATTATTTGTTACTCCAATCTAATAATCCCTGTGATTTTCTTTTTGTTCTTGTTACTCCAATCTAATAATCCCTGTGATTTTCTTTTTGTTCTTATATTGAAGGGCACTATTTGAGTGCATCGGCCAAAATGTGGGCTAGCACTCACAATGATTCCCTCAAGGAGAAAATGTCCGCGGTAGTGTCTGCTTTATCTGTCTGTCAGAATAAAATAGGCACAGGATACCTGTCTGCTTTTCCTTCCGAGCAATTTGATCGTTTTGAGGCTATAAAACCTGTCTGGGCACCTTATTATACAATTCATAAGGTGGAATCTTGTTTTTAATTTTATCGTTCATGTAATCATACTTCACGTCCAAGCGGTTATGTGATGATTTTTCTCTCTTCTCAACCTCACAGATCTTGGCTGGTCTCTTGGATCAATATACTTTCGCAGATAATTCTCAAGCTTTAGAGATGACAAAATGGATGGTTGATTATTTTTATAGCCGAGTTCAGAACGTCATAGCTAAACACACTGTTGAAAAACACTTTCAGTCACTCAATGAAGAAACCGGAGGAATGAATGACGTCCTTTACAGGCTATTTACAATAACAGCAAGTTCTCTATTCTGTTTTAGCTTCTCTTGCTTAATTTCTCACAACCATGTTTTGGAATAACCTTCTTGTCTCATCTTATAAAATGCCTAATTCATTTGGAACGATCTTCTTGTCTTATTTAATTCATTTAAAATTATTTCCCTAAATCATTTCCTACAGGATAGGCGTTTTAACACATATGGCGTGATAGAATTATGTATCAGTTTCTTTTTTTCCCCTGAGCCAAGCAGCATGGTTCCCCAATCTTGGTTTCTAACGCAAACGTCTTTATGTCTCTGTATGCAGGGAGATCCAAAGCATCTGTTATTGGCTCATCTTTTTGACAAACCATGCTTCCTTGGTTTACTTGCAGTACAGGTACCTTCTTTTCTTTATTGTCATTTGAAAGATTTTACTTGCTGCTTTGGCAAACCCAAATTTTCAGTTTTTGTTTTCATTTGGTCGTGATCAGGAAACAGCATGCTTATTCTGGTTTCATGAAACAGAAGCAAAATATTTTAGTTAAACTTCTGCCCTTAAACTTGGCCTACATTAAGAGTTTTCATTTTAGAGCTTAAAGTTCACTGAAGCTCCTATTGGTAGAAAATGAAACGTGTAAACTAAAATGGCCCCATGACTAAATGGAATACTGATGTTCTCTTTATACTTAAGCATAGAGTCGAATATTGCTGCCAGCGTGGCAGCCTGCATATAAAAGATAGAGAAATGTTAAGCATCTACTTTGATAGGCAAAATTTCTCTGCTTAAAGAAACCTAGAAGCTTGTATCCTGCTTAATGCTTTTCAGAATTCCTTATCTTCTAGGTAATGTTCCCTTTATCAAGATGAAACTTAAGAACCCATAAATAATTGTTATGATGTATCCACATCTTGTCTTTTTCAAGCTTTTGTATGAGAATGGAATTCTGGGATACAAGGTAGATGCAAAGAGCAGATTGGAGATTAGATGGAGGGGATTCATTGTTTTTATTTTTCCACTCAAGGAATGATCTATTAAGCCTAAAATGGTGTATTAATTTTAGTAAGTTCGAAAAAAAAAAGAAAGACAGGATTGTAGTGGGACATTTAAATCTATGCAATTTCCTTTAGATTACAGCAATAACTTTCTCTTTGTTTGTAGGCTGATGACATATCCGGCTTCCATGCCAACACTCACATCCCCATTGTTATTGGATCTCAAATGCGTTATGAAGTCACTGGTGACACACTTTACAAGGTGAGTCGCTTCAGACAAGAATATCCCTTCATAATGAAGCCCTTTTGCCATTCCCTACTTTCATTTTTTGGAGAAGTTAGAAAATCAAGGCATGTGTAAATCAGCTATATATGATTTCTTACTGAAGGATTGAAGATATAAAAGATGAACAACATTATTTTTTGCTGGATAGTTTAATGGTCTTTGTTAAAATAAAATTTGTGATGTTACAGGATATAGGAGTTTACTTCATGGATATAGTCAATTCTTCTCACAGTTATGCCACTGGAGGGACATCAGTCAGTGAATTCTGGTACTAAGAAGAGCATCTTCATGTTTTACTGAGTTTATATCAATTTGTTTATGTTTCTTTCTTGGTCAAGAGAGAGAGAGAGAGAGAAAATGGAAGCTTCTGTGTTGAAGTTTGTTAGAGCTGTTTTACAGTATTGGAGTATATGTCCTGTTCCAATATTAGTAAACCACGTTTTCGACAACCACAAAGTGGTCACTAGCTTGTTTCCCTGTGTTAATCCATGATTAGGTCGGATCCAAAGCGATTGGCTAGCACATTAACAACTGAGAATGAAGAATCATGCACAACTTATAACATGTTAAAGGTATCATGCTCTAGATTTTGTTTTCCCATTTTTCAATTTGGTGGTTGAAGAATTTCAATTTTGAAAATTTAGGGTTTACGATATGCGTTTAATTACATTATGTTAGATTCTTTTTCACACATCTTTGTTTACTAAGATTTTTCAGAAATAGTGATCTATTACAATGGTTTCTTTTGTCGAATTTCTAGAGATAATCCATTTTCTATAATGAGTTGGTAACTTTGATGAAACTTTTTGATGCAAAATTACTGCATGAAGTTGATGTTACCACATGAACTTGTAGGTCTCTCGAAACTTGTTTAGATGGACCAAAGAAATGGCATACGCAGATTATTATGAGCGTGCCCTGACAAATGGTGTCTTAGGAATCCAAAGAGGAACAGAACCTGGAGTGATGATTTACATGCTTCCACAAAGTCCTGGAAGTTCCAAAGCCAGGAGCTATCATGGATGGGGAACACCAACCAACTCTTTCTGGTGCTGTTATGGAACAGGTGTGGGAGTCAGTGCAGCGTTTTGAACTGCCATTCTCAAGAGAAACTCAAACTTGCTAAATTTCTTTGAATCTCGCAATCTTTGTCCTTGTTTCTTTTCAATTTTGTTTATCTAACATGTTAATCTACTTGCATTTTGTTATCCTCAGCTAGTGATGGTCAAATACCCCTTTTATTGTGCTAGCATTTGATAATTATGCTACTTTGACAGGAATTGAATCTTTTTCAAAGTTGGGAGATTCCATATATTTTGAAGAAGAAGGAAAAGTGCCAGGCCTCTACATCATCCAATATATATCAAGTTCTCTTGATTGGGAATCTGGGCAGATTATGGTTAATCAGACAGTTGTTCCTATAGTCTCCTCGGATCCCTATCTTCGAGTAACTTTCACCATTTCTCTGAAGAAGGTACTTTTTAACAAATAATTTATGCATGAAAGACTTTAGATCAGCATCCTCTAGTAGTATTGCTCCACAACACATCTATTCTGTTCCTCTTAGAAATAGACACTTTTTTTTTTTTTTTGGAGTGACTGCTATCTGAATTGAGTATTTCTGAGTTGTGTATTTTTAACTCTACTTCATTCTTCAAGGGACTGCTATGTTTTTTATACCTGCTGCAATGTTTGCAGGGATCCAGCCAATCTTCTACCTTAAACTTGCGCATACCATTTTGGACACTTTCAGATGGTGCTAAGGCAACATTAAATGCTCAAAGTTCATCCCTACCAGCTCCAGGTAAAAACGCATATTTCCCAACGAGTGCTTCACCGATTGTATCAACTTGTATCTAAGGGCTGTTATGTTTGGATTTTCTCTTTTGTCTACAAACAACCAAAGGAATGCTAATCAATACCTTTTTATTCTTATTTTTGAAAAAACCCATGGAATACTCTTTTATTCTACATCTATTGCAGGTAATTTCCTCTCAATTACAAGGTCATGGAGTGAAGGTGACAAACTTAGCCTTCAGCTTCCCATCAGCTTAAGAACAGAAGCTATTAAAGGTACTATGACAAGAAGTCTGGTTTACTAATTCAATCAATATGATATGATGATTGTTTTTGGCGTAGATACTGCATATAGCTGCTTAATTATCAGGTTATGTGACTGACAGTCTTGAATCGTGTTCAGATGATCGGTCCGACTATGCTTCTATTCAGGCAATATTTTATGGCCCTTATCTACTTGCGGGCCTTACAAGCGGTGACTGGAACATCAAATCAGGGACCGCAAAAGATCTTACAGATTGGATAACTCCAATTCCGTTGGCTTACAATGATCATCTAGTATCTATTTCTCAAGTGTCAGGAGATTCAGCTTTCGTCTTCACAAATTCAAACCAGTCAATCACAATGGAAAAGACCCCGAAGTCTGGCACAGACGCTTCTGTTCATGCCACTTTTAGACTCATCTTAAGCGATTCCTCTTCATCAGAACTATCAACTTTTGAAGATGCTATTGGTAAATCCGTTTTACTAGAACCATTCGATCTTCCAGGAATGTATCTGGTACAGCAAGGAGAAGGTAACAGCCTTACGGTTGGAAATGCTGATGACAGCAATGACTCTATTTTCCGCCTGGCTTCTGGATTGGCTGGAAAAGATGGAACCATATCCTTGGAATCAGTAAGTCATGAAGGCTGCTTCCTTTCTACTGGTGGGAGTATCAGTTCTGGCGTAAGTGTAAGGCTGAGCTGCAAAGCGAAGCAATCAGATGTTGGATTTGATGAAGGAGCCAGCTTTCTGATGAACAAGGGACTAAGTGAATATCATCCAATCAGTTTTGAGGCAAATGGCGAAGAGAGGAATTTTGTTCTCGTTCCATTGCTGAGCTTGAGGGATGAATCTTACACTGTTTATTTTAACATTCATGCTTAAGAAATCTGCTTATATTTTAGGGGAGGGACTTAAGAAAGCCTTTAGGAATAGGAAAATAGCAACATAAGGTTATTTCCTTCTATTGATTACATGACAAGGGGTGACAGACGCTGTTACTCCCTTTCTCATAGTCCTTGCGAAATTAAGCGTGTAACCGTCCAAAACGACATATTAGTTGTCACTGATCCTGATGAAATAAGTAAGTGGGATGCCATAGAAATTGGCGGTGAAGAATGGATGCAGTTTGTGCATATTTGTACTTGGGTTTTATGAATCATTTGGTCAACCCTTGATTGACATTATCTACCATTAGAGCTCTATATAGATGCATATATAGCAGACCACATCCTATTTTTTTGGGCGGTTCTTAATGTTTTATAGGTTTGGAACAAAGTAAAAAGAAGAATCGGCAATAAAAATATGTAAATTTTAAATATATATTTTATTACTAAAATTTAATATTTATAAACAAGTGACTAAAGTCACGAGCCTATATACTCAACAAAATACTAAATGATTATAACAACAGTTAACATCTTACAAGTATTAACTGCAACAAAATCATTAAAAATAGTAGTAGTAACAACATACTAGCAACAATAACCATCATCGTCGTCGTTGTCATCTAGTTCAAAATTCTGCAATGAAGTGAAGTCTGGGGAGGTTCGATGGTACGCAGCCTTAACCTAACATAGTAGAGAAGTTGTCTCCGGTGGACCCACATACAAATGAGACAATATAAAAATGATGCAGAGAGATAAAATTATGAAAATAGAACGATACAAGACAAAAAAGGTAATACGAAAATCGATAAAAGGATAAAAGTTGTGGATTGATAGTAACAATAATAATAATAATAGTGAAAATATAGATAAAAGACAAGATAAAGTTAAAAAAGAAGAAGATAAAACTGCTAATATAATCGATAACAAAACAATAATCAAACTAGTACCCGACAACAGTGACAATATCTTCAACAGTAGTGAACAATTCAGGCATGAAAGACAGAAACGTAAATGGGAAGGTAATGTAGGAATACAATTAGAAGACTCGATGCCCGTGCAAGTACTTTGGACCAATAGGAAAAGGAAATAACAACCAACCACATGAAATGATTATGTAAATAAAATTATAATAAATACATAAATAAATAAGATATAACAAGAGATATACCTGATGATGGCCAGACCTACAAATACCTGCTAATTTGTTGACTGAAATTAAAGAGTAGCTATCCCAAAAGACCCCACCTGTCTGTCAGAATTTAGAGCACGTCCATTTTTAAGTACCAACAGCAAATAAGAAAGATTGATGAATTAGTGTGCATCTAGCAATAAATTCTTAGCGGCGCCATGTCAGAAGCCTGAGAAATCTAAGGGAGAAGATTTGCGTGCAACTATCAATAGGCTTGAGAAATCTAAGGGAGAAGACAAGTGATGTGCCATATGAAAATTTTAGCACAATTTTCGACTGCTGCGCCTGTAGCGAAATCATCTCCTTCCCCTACCAACATGTTGGTTCTGACTGAACAAGAGCCCCCATACAGAGCTTCGTAGATGATCACCAGCTAGCTTTGTCCGTAACAATGTCACCCATTAACGCTTGCAACGCACTCAACTTAGGTGATGAAAAGAGACCTAAAACCCAACTTTTCAGATAACAAAAATGATCATAGCAGCAAACCTCAAAGAAGATGGGTAAACACAAGAGCCATACCGGATAGCAGACTTACAAGTAAAAGTGATAACAACATTTCGGACTAAAAACAAGAATGTACGGACACAAAGGAAACAACAAGCGCCAGCCAAAATAGTAGTATAGCGTAAGCAGCCAAAGGCAGCGACGAAGCGAGAGACAGAACATGAAGTTCGCAGTGAAGTCGTGGACCAAAGGCAAAGCGCGGACTGGGTTGCTTCATGCGGGTACCAACCAGCCACCACTGGAGACCCCTTCTCTTCTGATTACTGCCCAACAATAACCAAACAGCAATATCATATTACAAAAACACCAGGGGAACTGCACTAACAATTACAAAGATAATTATGAAAAACAATTCCTCCAAAGATGTTTAGATGAAAAATCATTAATAATAGTATCAAGATCAATATTGTCCGATATATCTTTCTCGATATATAAAATAGCTAAATTATTCAACCTTTCTTGTGACATTGATGATCTTAAGTAAGTTTTCAATAATTTTTATTTTGTAAAACTTCTCTTAGATGATACTACAGTCACAAGTATAATCAATAGAATTTGATAAGCAATTGAAACTTTTGGATAACAATATGTAGCTTTGACAAGTTCAAGAATTTCAAGTAATGATATTAACTCATTTGACAAAGTCATTTGCAACACTTTTAATTCTCTTAGTTCATTATCATCTAACGACCTCAACTTTTTCGAATCAAATAAGAATCTAAAAATACTTTCAAATGTCATTAATTGTTCAAATTCATTCTTCAACGAAGCAATTGCTATATTCACAACAACTAAAAAGTAACTAACTCTAAATGAATCCTTAGTGTCTTGTATTTCTCTATCATGATCATTTTCGTCAAATTATCTTTTCCTAATAATACAACGTCTAGTTGAAATATAGGCTCTACATTCATCTCATGTATAAGACTTTTGACAATATTCATACTAGAGGCAAATCCTTTATTTTTATATTTCTTAAAAAAAAACCATCTCACTTTCTAATTGCTCTATGGTAGTGTTGATGCGTATAAATTTAGACAGCAACTTTTTACTTACTATGTTAATAGTGAATAAAATATAATACTAAATAACCATACCAAAGAAAAACTCTAAACTCTAAAGCACATTAATCAAAATTTCTGCTTCACTCTTTGGCTTAGCATTATCATAAGATTTAGATAATTTTATCAAAGCCAATCTTATTTGAGTAGTTTGAAATCTAATAACTTTAACACTTTTTATTTGACTTTCCCAACTAGTGTAGACATTGATTCCATGGTTAAACATAAAACATTATCAAGTAAAACCTTCCACCTTTCAGGAGAAATTGAAAATAATGCATATATATGTTACACATTTTCAAAAAATGAAATAGATTTAGCACGAGAATGTGACATACCACTAAGAGTAAGATTATGATTATGATAAGCACATGACATATATAATGCTCTCGAATTTGTTTCAAGTAATCGCTTTTGAACCCTTTGGTGTTTTTCCTTCATATTAAAACCATTTTCATAACTTTACCCCTCACATTATGGAGATAATAAGATCAAGAGACTTAAATGAATTTAATAATTCATTGAAAAGTCTCAATCTAGAAGTGCCATCTACCTTCAAAAACACTAAAAAGTACTCCCTATATTTTTATTTTTTAATTGACATATTCATACATTGTATTAGCAGATTCATTTATTCTTTATGGCTTAAATCTGGGATACAATTGAGAATAATAGAAAAGTATTTCACCTCTGTAATCATCCTTATGTTAGAACTTCTAACATTATGGGCCAAAAGAGAAATCAACTTATTTTGAATTTTGAGACTAAAGATAATGATGATAAATTTCATGATTTTAAATTATTACATAAAATTCAACAATCGTCTCAATCAATCCAAAAAATTAACATTATTATCTTGGTAAAAGTTTGTCATTGGATCCTCCAAAAGCCAAACTATGTTTAGCAACACATTTCACAACAGAAATTATTCTTATCACAATTTGTCTCTAACATTGTTTCTCCTTTACAATTTCTTGTTTCAAATATCTATCAATAGTTTGATTTTTACTCAATCTTATTCTTAATTAATTCCAATTCCTCATGTTATTCATATATTCATCACTATTCGCATGTTTTTTTAAGTCTCATTCTAAGATGCTTCCAATCTCTAAATTCATCATTTGCTAATGCATTTTGTTTGTTATTAGATTTGAATAACTTACAACAAAACAATATCTACATATTTAGTGTAAACCAAATTTATCGTTAGTCTCTCCATTTCTTAAATTTTTTATAATAATAAGATTATGAAAAATGTCGTAAGGTATTGTCTAAAGGAATCACAAGATTCAATTCTCTTGCAAGCCCTTTTTCAACTAAAATGTCCCATACTCTATTATCAACACTATCCCAAATTCTAAAATCATAAATATCCAATATAAGGATTAGTTACTCCTCGGCACTTAAATTTTCTAAATTGTATCCATTTAGTACATGATCATGCTCTTTCAAATTACTAACATATGAATCTCACCTCTTAAATTTTCTTTGTGTTGATCAAATTTGTCTTCACTTGATTCCTTAGTATTCTCACTAGAGAAGCCTACTCTTTTAATAAATTTAATAATAGCTCCTGTTTGAGATTTTATTAATTGTTCTACTTTTTCCTTCTTTTTTCCTTCGTTTTGTCAATTCAAGATAAATGTTCTTTAGGCAACATCATATAAAACAATTATAACACAATTGGAATAGAAAACGAATAAAAGAACTCGTATGGAGCTGAAAGGAGGAAGATATAATATAACAACAATAGCTTGAACATATATCATAAAATTATATCCATGTAATTATATATCTACGATAGAGGAAAACAACAAAGAGAAAATTTTAATATTCTATATACAAATGAAAAAAAAGAGTAATTTACTATGATATCTGTAAAATAAAAATAAAATAAATTATCAAGATAAATTTTGATTTGAATTATCATATGATTTATGTTAAAAAAGGATAATGACAAGAATTAGTTTACACTTGAAAATAAGGAAACTTATTACAAATACAGAAGATATTTGAAGAATAGAATATGAAGATTCAAATTAGAAAATAATGAGATGATCAACCTTAAATAGATTAGATTGCGTTAGTATAGCATGTCTTATAACATCCATTTAATAGTGTTAATCAATATAATCAAATTGTCATAATAGTGATAATTAAAACTTGATGTTTAAAATGAACTTTTGACTTATTTTGTTGTAATATTATTTTAAGAAGTCATATTATGCTAAAATAAATTTTCAAATAAGTTTGCTAAGATTTAATTGAAATAAATAAATTTATAAAGTTTATGATTATAATTCTTCTATTAGTAATAAAATATTACCATTGATATATTTAAACATTTTTAGGTTATGAAATGTAAAACATTTGATCATAGATTATCTAATATCTATTATTGTAAGGGTTAATTTACAAATTAGTATATTGTAAGTTATACATTTTTAACTGCCAATTGAAACATGATTTTTGTACGAGCAGAGGGTAACACATAAACTCTTAAAACAGTCTTTGTTGAATTTGGATCTGGCATCTAGATGATCTCATTTGTCAATTATTCATATAATACTCACTTGTCCCTAAATTGTTAGGATCTTCTTCTCTTTTAGTATGTATTAGGCTTAGGCCTGGCTTGGGCTTATGCCTAGTGTATAGGTTATTGAAGTAACTATATGTTATTTAAGTAATATTAAATTTGAATTTATATATTTCATTTCTCCTATACAAAATGTTTATTATTTAATGTAACAAACATTTGTCAAATTAATTTAATTAAAATTTTTTGTAAATTATTAGTTATTACATAAATATCTAACGTTAAATGATAAATCTTTTAATTGCTAAAAGAGAGGTATGACATTATATATGACGGGTAAAGACTTAATGAATGTACCCTTTATTTTAAGTAAATATCAAATATTACGAAACTGCCATAATAATTATCTTTGTTTCAAATTTTTAGTATATACTTTTAGATAAATGTTTATCTATTCTAAGCTAATTATTAGTGGGGCCCACTATAACTTAGTTTTGACTTTGTTAAAAAATATCATAGATGAGATCTTATCTTACTCATTTAAAAGTTTAATTTTTTTAAAATTATAGTTTCAAAAAATCGTCAACCCCTCACAACATCCCAAATCTGCTTCCTCCAAATTTAACTTAGATTCTTTTTTGGCAGAGAACATTACATAATAAAATCTTGACATTGAAATATAAAGGGGCCATCAAAACTTTTCATTAAAAGCTACGGTTTAAATGAAAAGTCAAAGATTGAAATCCCATTTATATATTAGGATCAAATATTATTATATTAACAAAACATATCATTGTTAAGAAACATGTTAACATATATCTTTAAAATTTTGATCTTAAAATTTCCTTCTTTTTGGGTCTAATGCATATGTTTATATATTTATCATCCTTTAGGGGTCGTTTGGCTCTACTTCAGTTTTTCTGTTGTTGTTTTTAGTTTTTGTTTCCTGTTTTTGATTTCTGTTTTTTCTTAAAAAAAACAAAAACCTGTTTGATTGAGATTTGTAATATAAAAACTGAAAACAAAAACTTGTCTGGTTGAGATTTCTGATTAAAAACTGAAAACAAAAACATATTTAGTTTTATTATCATGTTTTTTTATTTTTTTATAATTATACTATTATATGTAATAATTATAATATAATACATTTTTTAAATTAATTAATTATCATATGAAATCAACGTCAAATATAGCATGTCACACATTCCATCAGTTAGCATCGAAACTACAAACGTGACAGATCATTTTACAGTACAAAAATTCAGGTATAATTAGAGAACGATTCACATACGTCTTGCATCCTTTTCACCAACTTTCATCTTTCAGA
>JAOTBA010000008.1:20632755-20644349 GCA_025629845.1 Erythroxylum squamatum | reverse complement strand
ATTATATTTTCAAGGCACTTCAACATGCAATTAATAAGAGTATATCAAACATTTCATTAACTTTCTTAATAAGTGTGAATCCCTATAAAACGACTTTTAGTTTGAATAGGAGGGAGTATATTTCTTGTGATTACGAGTTTTTTTTGTCTCTCTTTTACGCTCTTTCTTCAGTCACAGCCACACAATTTAAGTATCTTTTCTCCTTTCCCTCAACCTCGATTTGATTTCTCTCTTTATTTTGACAATTGACATGCAACAACATTGTCAAGTCCCAGTGTTTGAACCAACAAGCAATATATGTGGGATGTTTATGTGCTTACGAAAATTCCTTATGAGCATATCGAAGGTTATAATTGGGTGCAAATAGAACTATAAAATTGCTTTATGAAACTGAGATGTGAATGAATTCTCTTTCCAATGTTTTGGCAGAAATAGTAAGAGCATAGTGAAAGCCTCTCAATGGATGGAGATGTAGAAGTCGTGGGGTGAGGTGTGGGGTAGTCAATAACTGGAAATCTGGAGTTGACCAAGAATAAGGAAACTCCTCGTAATGGTTGAGCCGAACATCTGGGAATATTATTATTACATACTATTGGTAAACATATATGCACATGCATCGCTTGAGACATGGCATTTAACCGGGAGGCTTTTTTTGGATCTTAATTTTGGCTGGTTGCTACTTAAAGTGATTGTCATTCTGGACACGTTTAAGGTATAATAAGCTGACTGCTTAGACGCTCAGAAACAGAGACACCTGCTTTAACGAGGTTGAGAAATCTGCGGAAGAGATTCTTGAGACCTGTAAGGAATTTTCCGAGTAGGAAATGACCACTTGTTTCATTAGTCACAGAGACGTAAGCACCCTAAAATCTGCCCACGAGGGAGTCTATGGTCATCTTAATTAACAAAAGAAGATAGGTGAGCCAGTGAATTTCTTTTCAAACGCTCGGATTGATAGGGTAAAGCTGTAACCTAAGTTACACATCTTATAAATCTTTACTTGTCTGCTTTAACAGATGGGATGAAACATTGAAACTTTTTAACTCTTTTTGAACTGCTTAGTTAAATTCTTGAACGTAAGCTATAAGCTCACACAATGTAAGCTTGACATTGTATAACGAGCAGGTAAAGATTGCAAGAAGAAAAGTACAAACGTGCCACCAACTTGAGCCACTTCTCTCTAAATGAACCATCTTGCTAACATCTATCACTCTGCAATTACCCAAAAAATAAAGCAAACAAGAAAAAGAAAGTGAAAAGGTGGAATGCTGCTCGTATATTCATTGAAAGAGTTGAAAATCTTGTAATAAACCTTTTGAGATAGCTTTGTTTGAACAAGAACCTGAAAGATCAGAAGGACTTGGTAAAACTTAAATTCCACTTTTGTGTATATCATTTACTGGACATGTTCGCAAGTCAATTTTTTTGCAACTGCACAACTGACCATTTTCACTAAAGGGCTGTGTTCATATATCCCCAGAACATCGAATTTCCCAGCCTACCCTTCTAATAACAGCAATATACAAAAACTTTACATCGGAGAGCAAGATCATACTACCGCAGGTGGCGAGTTTCATGCAAATTTGTAGAAGACATGTTACGAAACTGAGGTGGAGTAATACCACAAAAAACTGTTGGCACCACATTCTGCAACTGTGCTGACACCATATAATGTGATTGTGCTTGTCCCAGTTCAGTAGCATCCTGTCACAATTATGTCAATGTATTAACCTAACAAAAACTGCATGCCACTAATAGTAACTCAACCATGGGCGGTCGGTAATACATTTAAAGACTTGAGCTGACTACTATACTGCTACAAGTTTCATGATTTTAACCACAAGACAAGTTAGCTCCTATCCTAGAAAACTCTTTAAAAGATGTCTATGATAAGTTGCATCGAAAGTAACATTGAAAATAAGCTTCAGGTATAAATCACTTCCCCAGCTTAAATCAAACAGTTGAGGAATTTCACATACCAGTAATGGGAAGCCGTCCTCTGAACCAGTAGTCACGGCTCCTGACTGGGACACCTGCACCATGCACGAAGCAAACTAGATTGACAACTATTCATGGGTGAAAATAGTTTCAAGAGCATCAAACATTAAGATCAGTGTGAACCAACCAACCTTTCCTTTTCTCATTTTTGTGTTTCTGGCTGTTTCCTTCTCCTTACCAGCTTCAGCTTTTCTGGTAGGCTTGTCTATACTAGTCATTAGTAACCCAACTTTAGACATAGTGTTGGCTTGATTATCTTCCTCTATGGCTACTGAGGCATTAACGCCAGCCCCACTTTCCACAGAATTATTCAAACTTGCACATTGCTTCAATGCTTCTTTAATGGCACACATTGCAAGATTGTAACTCTCTTGAGAAAGTGAACCCTCTTCACCCAATATTATGGCTCGTCGACACAGATTATTGTAACGACGGACCTTGGTTTGCACCTCATCTAATTTTTCACTAATTACATGCCTACTCCTGGCAGCATTTGTCCATCGTTGCAACACATACTTAGGTGGGATGCTGAAAATGCCTGACATTTGTAGACAGACGATGGCATGCCGGCAAAGAAAACCATTGTACTCAAATGAATGACATGAACAATATATATCTGATTTTGATTTACTCCATTCTACCATATAATTTGCATTGTCCTCAAAGTCCTTCACAGAATAGACTGTGGTTGTCTCATCTTCAGACTCTTTCTTAAGATGGCAAGCAGCTGCTCCCAGTACTTCAACTTGAAATTTCTTGAATATTTCATGCGTGTACACAAGTGACATTTGCTTCTCAAAAGGTGATGGGGACTTCAAATCTGGTGTTTCATGCCATGCATCGAAATCTGATTTGGCTTCTTCTTCATACCTATCTTCAAGAATTATTTTATACTTTTCTACTAACTCTCTCAATGATGTTTCCCCATGCACATACTTGTCAAAAAAAGAATTCAAACTTTCAGAGCGTGACATAGCAGACAAACCAGCAAAAGAAACATTCCTCATGAAAGTAGGAACCCAATATATGCGATCTTCATACAAGGACTGGGCCCATTCAACTTCTCGCAAATGAAATTTGTCAAGCAATTTCAACCATCTCTTATCGAATTCGTCCTCTGTCCATGATCTGAAAACGCACTTATTGAATTTTACCACGAAATTATCATGCCACAGGCTCAAATATTCACGCTGCCTAAGGATTTTCTCCATTATGTGCCACAAACAAAAACAATGTCGTGTTTGTGGAAAGACTGCAGCAATAGCAGCTTTTATGGCATTATTTTGGTCTGTGAGTATCACATGAGGAGCTTGTTCCCCCATGGCTGTAAACCAAGTTTGCAACAACCATACAAAAGTATAAACTGTGTCGTCTGCAATCAGTGCACAACCAAGTAATGTAGGTTGAATATGATGATTCACGCCAATAAATAGAACCAAGGGAATTTTGTACTTGTTTGAAAAGTATGTGGTGTCGAAACAAACTACATCACCAAAATTCTTGTAGTCTTCCATGCCTTTAGTATCAACCCAAAAGACATTTCTCAAGTGATGCTCTTCATTAAAATCAATGGCATAGAAAAATTTTGGGTTCTCTTCTTGCATGTGCATAAAGAGTTCAAGTAGTACTTGAGCATCTCCTACTTCTAGAGCCAAACTTCGTCCCCTGTCATGTTGGTTCCTCATGTATCCTTCTAAACAATCAATATTTGAGTATGCACCAAAGAGTTCAGATAATGAGGCCAAATTCTTCCGTCTACGTATGCGAGCATCATTCTTAAGCGTATCTTGCTTCCTGTGACTACGAAAAAAGTGTGCCTGAGCTGGTAGAAGCTCATGATTATGATCCTTCACAAAACTGTAAACATACCATTTACCATTTGGTTTTCTCTTCACATGCATGCTTGCTTTACACCCTATTTTAGGAGAAGGGCGTGGATTTATGGCACCATCTGACTGCTGTTTATTTCCATATCTTATGCATGAAAATTTTGCATCAATGAATTCTTTGGATGCCCTAGAGCGTCTACTGCTCAATTTAGCAGTGCCAAAGCCCACAGACTTGGCATACTCTTTGTAAAATGAATATGCAGCTTCATGTGAATCGAATTCCATATCAGCATGAGGTACTAAGATCACATTACTTGATAGAATGCTGGAATCCATTGCTATAGGGGGAAATTAATATCGTCTTTATGGTTAAAATTTCTCACATTAATATCCGTACACCATCATCTCGGTCTCTTCTATCCATGTCAGTCAATGAATGTGGTTGAGAATCCACCCAATGGAGGTGGAGCAAATTTTCCTGTTCACAACTTCATCGCCATTATACCTATAATAGTATAGCAGAAATTAGAACAGAGAGTGCAAAGAGAAGTTGCAGCTAACAAACCACTTAATCACTCAAAATCTAACAAACTCTCAATGCCCAGAAAGAAATCAACGCCTTTATATAGGACAAGAATAAGCAGCAAGTAAAATCGCAAGCAACTGAGATAATCTGTGAGCTTACGTAGCTAGTTTACAGACGAATATCTAAGAAAGGATAATTAAAGCGAAATCTAGTAAAGATGCAAGGTCCGAGGATGAGATCTGATTAGTTATCTAATGTGAAAATGAACAACGACATTAATCGAACACAGAAGCTTAGCATGAGTCTGAGAAATAAGCAATAAAAGCGGCAGCAGACCGGATAACTTGAGACATGGAAATTGCACGCAGAAGTTTACAATACAAAATTAAACAGGAGGCAGATAATAATGGATAGTGAAGTGGAAATGAATAATCTATAGTTATTGAAATACCTGAACTTTGGGCGAAGCAATTAGAAGTTAGGGTTTGTGGTCATAAAAGAAAGAGGGAAAGAAGAATTTAGGAATTTTTATATGGATTGGCGTTTGGGGCTCAGATGTACGAATTTGGGGGGAGAGAAGGCAAAAGGCACCGATCAATGAAGCATGATAATGGACCGGATCAGGCCCAGACTCGAGCCCAACTTAAAGACTGATCGATTTCAGAACACTCGAGCTAGAGTCTAGTCTACTTTTTTCTAGGGTGTGTTTGTTTGGTGGGTATGAAAAGAGAGGAATGGGTATGGAATAAAAAATAAAGTTTAAATAGCTTCTAATTTCATTCCTTACTTTAGGACATTGCTCTATTCCACTCCATTATAAGATGAATGGGAGTTATTTCTATCTTTGCCACCATTATTTATTTCTACTCTATCACCAAAAACAATGTTTGTTTCTTTTTTTAATAAGGTTTGGTATTCTTTAACTAATAATATTATTAATTAATTAATTACAATATAATTAATTAAAATATAACTCATTCATTAATTAAATATTGTAATTAATTAATTAAAATATAATTAATTAATTAAAATATACATTGTAATTAATTAATTAAAATATAATTCATTCATTAATTAAAATATTGTAATTAATTAATTAAAATATAACTAATTACAATATAATTCATTAAAATATAACTCATTAATTAATTTAATTAATTAAAATATAATTAATTAAAATATTATAATTAATTAATTACATTAGTTAAAATATAATTATTCATTAATTACAAAATTAATTACAATATTGTAATTAATTAATTACAATATAATTAATTAAAATATAATTAAATTTTATTTTTCAATATTTTTTACAAACCAACCATTATCAACAGTAATAATAATCATTCATTCTCTTAACTAACCATCATAATTATAACGATAATATCTATTCTCATTTCTTACTATATTTATTTTTATCATTATTACCATTCTTTTATATGAACCAACTGCCGCCTTAATCTTTTAAATCTCGGATTGCTACTAAAAAGATGCCAATGCTTAAAAAAAAAGAAACATAACCATCAAATGCTAAACGACAGCGTTCAGATCACGACCACTGACTTTTCGCTGTAGGGCCCGTAAAATTTTGTTCATACTAGACTACACTAGTATTGAAAAGTGGTACAACATAAAAGAAGTCCATAATAATTGGCATCGATTGCGACAACTCTCTTAACTGAACCGTGAAATCAAATCGTAAGATTTGCATACACTCAAAGGGCATAACCATAACATTTTAAACATAAAGTTTATTTGAGTTGCTTCCACGTTTAGCTGCTCTAATTTAATATTCACATAAAAGTCAAATCACATAACACTAGTCGTGTATTATCTTATCACCGTTACCCAAAAGAAAAAAAAGAATAAAAAATGGACCTAGCAAGTTCAGACAGACGCCAGTTGGCCCTTGTACTTGAAGTTAGAAGTAAAATTAGTACAGTAATGGATACGCCGTGAAGGGTGGAAGCTCTTGTCGGTTATATTTTATTATTGTGTAAGACTCCTGGAATCAGCATTCAATTCCACAATTGCTCTCTGAGAATGGAAATTATTCCTCTTTTAGGGCAAATTATATATGTATGGTAAGACAACTTATGTAGCTCCGTTTTGTCTATAGGTTATAACTAAGTGTTTGATCATACGCTTCTTGCAAAGAAATAGGTTTTTGAATCCTTAGTATCTACTTAGAATTATAGTTTTGGTCATCTGATGGACAATACAAGAATAAAAATAGAACAAAAAGGTTGAGAAAAAGAAGACAGAAACGTACCGAATTAGAAGGCGACACCTTCAATATGACACTTCGATTTAAATGTCCCACTCTTTGTTGATTTATTTATATGGAGAAAATCCCGCAACCGCAAATTAATTTGACAAGAGCTTTTGTTTATTGGAGAAGATAAGGGACGACATTGTCATTTTCCAGCATAAAAATGATTTCAGATGTTCATTATTTATGTTTTTGGTTAAGCATGTGGCAGTCAAAATAATACATATGTATCTATAAAAAAATAAAAAAAAATATGTATGATGTATACGACGATAAAAATTTGGGCCATTCTGCTTACTTGTGCGTTCGCCAATGTCTGAAGCCAGCGGAGCCAGTGCTTGCTTCTTTCTCCCTCTCCTATCAGTCCCAGCTTCGTCTTTGAGATAAATACCAAGACTTGTAGCTGATTCGCTTCTCCCTGTTTGGTGTTTGGCTTCCCCTCTACTCTGCTATTTCTCTGTCGTTTTTCTTTTATTAACACAAACCAAGCTACGAGTTTGTTTTTATTTGAAAGTAATTCTCCTGCTGCTCCGCTCTCTGTTCTTTCTCTGTTTCACTCATCGTTAAAATCCTAAACAATTTCTCTGCAGCTTTAGTTCGTCCTCTCTGCATTAATTTGTTTCTTATAGTTGTATTGTATTGGAAGAAGTACAACTCCATTACTATCTATCTCCTGTAGATATTGTGTGCAGAATGGAATCAGATCTTGAGCACCATCAGACTCATAACCAAGACCAGCACCAACAACATCATCCCCAAAAGTTGTTGAATTCTGGGTTGACAAGGTATCAGTCGGCACCGAGCTCCTACTTCTCAAGTCTTTTAGACCGAGGTTTCTCTCAGGACTTCCTGAATAGGCCGTCTAGCCCTGAAACGGAAAGCATTTTCGCAAAATTTCTGGCCAACAACGCAAACACTACATCGCATCCAAATGTTTACAGCATGAAGCAAGATACTCCTGTTAAAGAGCCCTCTTCACTAGTCAACCAACCGGAGCAGCAGATTATGGCTTCAATGGATGATTCAAGGTTGCATCATCGACATCAACAGAGCAACACCTACTCTTCTCCTTCTGCCCGCAACTTTTATCAAGATCAATCCAGACCCCGTTTACCAGATCAGAACTTCTCCATCGCGATGAAAACAGGTGGTGGTGGTGGTGTTGGTGGTTTTGGAAACAATTCGAATCTAGCTCGACATAGTAGCTCACCAGCAGAGTTGTTCTCCAACATGAACATTGAGTTCGAAAACGGTATTGTTTACACTTCGTTCGTTAGTCTTCGGTTGAGTGTATTGAGTATAAAATTCTTTGTAGGTTATCTCCTTTCATAACTAAAACTGAAGGCTTTCCCTTTTTATCTTCTTATGCTTTTCGTCCAACCAATCAGTCTGATCCTATACTAAAATTCATCTGAGATGCGGCGACGATAGTGTTAGAAAAGGACAACAAAAATAAAGCACTCTAAGTGTTCATTTAAAACTTTAGTGAATTGACACTTGGAACTTTTTAGAGTGTTATAATTTGATTACATTCTTTGAGCCTTTCTGATAATCACACTCTGAGCCAGCAAGTGGCACTTTAAAAATTAGTTTGAGGAATGAAGACCAAATATAATTTTAGAATATAGTATACCAAGTTGTTTGATTTGTGGTTTTGTACTGCTAATAGGAGTCTGGATTTACTTGTTCTTGGCATTCCATGTAATTCAACCACTTGCTTTCCGCGTTGAATGACCAGTTAAAAGTTGGGACTGGCAGGCTATGCAGTACTAAGAGAGACATCATTTTCTGCAACAAGTAGACCACCACCTTCATCTTCAGCCCAAATGAATCCAATTGCGGAGATTGGAAACAATAGCATGGGAAAAAATTGTCTCAATAATAACGATTTTGGTGATGGTCGTAGCAATAATTTCACCTCAGGTTTCTGTGTTGGATCATGGGACGATTCAGATATAACAGGAGTTGGAGATGATAACAACTCCCTTGCTCGCTTACATGAATTTGAAATTCAGGTGCCTCAAACGTTAGTACGACGACACTTCATTACTCTTTTTTTATGTTTTGACATTTTCCGACTGTTTTCTGAACAGAATTTAGAGGCAACAAATCGTCCTCCTATGTTGGCTCATCACTTGAGTTTGCAAAAATCTTCAGCAGAAATGTCTGGCATTGAAAAGTATTTAGAGTTTCAGGATTCTGTTCCCTGCAAAATTAGAGCAAAGCGTGGCTGTGCCACTCATCCCAGAAGCATTGCCGAGAGGGTAAAGCCTCTATCTACGACAAGAAGTTCATATTTCTTAGATCTCAAACAATGCTTTTTTTGTTTGAACATAATGGACTTGGACAATTGTTCATTTCGTTCATTTTGTTACGTACAGGTTAGAAGAACCAAAATTAGTGAACGCATGAGGAAACTGCAAGATCTTGTTCCCCACATGGACAAGGTAATATTATTTTAATCCCCAAGATGGTTGGTCTGTTTTAGTGAAGAAAAGATGACCCCATGAAATTGGATTCTCAATTTGCAGCAAACAAACACAGCAGATATGCTTGAATTGGCAGTCGATTACATCAAAGGCCTTCAGATGCAGGTCAAGGTACGTAACATGCCATAAATCTACAGAGTAACCCTATTGTGCAATTTGATTTCTTATGTGTTCTATGTTTTCAGGTCCTGTCGGAGAATCGTGAGAAGTGTGTGTGCGCAAGCAATAGGGATGGCTGAAAGTTGTCCACGTGCCTGTGCTTTCATTTCGTAACGTGTACACGACTACTTAGAGTTTGCGAATAAATTATTATATTCAGAATACAAAAGAAATAACCAAAAAAAAGAATTAAGGATTTTCCATTTTGGGAGTTTCTACAAAAGCAAAAGCTCCCACTTCTCTTAACAGATCTTCTATTTTTGAATCCCTATTTTACTTATGTTTAATGCCTTATAAGTTGCCTCTTAAGGGATACTTGAGTTGGTAAAACAGAAGGGTATAACATCAAAAGGTTGCGTATTTGATTTTTTCTACTTACAGTATACTCTTTTAACTTGCCTAATACAGAGGATGTGATTTACTTACATGATTTATAAACTATTGCGTCATACTGTATGCAAAAGATAATAACTGCCTCCATTTAAAAAAGAAAAGAGAAGCCTTATCAGTTATTTATTGCAATAAATTTGATGATCGAAGGAATTTAAGCACAGGCAGACGAGAACAGAAGAACTTATCCTACGGCCCCAGCAGCGAATATCTGACGACCGACGCTTAGGTATTTGTTGGAAAACATTACAATAAAGAACCTATTGACTTTTAAGAACTTCTCGAAGAAAAAACACAAGTATTTGAACTTTTGAAAATATTTTTTGTGAGCATAATGTTTCCTAACATCAACTACGTACGACCTTTGAAGTCATGAAATTGGTCGGCGCCGTCCCTAACCAAAATTTTCTCTGTTAGACGTTGTCCACCGTAACGGTCGTGGTGCCTGAGCCCACGTGAAGCTATCGGAGAATTCACCATTGACCCGTTTGTAACATATGTGAACAAAATGCTTACGTCGACTGGGAACAACAATTAGGTCCGAGTTTGACTCCATCTAACTAAATTTAACCTAAATTTATATTAACGAGTTTAGTTTAAGTTGATTTGATTTTAAGTATACATAAACTTTTTTAATTCAAAATTCAGGCTAAGCTTGGCTCCTTGGATTTGGCCTAGTCCGAAGCTTGAATGATTAGTAACTTAGTCTCGTATCTTTCATTCATGTTCCTCCTCTCGCATACTAGTGCCACTCTTCCCTCCGCTGGTCCTCTCTTCCTTAGATCAATCGAAGCCTTTCACAACATGTTCTTTTTATCATCTTTCATGACTGACATTGCACTACATTATCTATCTCCCAACCGACACTAGACTATATCACAGACTTGGAAGAGAAGAAGCTCAATTGCTTATGTTTTTTCAACGTCTTGATTATTTCTTTCTCTTATTCGTCCAAGATGATCCCCACAAACCCAAAACGCTTCTCTTTCTCAGTTTCCTCTTAATAACACATATTTGTTCGATTAGATTACTTTTGTATCTCTCTGGTCGTAATTATTGATCGAAACTTTAACATTATTGTGCCGTGTATCGAGTTGGTAACTATAACGTAGTGCTTGGTTAGCGTCTTCATGGGTGGAGACGGATGACAGAGACACAAAAGTTCTGTGCCCGTAATGTTTACATGCTGTCCTCACCCATTTTTGTTCCGTCTTCTGAGGACAAGGACAAATTTTTTTTGGTCATTTCAAGACTGTGATATAAGATTTCTTATCCTAAGGACAAAAACAAAACATATAAGGAAATGTCAGAAATACCCTTCTCCCTATATAACCAATTTTTTATTCTTAATTATATTATTAAACTCATCATCATCATCATAGTCATTATTATTATTATTATTATTATTATTATTATTATTATAAATTTGAAACTTCTTATTATTATTATTAATTTTATTATACAAAATTAATTATCTTATTATTATTATTATACGAAATTAATTATCTTATTATTATTATTATTATACGAAATTAATTATCTTATTATTGTTATTATTATTATTATTATTATTATTATTATTATGATTATCATTATTATTATTAATTATTGTTATTATTATTTATTATTATAATAAATTTTAAACTTCATCATCATTATCGTCGTCGTCGTCGTCTTCTTCTTCTTCTTCTTCTTCTTCCTCTTCTTATTATTATTATTGAAATTATTATTGTTATTATTATTAATTGTTATTATTATTAATTATTGTTATAAATTTTCTTCTTATTATTATTCTTTTTATTATTAATATTATTATTTTTATTAATTTTATTATATGAAATTGAATTTATTATTATTATTATTATAATAAATTTTGGGCCTATTATTATTATTTATTTATTTATTTATTATTAATTTTATTATACGAAATT
>JAOTBA010000008.1:20619233-20632655 GCA_025629845.1 Erythroxylum squamatum | reverse complement strand
GCATGTCACAAATAATAATGCAAGATATGCAAAATCCTAATTTCTCATCAAAATTCTCACAATTTACAATTCTAGCCTTAACATGGGTAACGGGATGCTACAGGAATGGTGATTGGTCATGAGTTGAAGCTTTGAATGTTGGGTTCTTGCTAAGGTTTTTGAAAGTCATTCATTTTCACTTATAATTGTCTATTCTTAAGAAATATGGAAAATGAGTAAGTGTTTTGGTTTGTAATTTTGATTTTGATGATTTGCCCGAAGACGGTCAGTTGGATCTAAAAAAACAATAATGAACATCCTAATGCTTCTTATAGGGAGGATGCTAAAGCCAATTCCTCTACTATTATTGCATCTACTATCATAATAGAGGGACATGGATTCAATTAGAGATTTTAATTTTGACTAAGGTTTTATAATTAGAGTTTCCTAACTAGGTATTTTAGGGAATTTAGTTAAAAACTTAACTAAAAATTATCATAAAATAAATATTATTGAATAGAAAATATTAGCCAATGATGACATAGAATTTAATAAATGAAAGTTTAATCTCGTTAATTTCTTATCTACTTAGGGTCTATTTTGAATGTTTTTTTTGGTAAATCAGAACTTTATAAAGAATAAAAAAGTTATGTACAAGCAAGAGATACCATAGGTAATCTTTTAACATGCAAAAAACAAAATGGTATGCATCTAACTGCCCTACCATCAATTGCCCCTAATAAGACCTGCATGAAAGACTTAACCATTATTATGCCAGAGCATAAGGTGACATGAACAAGTGAAAATCAAGTACCGCAAATGCCCAGTTATACACCAAGCATTAACGCAACATCAAAGTTCCATGGAATCCGTATTGCATTTGGATCGCCGTCGATGCCCTTGGAAGAATATCCTGGCTTGTAAGCTCTCTACCTCCATGGCTACATCCTTGAAAGTTCTTGAATTCCTTTCGGTCCAAATGTGGTAAATGTTATGGTTCAAGTTACATTCTGATGAAAATGTTAGGATTCAAATTACACTTTTAGCCTTTCTTTAGTTAATTTCTAGCAATTATAAGAGACTTCAATAATTAGTTTAATCCTTTAGATATAAATAAAGGTGTTATCAGATAAGTTTAAAAAGTATTGAAGTGAACTACACGCTAGAACTAGATTAAAATGATTAACTTAGGTAAAATTGAGTATTGTAAGCGTGATACACTTGTGAGCTAGTGTGTGAGTGAGCTTGAACGAAATTTGACTAAATTGTGTTCTCATTTAGTTGAGTATATTGCTTATGTTCAATATAAGTTAGAAAGCTTGGTGTATTTTTAAGAGAATTGAATTAGTGAGAGTGTATATTATGGTTTTTCTTAAGTAAGATGTTACAATAAATTCAATTTATAAAGAACTCAGGAAGTAGATGTAGACTTAACAATGAGATCGAATCACTATAAATTAAATAGTTATTTATTCTCTTCTTTCACTTTTTACATTATTGCTTTATTTTATTGATAACTTATGCTTTATATTCAACTTTAATGTGAATTAAGTTTTACTATCACATTCTAGCTCTATATTTCATCATTATAAGTCCTCTTTTAATAATATTAGTCAAAAATAAACTTAAAATATATATGTTAGATATCAATATTGAACGATTACTAACATGAAGGTATGATTGATACCTTTATTATCACTGCTATTATTATTAAAGATAATGTTAATTATTTTAAAATTTGAAACATCTAATTTACGCCTCTTAAATTTCTTTTAAAATAATATTTTAAATAATAATAAAATTATTATTATTATTTTATGTAATTAAAATAATATCGAAAGAATGAAATTATAAAATGATATGTGTGAAATCTTATATGTCAAAAACTTCAACAAAACCCAAGATTGATAATTTAAAGTTTATAAATTTTTGAAATTTTTTTCAAAAATATGAATATATTATGCCACCAAGGACACCAATATACAGAGTATCAAGGAGAAAACTTTATGTTTCAACAAAAATTTTCTTTATGTTTCAACAAAAATTTTCTAGCACATCTCCATAAAGCATAAAACAAAAAGTTAAGGTAAGTATGGAGTGTTTGGGATTAAAGCAATTTTCACATGGAATTGATCTACATATTACGTTGGTGCTTGTCTTTGTATATAAAGAGATGACCTCTGATGTTTTCGGCTAGCTCCCTAATGAACATTTCACTGCATGAAGCTTGATTGGAAAATATTCTCCTATTTCATTTATCCCATATGCTAGAGACCAATGATAGGTATAGATCATACTATGTTTTGCTAGGTGTTTTAATGTATTTTTAAGTGCTTCTTAGAGGATTATCGTATGTAAAGGCTTAGAGTTATGTTATTGTGTGTGTTTTATCATATTCTAAGTGTTTGTGTGGTTTAGAGCATAAATTCAATCTTAATCTTATATTTCATGAGGTATTTAATGTATTTGTGAGTGTTGGAAAGTAGGAAATTGAAGAACAAAGAAGATGTAGTAAGCTAGAAGCAAGGCACGATTATGGATGGACTGCATGGGGAAACATAGCCGCTGCCACGATCATGCCTCATGGAGCACAATCGTGCCATTAAGGGTAAACAATGGAGCATGATCTTGCCTCCAAGGGCAAGATCAAGCTAGAAGGTTTCCAAGCACGAATTTTTTGTTTGTTTTAAGGTTTGGGACTATTTTTAGAACCAAACAGAGTAAGAAAACCCTAGACACATCCCAAGACCCTAATACACTATCTAAGAACATGAAATACACAAAAAAGGTAGTAACCATTGCATTAAAGTGAATCAAAATTAGGAGATCAAGAAGAACATTTGAAAATTCCAACATTCTAGATCAAGGCCTAAACAGAGTTTTTATTCTTTTCCTTTATTTGTTTCATTATCCTTGATGTGTAATATGATTTTCTTGATGTTAAACATGATCATGGAGTTCTAAATTCATATTAGGAATATTTATGGAATTATTTTTTGACTTTCTTCATTGTTGAATTCAATATATTTCCAGATTTTTGTGACAATTGTTCATGCATAAACTTGACAACAAATTAAGAGAGTGAGTCAAAAGTAATTAATGTTAGATTGTACAACAAGAGTTGACAGTTTAATAGACCCACAATTATCAAATTAACGATCAATCAAAGAGAGATCCTGGTTGAAAAATTGATTATCTATTAGCTAACTTCATATATAATTGAAGACTTTAGGGATAGTTTGTGAATCGAGAGATTGTAAATCTAGAAATTTCAAATTCAATTAGGGTTAATTGATTAGATCTTGAGAGAGAGTAATCAATACTTTAGGAAATCTAGGATCAAACACATAAATTGAATTAACAATAGTAAAGGAAATAAAATAAGGAAAGAATAGTTCTTAAATATTTAATCTTGATCAAACCCTAGTTTTAATTGGCAGCTCACTTGTTATTTGATTACTTGCTTTGTTTTATTTATTTATTTCAACTTTTGTTATTTAAATTTAATTCATTTCAATTTTTGAATACCTTATAAAAAGTTACGTTTGAATTGTTAACTATTGTATAATCCTTGTGGGAACGATAACCTCTTTTACTATAAGATACAAACCGAATACTTACAAGTATTGATAGTTTTATTATTAGATATTAAACTTTCTCAACAACCAAATAGGATAATGCAATACGAAAGATCCATCTGTCCCCTACCTTTTTATGTTTGATTTGGACACTTCAATTATTGATGTCATTCCAGTCTCTTCGTGGATTTCCTAAGCTTCATTTCTTAAGAATTTCTTTTCAAGTCATATTAGTAAAGTCACATTTAAATAGGATATGATCCAACAATTCTTGAGCTAATTTGCATAAAGTGCACCACTTTGGAACGTTTAGAAATTTGGATAACTTGTCTAAAGTTGAAAGTCTTCTTTTCATTGCTAACTATAGTGTGTGGGAGGCTCGAAGGAGAGCACTACTAAAGAGTTTCACAAGAAGCATTGATAAATCTCCTTATGAGGTGCCATTCTAGGTGATTTTATCTTCCTTGTTATCAAACCAAGAGAATGAGTTGATTCCATTGCCAATCTTACAAAAGAAAGCTTGTTCGTTCTTGTCCCTAATGTTGATTCAAAATTTCATAATTGAGGAGGCATTTAGAGGCATGTTAAGACACCAGAAGTTGAAGTTTTTAATGTAGTTCACACGTACCCATGTAACCTAAAAGGCCTGTGTATCCTTGAATAATCTCTAGATTCTTTTAATTAACATAACCAGATTTGTGAATTTGTGTGAGACAACTGTATGCTTTGGTTAGCCTATTTCAAATCACTTGTTTTTTTCCTCGATTTTATTTTCCTTGTGAAGACCATAGAAATCTTATAAGTAATTTATCAATGGAGTTGATGATGGCATAAGGAAAAACAACATGTGAAACCAAATACACATTGAGTGAGTTCAAATCATAATTTATCAGCTGGGCTTTGCCTTTTAATGATAAGGTTTTAAAGCTCCAACTACTAATTCTGTTTTGAACTTTTTCTAGTAGTGGCTTAAAAATCAACGAAAGAGGGTTTAATAAAGGAGATCGTAATGCTAAGATAAATCAATGAGAGTTGGAGGTGTTTAAAACTTGCAAGTAAGGAAAAATAGTAGCTTGATGAGCAAAACTAGCAAATAGAAACATCCCACTTTTTCCTTTATTGGTAGATAATCTTGAGAGCTTACTAAATAAGTTCAAGGTTGTAGTGAGGGATGAGATGGAACTAGCATATGCTTTTGGAACTGTCATATGCTTTAGCCCTTTTAAATATGCTTGAAGTATCTCTATCACCACAATGTTAAAAGTTGGACTTATTGGGCATTGCTCAGTCGATTCAATGAACATATCTAGGAACCTGTAGGCTCTTATGGAGTTTAGTATAAAAGTTCAATCCACTGATACAAAAGCTTTTTGGAAATCAATCTTTAGAGCACGATTTCTAATGCTTCTTTTCTTAAGGTTGTGTTTGAATAATTCTTAAGTAAGAATTATGTTGACGATTTTTTTGTATGGTAAGTATACACCCTGGGAGTGATCAATGTGAGCTTAAAGCATATGTTTTGGTCTATCAGGTAATAGATTGAGATAATTTTGTAAATTGAGTTGTAGCAAGCTAACGGGAGAAAGTCCTTCATAGAGTTTTGTTCATTTCCTTTAGTGATAAATTTGATGAATGTTCTATTTATCTCCTTTAGCATCTTTCTTTCCTTGAAAAATTCAAGAGTTGCATCCAAAACTAAAAACTTTTTAGTGTCTAAGATTTCTAGAAAAATTTTTTTGCATTAAAACTGTCTGGTCCTAATGTTTTGAAGGAGCTGAGTGACTTCAAAGAATTCTCAATTTTAGTTATAGTGAAAGGTTTGATAGGAATTCAATTTCATATAGGGACAACTAATCCTGGATGATTTCTTTGATTAAAGGGATTAAGAATCGAGTAGGGGAAGGTGTACCCAAGGAGTCGGTGCTTTCTTTTAGAAACTCTTTTTATCTACTTAAAAGGGTAATGTCTTTTTGTAAATGAATGCTCTATTGAAAGCCTTTCTAGTTATGATATATTTGTGGAAGAATGTGGAGTTTTTATCATCCTCTTTAAGCCAACAAATTCTAAACCTTTCTTGCATGATAGAGTAATCGAATTTAAGAGCTTTTGTGTAATTTTGAAGAGCTCATTTCTTAAGGTTTTGAAGAAAATTGTAAGAAGGATTGAGATAAAGGTAAGATTCAGCTTTGTTGAGAGTTGCTTTTGTTGTGTTTAAGAGATGGTAAGTATTTCCAACAATCTTTTTATTGAGGATTTTAATTTCCTCTTTGATGCTTTCGAAGCCTTTTTTACATAAATGAATAGCTTAGTACCTTGAACATTAGAGTTAAGACCCCTCAAGATAGATTCATTGAAGGCATCCAACTTAGCAAGAAAATTATTAAATCTGAAAAGGAACTTGATTGTTTTAGTTACATTAGAAAGTTGCACAATGGTTAAGGAATGATCCAAAAAGATTAGGTTGGGGAATAGGCACAAAGAGGATAAGCTTGAAACCATTCCAAATTGGCAAGAATTATGCCTAGCTTCTTTCTTAGATGCCAACTTTCCATTTTTTTTATTATTCTAACTGTAAAAGTTGCCTCCAAAATGTTTGTTACCTGAATATCATTTGCACAGTTTCTCAGGTCCTTACAATAACTCTTAATATAACTATTTCCATCAACTTCATTAGGATGTAACGTGGAGCTAAAATCTTAAAGAATAATCTAGGAGGCTTTTATTGTTGAAGGGGCATTCGAAAAAGAGGTGCAAGCATGATTCAATCTGCAGAGAACACATGGGGCAGGATTGATCCATTTGCACAAATGGAATGCGGTCCGCTGTGGAAAGCTTATTCTGAATGGCTAACCAAAAGATGAAGGAGACCCTTGGTGTTAAATGGCTACTCCAGATAGTATCTGCCCAAGGAATAGTGGTTCTGTGTCGACGCAAGTTGTCACTAATGAGTCTATTAGTCAGGTGCTTGGTAGAAATACCTTTCTAGAAGAAGGTGTCAGATTCTTGAGGAGTAGGGGGATAGTTGGGCTGGAGATGGGATAGAGTTCCAGGAAGGTTCCACGAGTTCCCATCAATGAATGCCATCATCCGTGTTTTTAGTGGGAACAATGGGGAAGCTCTAGAAGAATTAACCTGCTGAATTAAAGGGCCTCCACTAGACCAATTATCATACCAAAGGGATACCAGTCGCCCATCTTTAATAATACAGGAAGTCTCCTGTTGAATACCATCCCTTAATTTCAAAAGCTGATTGATAAAGGAGCATGTACCTTTCGGTTTGATAACCCATATGCTGTTTCCTTTAAGGAAGAAGACATGCAACCACTTTATCCACAAAGTATTCTTATCCTCCAAAATCCACCAAAGCCTTTAAGAATCAAAGAGCGGTTAGAAGTTTTAATAGATAGAATATTCAAACCACCTTCTTGCTTTGGATAACAAATGTCGGCCCACTTTACCTTGGCTACACCTGGGGTACCATTCGAATGGCTCCATAAGAAGGTTTTAAGGATCCTTTCAATCTCTTTGATAATGCCTTGAGAGAGGAAGATGTGGGAACTCCAATACACGTGCAAAGAATTAAGGATGGATTTAATAAGTTGAAGCTTACCCACATAGGAGAGGGACTTATTCACCCAGGATTTTACTCTTTTCTGTATCCTCTCTAAAAGCAGGCAACAATATGCATAGCTGAGCCTCTTAGTCGAGACTAGGGGACCAAGGTAGAGAAGGGGAGGACTTTGTTTCTTCATGCCCGTTGCCTGAGTAACGGAGGATTCCATGGTAGCAGCTCCTAGGGATAAAAGGAAGTGGCTTTTGAACAAGTTCATCTGTAGCCCTGATACAAGGTAAAAGATGCGGAGTGCATGCATAAAAGTTTGTATAGACGCCAAATCAGCCCCACAAAATAAAAGAAGGTCATCTACGAAGCACAGGTTAGTGAGGCCAAGTGGCTTGCACTTTGTATGGTATTTGAAATTGGGGTTGGAAAGAGTCTCCTTTCTTATAAAAGAAGTTAGGATTTCCATAGCTAGGATAAATAAATATGGGAAAATTGGGTCGCCCTGTCTAATTCCTCGTGCGGTTTTAAAATAATGGGTAGGGGATCCATTAATCAAAACCGAAAAGGACGCTGAGGTAGCGCATGCCATGACCCATTTGATAAATTGTAATGGGAATCCAAAGGTTGTCAACATAGATCGTAAGAAATGCCAGTTGATACTATCAAAAGCCTTATGAAAGTCAATCTTCATGGTACAATTCGGAGGGCTATTAGATGTAGAGTAACCTTTCAATAGCTCTTGTACAATAAGAATATTGTCGTCGATATATCTACCCGGTAAGAAGGCACTTTGGGTATGACTAATCAAAGGTGTCAAGACTTGCTTCAATCTATCAACAAGTATCTTAAAGATCACTTTATAGAGAAAATTGGTGCATGAAATGGGACGATAGTCTGCAAAGGTGGAAGGAGAAGCCCCTTTCGGAATTAGACACAAGAAAGTTCTGTTTATTTCTTTAAGAAGTATCCCATTTCTAAACAACTCATGTATAGCTTCCTTAACAAAACCACTGATAATATGCCAAGATTGTTGATAGAAGTAACCATTAAAGCCATCTGGCCCAGGAGCTTTCTTACCATTTATACCAAAGTCACATTGCTCAATTTCACTATCCTCCACTGGCTTAATTAATAGGTCCAAATCAGAAGCAGAAACTTGTCTAAGGTTGAGAGACTGAACGTCAGAAAAGGGTAATAGTAGGGCTGGTTTTAGCGCCAAGTAAGGAGCTAAAAAATCAGAACGCTTCTCCCTTAATATCCATCAGATTGTGAAGAACATTACCATTAGGGGAAGTAATGGAATATATCTTATTGCGATTCAGTCGAGATAAAATCGAATGAAAGAAGAATTGTGAGCAGCAGTCCCCATCCTGTAACCAATGAATTCTAGCTAGGAGAAACATTAGAATGTTTAAGAATACCAAACAGAATTTACAAGTTTGTCTCAAAATACAGTAAGTTGGATAAAGGAGATTACAATGATAAGGGATATTTAGATCAAATTTACTTTAGATATGGCTAACAGGTAGAATATTAATCATATTAGAAGCTAAGTGTATAGAAACTGTGCCTATAATAAAAGTCCAAGAAGGAGAACAATCATCAAACATCAAAATAAAGCTCTAAAAGGGAGGTTATTAGATGATAACAAGATTCTACTGTAATTGAATGGAAGTTGTGTTCTACTTGGTTTCAAAAAGAGAAGCTAGAAGATGATAGTAGCTAGTATACTTAGACATGGTACTATACATTGGAAGAGGGTAATAATTGTGATTTGTATTAATTGAGTTGATAAATTAATAAGCAGTGATCTCTAAAATTTTGTTGCTATTAGATCATACCAAACCTTGTTAATCCCTTTGGAGTTTTTATTAATTCATTCCAATTTTTAAAAAAGTAAAGTATAATAAGATATTATTAAAACTTATTTTTCTTTAGATTTACATTAAGAAATAGTCTCCTATCTTATGTTTGGATTGAAGAACCACTCAAGTACAAAAGAAGAGAATTTATTCTCTAGTGGTTCCAAATCTCTTTAGATCGTTTAGAGCATCCAAGAACTGATGAATATGAGATTACTTTGTTTTCTAGGACCAAGTATGCAAAACATATGATAAAGTATAGTTATAAATAACCACATCGTAGCAAAATTTTGACAAGTTCCTCTTTGTTTTAACAAACAGGTTTAACTGAACAAGAATGAATAATTTCTTTTCCCTGAAATTGAGAAAATCTGAGCGGAAAGCATTTAGAACTTGCTCTAGATTTTAGGTTCTACCCAAAAGGGTTGTCATGTATTGAATTTTAAAGTTGTCCATAGAAACCATGATTTTACATTCACAATGAAGAGGTTCAATTGAAACAATTTATAGGCCATAAGTATTTGCCACTGCCTTCGTGTTGGCATCTTTGTTGTTGCTCCTAAGATTATTTAGGACCTTACGAATGTTCCAATATGTCGACAATAGAGGCAAATATTTGACGTCAATAAAGATGAATTTCAACCATTTATTGGTTACAATTTAAGTTGCAAAGTGTGTATCCATAATAACTAATATAGCGAAATAATAAAAGAAAAAAGAATGCAATCATTTCTATGGTTACGTTACTTGTGATCACTGTTGGTAGTTACACAAGATGTAACTTCCGACGGTTATTTTTGTCCTCATATAAAAGGAGAATTAAGGGAGTGGAAAAGATTATTGCAATCATTGCAATCCAAGAGAAAAACTCCCTTCATTCTTCTTCACGTGAATTACACCATCAAGGATTAGAGTTTGGGGCGTGGATTAACGGTGACTCTAGTAACCAATCGTGAAATGTGGACTAGCAAACAGAAAATAGATCGACCGCTTCTGCATGCAGGTCAGTCCTTAAGTATAAATCTACATTGGTATCAGAGCAAAGTTTGAATTCACGTCATACTTGAAAAATGCCAATGATTAATTTGAAGAACCTTTCTTCAAATATAGATTTGTCTCTTGTCTTTGTTTTATATGACTATCATATAAAAACGAAAACAACGTTAATATCTTATTCTTTACTCTCTTGATTTTTTGTTTCGTTATTCATACACGGTATATACTAAAAACGAAAACCAAGTATAAATATGGTTTTTCACTTTTGGTGTTTTAACCATGCACGTTGTTTTAATAAAACAAAGACTTCTCTTTATTGTATATTTATGTACGAAAACCTCTCCTTTTGTGCGCGGTTATAAATATTCTGATACTTTTGTCTTTATTACGTGAAAGAAGTGAAGGTGTGCGTGAAAAATTAGAGTGGGTCTTGGTTTTTCGTTTTTTGTGCGTGACGGTACATAAAAAGAGAAGTTTTGTGTTATTCAATATACGTGCATGAAAAACCAGAGAAAAGAGAAAGTTGTTGATTAAATATGCATGAGATTATCTTGGTTTTATTTTGAAATTGGTTTCACGGAAATCGAAAAACTTTATTTCTTGTTCTTTAAGCATATACATAGGTTTCCGTTGAAATTGGTTTCAACGAAATCGAAACACTTCAAGTCATGTTCTTTACATTCCAGACATTACGAAGAGAGTTTTGCATTCTCTCATTTTCATGATGTTTATATGCTTAAAGCACGAGAACCACTTGGTTTCACTATGAAATTAGTTTCACAGAAAACTCATGTATATACATTTATCTGTGTACAAATGCATTTATTGAGTTTAAAGGTTTAACAGAGAATGCATGATTTTGGTTAAAAGGTTTAATGGAAATTGCATGAGTTAAATTGTTATAAATTCATGAATGTGTTTTCATATAATATAATTTGAAATATTCCATAAATATGTTTTATGGGTAATTTTGTATTATATTTAAAATAATATTATATAAATGAGTTTTATATAATTTTCTACGTAAATTTTGTTTTATATGTATTAAATTTTTTTATTGTAAATTAGTTTTACATATAAGTTTTTTTAATTCTTTTTTTTGTTTTTGGCATCTTTGTGATATGTCAAATTAAAAATAAGTTAATTAAATTATAGAAATTTCGAATTCATTTTTTTTGTATGAGATGATTATGAGCTTGGCGAAATTTTCGATCATACTACATGAATTACGGATTTTCAAATAATTGAATTAATGGAAATGTGCCACACGTCATTTTTATATATACTTGTAGATATGGAAACTAAAATCTTGATTGGTGATTTGTCCACCACTGAAAAATTGGATGAGTCCAATTATGATATGTGACAAAGGAAGATTCAGTATCTTCTGAATGAACGAGAATTGCTCGAACATTTGACCATAATTATGAATACGCCATCAGTCAGAGACAAAGACGAAAAAGATATTCATATTGCTAGTGAGTAATATCAAGCATCCTTAAAGGCTTATGCAGATTGGTCCAAAAAGGATCGTAAGACATGTTATACTATGTTGTATTTCATGCAAGACTCTAATTGGAGAGTCTGAGGATTGTGCCACTGCTAAGGATATGTGGGACAAACTTAAGATCACTTTTAGTCAAACATCCGCTACAAGGCTTCATGCTTTGTACCTCAAGTGGATGAACTACCAGATTAATACGACTCGTACTATGGCTGAATATTTACGAACCATGAGTGCTATGGTTCATGATCTTAAGGCAGCTGGCTGGGCTATCTCTAAAGAGGAAAAAAGTCCTGAAAGTGATTCAGGCTCTTCCAGATCATACTGAGCACTGGAAGAATGTGAAACTTGTTTTGACACATAATGAGAATGTCAAAACCCTTTCAGAGATCACTAGGCACCTCGAAATAGAGGAGGATCGCTTAAAAGCATCTGACTCCTCCAATGTGGCTCTTGTTGCTAAAAGGAAAGGACCCAAAGGCAACAATGCCAATCGAGGTAAAAGAAAAGGTTCTCCGCCTCTTCAAAGGAATGGACTAAAAGGACATATTGTCAAGAAGCAAAAGGCTAAGGGCCAAGGAGAGCAAAACATGGCACGTGTGAAGTGCTATAATTGTGAAAAGAAAGGTCATTTTGCTCAGGATTGTCCAGAACCTAAGAAGGTACCTTTCTTATCCATTACTCCTAAGTTATATGTTTGTTCTCATGTATTAGTTGCTAATTCTCTTCCTAATTGGATTGTAGATACAGGAGCAAGCAAGCACATAGTTCGGGATCGAGTTAGCTATGTGGACTTTCATCGGTATCTGGTGGGTTTACAAATTGTCGTGTTAGGAATGGCAGTGAAGAAGATGTCCTAGAAATAGGGACATACCAGCTTATGTTACATAGAGGAAATACTTTGCTTCTCAATGATGCTCTCTATGCACTTGGGGTGCGATGTTGCCTTATGTCTGTTGTAACTTTAATGAAATCCAGATTCGTTTTTAGTTTTAGTCATTATGGATTGGATATTATATATAAGGGCAATATTTTTGGCCATGCTATATTGAAAAACGATTTTCTAATTCTTGATTTAGATGCATGTTATGATAATTCTTCTTCTGTTTGTGTTTCATATTTTGATCCTAATTCTGAATCTGTTAAATGGCAAGCTAGACTTGGTCACATTAGTCAAGATAGATTGGGTAGGCTATCTAAAGAAGGTCTTTTAGACCGACTCACTAAGGTTAAGTTGCCTAGATGTGAGTCATGTTTAGCTAGTAAGGTAACCGTGAAATCTTTTGATAAGGCTTCAAGGGTGTCTAAACCCTTAGAGCTTATTCATTCTGATATTTACGGACCCATAAATGTTAAGGCACGTCATGAGACTATCTATTTTCTCACTTTAATAGATGACTATTCTCACTATGGGTATGTGTATCTTTTAGCTCATCGTTATGAAGCACTTGATGTGTTCAAACATTTTGTGACTGAAGTTGAGACACAATTAGAAAGAAGAGTTAAAACTCTTCGAACCGATTGTGATTGAGAATATCTATCTGATATGTTCAAAAAATTTTGTGAGAAAAAGGGTATAATAAGACAACTAATGATTCCTCAAACTCCACAACAAAACGGTGTTGCGGAGTATAGGAATCGAACATTGCTTGACATGGTCAGGTCAATGATGGCACACGCTCATCTTCCAATTAGTTTTTGGGGAGATGTGTTGCTCGCGGTGACTTATATTCTTAACCGTGTGCCAAGTAAAAGTGTACCCACCACTCCATATGAGTTATGGAATGGAAGAAAGCCCTCTTTAGATCATTTGCGCCCATGGGGTTCGACTGGTTATGTACACAACCCAACTCATAAACATGAAAAACTTGGTCCAAGAGCCACTAAAATGGTGTTTATAAGATACCCCGAACATTCTAAAGGGTATGTTATGTTTGGTGA
>JAOTBA010000008.1:20560070-20577184 GCA_025629845.1 Erythroxylum squamatum | reverse complement strand
GTGAATGCAATGAAATCTATCAGTCTGACCCAATAGTACCATAATACCCTTAGCTACCAGTAACGGGATGTTACACTGATAGTAATATGAATAATGTGTTTGTTTCATCTTTAAAAGGTATGAAAAAAAGCATTTACTCTTTCTGAGAATATGAGTGAGAAAAGAACTCAAATATTTAATATGTTGAAAGAGGATGGAAGACTTTCATCAATGAAGTTGATTAAAGCAACAAAACGAATTTGTGAAGACGATAAAAAAGTTGAGGTCTTTTTTAATATATTCGATGATTACAAAATGTTGTTTGTGTCACAACAAGAAAAGTAAAAATTACCAACGAACAAAATTCTATAGTAAATTACCGACGAAAATTATTTTCCATCAGTAAAATTATCGAAAAAATGGTTTTTTACAATGAACAAAATATCCGTCAGTCAGTAAAGTTGAAGGCAAATTATCCACGAGATTTTACCAACGGAATATAACTATAGAATAGTAAGTTCGTGGTAAAAATAGGCAGCAATGGTTGGCAAGAAAAATAAACGTAAGTAATTTACCGACTGAAATGTCTTCTATCAATATTTTCGTTTTTTATTCAAATGAAAACGGTGTCGTTTTGTGTTAAACCAAATGACGTCATTTTGGTTTCAACTTAAACCTACCCAAAACCCCTCCTCCCTCTCCTGCGTCACTTTTTCTTCTTGTTTTGTTCTTTATCGCCATCGGTCTTCTCTTTAGAAATTATCGTCCATTGTCCATCATCCTTTACTCTTGTCCATCGTCTTCAGTTAAATCGAGGTTAGTCGTCCATGGTGCTTTGCTCTTGGGTTTGTTTTGTCAGTGAAAATTTTCTTTATTAAATGCTTATATATATGAACGTCAATTTTGTTTTGATGGAATGTGGGTATTCTGTATTTTTTGAACTGTGGTTGGTTCATTTGTTGTTTGAAAATGTTTATGTTGGTGAATAATGGAAAAATGCAGTGGTTTTGTTATTAGTTAGAGACGAATTCGGTTTGCCTATAAATTGTTTGATGAAATGTCTCTTAGGAATATTGATGAAACTTGGTGAATGCCTAGAATGAATATTAGCTGTTGGAATCTTAATAAAATGCCTAGAGTAGTTCCATAAGATTTGAAATGGAAAATAAAATGCCTGTAGGTAGTCTTAAGGCTTAAAACTAAACTAAAATGAAATGGAATCCTTAGAATGAATATTAGGGCTTTAAAATGGGATCACAATTACTCTTAATTTTAGGTTTATGAAAGCATATCATAATTACTACTTAAGTTCTATCTAAAATTGAAGAAGTTCTCTATAAAGATTCTGAATTGAAAGGAGAAAAGTCAAAATTTGATGTATTGTTACTGGTGCAAAAGATTAGTAGTAAGGTTGGATTGGTTGATGGGATTACTGTGTGTGTAGTAAGAAAGGAAGCTACTGTCAAGAGGGTTATATTATATCCTTCGTAGTGTAGATTTGGCTTGGTTTGATATGGGTGGTTTGCATGATGATGGAACTTGTCTAGTGATATTTATGTTGTGCGAGTAGGTTTGGAAAAGAGTTTGTAGAATGGGAAATCTCTACATAACTTTTGTACATAACTTTTGGAGTTATGTGATATGGAGTTTGTACATAACTTTTGATTATTTATATAACTTTTACTGACTTTCCCAAAAAAATGAAGAAGTTCTTATATCATTTTAAGATCACATTTTTCCTGTTTTATGCTTGTGAATCTTCTTCTAATGTTTCTCATCATATTAATTCAACAACACCTTCTTATACCATACCTTCAAGTAGCATTCTAGAAGTTAAGTTTTCCCAAAATCCCTTGGCTAAATGTATTAAGTCTAATCCTAATAACAATGTATAACACATCTTTTGTCAAAGATCTATAATGTACTACCCTTTAAAGTCCTTTAAGATTGAAATTTCTAAGAGTGAGACTAGTCTAATCTAAAGTCCTTTAAATATTTTGAACAAAACATGAACTCCCCTTTACCTCTGCCTCAAAATTTTATGATACTAAATAAGGTCCTAAACATATGAATATCATAGCATAATTGGATCAGTGTAATAGAACCTTCTAAAACTATATTCGTGATGCTGCTTCTATAAGACTTATCGGTGAAAAATTTCACGAGCCTAGAAGTTACAGTAAGAACTTGCTTTCTCAATTCATATGGTATAACAATGCCACGTACCATAGTGTTTGTTTAAAATCAAACTTTGGAATTCAACTTGTAGGTGATTAATTCAAACATAGTTATCTTGGTTTTGTATGTTGTTGTTTGAAATATTTTTAGCATAATGTCTGGCTAGAGGTATAACTTACATAAGTATTTATTGCATGTCGAATCAGTTTGTATAATTATGGATGATTTGAGGAATAACAAACCCACAAGATGCTATATAGAATGGAAATACGTGATGCAGCTCCTATGAGGCTTATCGGTGAAAAATTCTACAAGCCTAAAAGTTGCAACGAGAACTTGCTTTCTCAATTCATATGATGTAACAATTCCACATACCACAGTGCTTGGTTGGCATATTGTTTTATTTGACTAGTACTCACATATGTTGAGTTTTCTAATTGTGAACTCATATGGTGGGATAGGTTGATTTCAATTTAGAGGGGAAATGGTCAGAGACCTGTACAAACTTAGAGGAAGTTCTGTAAAGTAAAAATTAAATGTTCTAGAAACTTAGCATAAATGAAGGATACTAACTATGAAATCACTTTTTTAAATAACAGTTTTACATAAATGAATAATGTTAATAGATCTTGGATGTATAGGCGATTAACACCTAATGGTTTCATTAATTTTGATTTTGTTGAGGGAGTTGAAGCTTTTATTCACTATGCATGTTCTCAACCTGCATATATGGATGGTCCAAAGATCAGAAGTCCATGTAAAAAGTGCAAAGATATTCGTTTTCTTCCTATTGATGAAGTGAATCTCCATTTATTAAGAAATAAATTATTTTAAGTGGACACGACATGGGGAGCCAATAACTTGTAACATCTCAAAGGGTAATGAAGTAAACTCGTCAATAAGTGTGGATGGGTTTGAAGTTGGGATAGATTTATAACAAATAATGTGGGTGTAACTGAAAATCCTTACACCCAAATGGTTTATGATGCAGTCAGTTATACCTTTCAAGCAAATATAAAAAATCTTGAAGAAAAACCAAACCCACATGCGAAAAAGTTTTTTGACTTACTAAAATTAGCGGACCATGAATTATGACTAAATTATGAGACCAAAACTCAATAATCTTCAATTGCTCGAATATTGAACATAAAGTCTAAAGGACATATTTCTGATCGAAGTTTGGATAAAATTCTTGCTTAGTATAATAAATCATTGCCTTCTGATCATACAATGGTTGATAATTTCTACAATATGAAGAAACTTATTAGGGGTTTTGCTTTGCCGGTTGAATGAATTGATTGTTGAAATTTTGGATGTATGTTGTTTTGGGGACATGATGTAGAATTACAAGAGAACAAATTTTGTGGTCAATCTAGGTTCAAACCTAGAAAATGTTCTATGAAACAGAAATTAGTACCCTATAAGTGGATGTATTTTTTTCCGCTAACTTCGAACTTCAAAGACTATATGCCTCTAATGTTATTGCATCTCACGTGAGATGGCATAATGAACATGAACAAAAAGATGGAATAATGAGCCATCCATTGGATGCATTTGCATGAAAACTTTTCAATAACACCCATTTTGAGTTTACAACTGAAAGTCGAAATGTTAAGTTGGGATTGTCGACAAACGGATTCCAACCTTTTGATCAATCTGGCCAACAATATTCATTATGGTCAATCATAATTACTCCTTATAATTTTCCTTTATGGATGTGTATGAATGAGACATATATGTTCTTCACGGTGATTGTGCCAGGGCCTACAAATCTAAAGCGTAAAATTGACTTCATCTTACAACCATTGGTATCTGAATTGTATCATCTTTGGGAATTTGGTACGGAGACATATAATGTGTCTCTTAAACAAAATTTTTTGTTGAGAGCAGTTTAATGTTGATTATTAATGATTCCCTGCGTATGCTATATTGTCTGGATAAAGCACAACATGAAAATTGGCTTGTCCTTATTGTAGCAATGATTCTGATGCGTTTATCTTTCTAATGGGGCCAAAACATCTTGGTTTAACTACCACAGAAAATTTCTTCCTCCATATCATCTATTTAGACGCAATAAACAAAAGTTTATTAAGAATAGGATGATACAATCACCTCCTCCCCCTCACAAAGTTGGTGAAGAGATCTTGCAGGAGATTAATGAATTAGGGTTGCTAAAGTTACATAACTTGAAGCTGAAGAAGTTAATAGAAGCATTAGTAAAAACTTTAGTTGGAGAAATGAAGTATTTTTTGGGATTTGCCATATTAGAAAAGTAATTTGATACGTCATAATCTAGATGTGATGCATATTGAAAAAAATATTTTTGACAATTTGTTCAACACCATAATGAAAAAATCACAAGTTGATTTGAAATTTTTTGTAGAAGGAATGAGTTAGATAAAGATCTTCGCACCGGTAAATATCCAAAAGTATTTTACATTTTGGACAAAAAACAAAAGAAAATTTTGTGTGAATGGTTGAAAAGTCTAAAGTTTCTCCATAATTATGTTTCGAACTTGCAAGGTGTATGGACACGAGGAAGTACAAACTATTTAGGATAAAAAGTCATGATTGTCATATGTTTATGTAAAGGCTAATTCTAATTGCATTTCGCGAGTTTCTACCGAATAAGGTTTGGGAAGCTACAACATAATTAAGTTTGTTTTTCAAAAGCTTAACATCATCTGAAATAAAGTTGGATGAAATGGAAAAACTAGAAAAGGAAATTCCAGTTATCTTGTGTAAATTGGAAGAGATTTTTCCTTCAAGCTTCTTTGATTGTATGGAGCATCTACCCTTACATTTAGCACACGAGACTAAACTTGTTAGTCCAGTTCAATATCGATGGATGTATCTGTTTGAGAGGTAATTGTAGTTAATATTTAAATAAAACTTATAGCATGTTTTAATTACATAATTGTAATAACCCTATATGTAATGTAGGTATTTGCATCACTTGAAGAAAATGTAGAAAACAAGGCTAGAGTTAAAGGTTCGATATATAATGCTTATTTAGTGGAAGAAGTAAGTACATTTTGTTTACATTATTTTGAGCTGCATGTGCATATAAGAGAAAGAAGAGTTCCTCGTAATGACGATGGGAGAGAAACGGGTGATGTTGATGGTAACTTATCCATTTTTTAGTTACCATTTTTATACATCCAAGATGAAAATATGGATGTTCAACAAGAAGAATATTAACAACAGAAGAAATAGAGGCTACCTATGAGACCTTCTTTTCAATGTTCAGTAATCATCACAATTTCGCAATTTTGGCAACGTGAAGGTGGCATATTGTAGGAAGTTGTAAGGCTCCTTTGGAATATGTAGTCATGAAACCAAAGCTAGAATTATTATCGGAAACCTTGGGTCTTACGTTGATATTGTAACATTATTATGGTGCTTTAACGTTACTTGGAAGGCTACGTGCAAAGGCTGGATGTAATTGCATGTTATGCTTAGTTAATTAAATTGAACGTTAATCTTGCATGGCTTGACCATTATTTGGACAACCTTGGAGTTTGTAAGGTCCCTTCGGTACCTGTGCTCCTTTGGTGCTGTGTAATCATCAAACTATATGCTAGGAAGTGGAGCGACGTTGGTGGATAGCTTGCAGATGATGTATGGACAGTGGTTGTATGGTTCTTTGTGGTGATATGGCTGAATCTAGTTAGTTGCATGAATATTGGCATGGTGTAAGGACACTTGGCCTTTGTCTTACATGGGATAGCCGTAAGTCATATGGGTGAGTCGTTTTATTACTTCGGCAGTTGACTGTTCAAAGTGTTTGTAACTGTCCAAAATGTCCTAACTTTTAGGGGCCTTATCATTTAAACGTTGTTGTCCGTTGGGAAGTCATTTTATATATGTGTATCATCCCTCCAAACCAAGGGGTTGTAAGTTTATGTATCTAATACTTCAAATATTCTACAATATCCTATTGGCTAATTTAATAACATTACTTACGTTAATTGTCCCATCTTTTGAATCTTCATATACCATTATCCACGAAACAAATCCTCCAAAGCATTGTTCTTCATTCCTAGACGGTGAGATTTAATTCATTGTAAAAGACAACCCTTTTGTCCCTTAGTAATGTTAGTTTTCGTTACTTCCTTAAGCCAATCATATTGATGTTTTTAGGTGAGAATATTCTGCTCCATTAATAGCATGTACAACGTTGGTTTCGTTTCTTACTGAAGGAGTGATATTTTGCTGAGCCAAGTGGGAGCATTTGGTTGCATTACGGACCAAAGTTGTTGGGTTCTGCTAGCCTCAAAAATCAACCCCGTAACCAGTTGGTATTAGAGTTGCGTTTGAGAAATTTTTGGGTATTTGCTACATTTAGACATACTGTTTTTGTGGAAATGGTGGGCAATCAAAACTTTGAAGCCATTAGGGAAAGGCTTGATAGGTTGGAGCATAGAATGGGGGCCATTCCAGAAGATGAAACACAAAATTGCTCATTTGGAACACTTGGAGGAGGTGATTCAAGCATTTCATTATCGAATGGATTCAATATCAGCAGAAGCAAATAGAAGAATGGGAGTTTTAAAGGATGCTTTAGCTCTCATTAGGAACAATGGTGCTATGAATGGTGGTAGCACATGGACACGGTTAAAAGTCTTGGATCCTAAGCATTTCGATGGGGTAAGAGATGCTAAAGTTCTGGAAAATTTCATTTGGGATATGCAACAATATTTTGAAGTGGCTAGGGTATCGAAATGTGACAAAATTCGTTTGGTCAGCATGTATTTAGTTGGAGATGTGAAATTATGTTGGCGTGGGAGACTTGACAGTAATTGAATGTTGGACATCCTAGAATAGATACGTCGATAAAAGTTTTACAACGGATAATATTTTCCATCGATAAATTTAGCAGCAGAATGTCATATGTTTGTTGATAAATTTAGCAGCGGAACTATAACTTACTGTTCGTAAATTTACCGACAGAATATTGTGATTTCGTTGACAAATTAGCGACGAAATATTCTAAATTCATTGGTATATTTACCGACAAAAATACAAAATTTTGTTGCTAAATTTACCAACGATATACAAATTTTTGTTGTTAAATTTGCGACGGATTCATTATATCTGTCGCTAAATTTTACCTATGGTCATTTTTCTGACAACTCTTTCCATCAGTAATTTCCATCGCCAAATTTGTTTTCCTACAAAAATCTTTATTTTCCGTCAGTAATTTCCGTTGCTAAAACCTATTTTTCTTATAGTGTGTGAGATATAGTTGAGTCATCTCAATGATTATACGATATTATACAATCTACTTTAAAATTTAATATGATTTTATTTAGTTAGACAATACATTATTTTGATTTTTTTCTTATTAGGATATTATTATCAAAATTGCACATTAGTTTATTTAATTTTATTTTGTTGACATTACACATAAAACAAGTTCTTTAATTTTACTCGTATAAGAAAAATCATTTGCAAAGGCATAAAATTTAATAGTTTATTAAATCTTTAAAATAATTATAATTAATTATACAATAAATAGAAATATTTTAATTACTTGCTAACAAAATCAACCGTATGATAACTAAATATAAATAAAAAGATTTTTAATTACCTTTTCTAATATTTGATATTAAACACATACATAACCATTAACCCGTCTAATCTCATTTATACTGATTGTATACTAAACATGCATGATCAAGAATTTCATTCCTATTCCTTTTTCTTTTTATTTTTTATTTTTTATTCCAATTCCTTTATCATTGGTTACTAAGCGAACCCTATGAGTTATTTTATATGAAATATTAATTTGAGAGGTTAAAGAAAAATTTAATATGACTCAAAGATCAAATTATCCTAATTCAAATGTGTAATTTTCCCCCAAATATTAATTTTCATGAACATTGTAAGCATCCATAAATATTCATTCTTAAAAAAATCATATACCATATGTTTTATTGACACTGAAAATATTTATTTATACGAATTTTATATATTAGGTTTTTTTCTTTTTAAGTGCATGAGAGAACTATAATATATGTGTTAAAATTCTCAAGTTGATCAGAAATGTGAACTTACGAGTAAGTTAGTCCAGGCCATTAGAAAAGGTTGCAAATGCTCCCATTCCATGATATAGATTTACATATATTCAGCAGTGCTCTGATAATTGAAAACGATTAAAAAAAAAACCAACCAGAAATAGCATAAATAAGTATGCAGATTGTATTGGAGTGGGACATATTCATACAAACAAGCTGCAATTGTATGCTAAGACAACGGTACATGTATTGGGAAGTAGTAGGCAGGAACTAAGCTTAGAGCATAGTGTCAGACCTTGCTGGTAGCCTTCTAAAGAAGTTGAGGGGCACAGAAGGAAGCCTGTGGCGGAACCTGGGATGTCTTAACACGTAAATGCCAATTACAAGAGCAACAACTTGGAATGGAGTAACATAAAGGACTATGGCGGCAATCAAGCAGAACATCACGAATAGAGTTGTTGCCCTTGGGTCTCTCCAACTCAGCAACGACTGAAATCTTTCCCCCTGAGTTGCCAGGTCACCAATGACAGTCTGCACCCTCCCTCCTATACTTCTCAAACGGTCATATCGCATTCTAACAATGTCAGATGACTTGGTAGTTGGGAATGTGTCAAATTCTTCATCAAGTTCGTCAGGATGAGCTGTATCAGCACGGGATAGTCGAGCGTCCATATGAGGAGGGTGCCTTGGTCTCCTTCGGTAATTCCATATCCCAATTAGGAATAGGTATAGGAAAACTGTTGGGAGTATCAACTCAGGATAAAGAACCAATATTATGAAAATAATGTGAATTAGGATAGTAGTAAGAGGATTCTTCCAATTGCATATCTGATCAAACCATTTCCCCATAGCAATCAGACCACTTAGAACTTCCATAATTCTGAAAAAGTTAGCTTTGCTCCTTCTCATGCTCCACATATGGGAATCCACATCTAGCATGTATTCCACAACCTCTTTCCTCAAAGGAGGCTCAGCCCTGCTCAACCTCACGGAGACAATCTGCATCGCTTGGTACCTCAAGCTATCAAGCTGAATTACAGACAAGGGATGGATGTAATGCATTTTGGGTAACAATGGATGCGAGTACATATGCAACATATTTATCAATGATGAGCAGGTGAACCGTACCGCTAATTGGACTTCTCCCATCTTCTTCACTCCAGATGAATGCAAGACTAACAGAGGATAGGAGTGCGTGTAAATTTTCCCAGCTTCAAGAGTTGAAAGACGAATCCTCACTTTACCGATTCTAGAGTCCTTCCCACCACCTCCTCCTCCTCCATGTATGTGTCCGTTATCAAAAACTCCAATCGTTATCACTGTACATGGGTCAAAAACTTCCCATATGTATTGTTCATTCCACTTTGGACTAAAGCTATCAACAATTGTCCTAGTTCGAACCCATTTCCGCCCATATTTAGCCACACAATAAGCATCTGTGGTTCCTCGACCATCCCTGTTCTTCATAGGCATCAGCCCCACAGCACTAATAATCCCTACCTCCAAAATTCCTATGCTGGGCCTCCACAATTGCTTAGCTGTTGGCCTCAGGTCACTGCTATAATGCGTCGACTCGTCCAAAACATGATATCCACCCTCCAAACAAACTCTCAAATGAATCCTACTGGCAAACTTAATCTCCCTCTTTTGCTCCCCTTCTGCTATCACATGCTTCTCGAGATTAAACCACCTCGCGTTGACTGGCTTATGGTCCAGTCTCCTCTGTACTACTGGCAAAGGGATCACACACCTTCCCATAATCTCATCTTTGTTTCCAGCTCTTTCTTCCACAGTCAACATCAAAGGCTCTTCAAAAGGTTCAGCTACTACAAATAACAAATCCTCGTTCCACATTGGATTGAGACTCTTACTTTGAGATATCCTGGTTTTTAAAACTTGATTTCCCAGGGTAACCTTCACAAAAGCCTCCGGGAACCTACTTTTATCACTTGGTAGCAAGTCCTGAGCTTCAATCACATTGAGTCTAACATACCAAAGCTTTGGTGAGAGATACACTTTGGATCTGATGTTTGCAACTCCATCAGGACCAACGGACGCTGCATCAGAATGCCAAGCATCAGGGAATGCCTCATCAGCCTGAGTTCCCATCCAAACTGCAAGCATAAGCTCCCCCTTCGCTTTATCTGATTTTCGATCTTCCAATCTATACCACTGTGGTGCTAAAGGGCTATCCGGTGGAACACGTTTAGGAACTTCATGAAGATCAAACATAACCCTACCGATCAAATCATCTAGAACAACATCTTTATCTTTTACAAACACCTCCAAGACTGAAGCTTGAATTCTGTCCTTCGAAAAAGCAAAGACCTGATTCCATACAGGGTTGGAATTTTTCTCAAAATGCTTAGTCTTTCCCTTATAGTTCCCTAGCTTCACCTCGACATAGGGATCACAGCTGCCCGTCACATCTTTTCCAGGTAAATCCTTGGCCTTCACCACCCGAACATAAAGATATTGCATCTGCTCAACGAGGTCATAAGTGCAGGATAACTTGTCACCTGCCATAGCCCCAGCCCCAGCCCCAATATTCGGCGAGGTCTCCTTCAGAGCAAAGTCAACCGGTTGTGGTAGCTTCTGCATTTTTTCCTTCCCTAGTTTCCACTAACAAATTTGAAGATGTGTTAAGCAATGACGACTTGAATGAGAACAGGTGTGAATTTGTCAGTCAAGAATGTAAGCTCATGATTGAAAATAGCTTGAAAGATCAACGGGCAAACCCTATTTCAATTTATTATCAGACAAACTTGAATCACTAAACTCGGTGGTGAATACACAAGGAAAGCTAAGGAATAATTCTTTCTGCTAAAAGATCAAAGGGCTAAAAAATATTGAAGCAAAATGTAATATCTAAAACCTGAAACTTCAATATATTAAAGGAACTGAAAGAGAACACAAAGCATTAGAGGCTTCTAATTATCAAACAGAACGGATTACTTAACAGGGCAACAGAAGAAGTTTGAGTCGAAAGCCCTTGACCAGCCAACACTAATATCTACAAAACCTGAGCAAGAAAGCTCGAATCTTGTATAAATGCTACTTGAAGATTCGAAGAGGACAAAAAATCAGGAGAAAGCTGCTGCGTCTGCAGTGCACATTTGGCAACAACTAAAAGGGAATGGAGCCCAAAGAAATGAATGGTCCAGTTTTGAAACAATGAAACAGCAGATTAAAGTAAGGAACCGACAGGCAGGAACCTATAGAGTTGAAGAAAAAACAAGAATCGGAAATTTGAAGCAAACTTTTTTTTTAATTTTATTCAAAGCTACGAAGAGTAGTTTAGGCGGAGTATACGGAACAAGAAACTGAAGTTAGATGCAATGCCAGTAGGTGTGTGTATTGGCGGAGCTGATATGCACAGGCGTAGGTTTTAATTGATTTCTGAAAATAACAGCTAACCAATAGTGTACAAACATCATAAATGTTTGTAGCAATCAGCAGGGCAAGTAGATGTGTGATGATGCTATACTTTCATTGTGGAGTGGAGGAAAATATAGGCAGTAAAGAGATAGATTGTGACCCAGAAACAAAGAAAGCCAAATGGGAGAAGAAATATTTGGTTGATTGAGAGTTAGAATTAGGCGAGATGCAGTTGGGACTTAAGATTCTTTAGGTAAGACTAAGATCACCCCCATCATATCTGCATATATCTGTGGGAAGAGAACCTAGAAGACTGAACTATGGGACTGGGGGTGAGACCGAGTCACCGTTCCCCACTATTCACAACTTAAATATAACAAAAAAACGATACGAGTAGACAAAATCTGCTTTTTCCATTATTAAACAGATATAAACTTAATTAGGGAAGCATATGAACGAACAATGGCTGCGTTGGTTTGATAAATTAATGTGTCTCGGAGAACTCAGCTGCAGGTGCGAGGACCGTGGTCGGTTTAAGGCACAGGAATGGGTCCTCGTTCTACGCTGGGCATGCTTTTCTAATATTAAAATTACCTCGTTTGTAGTTATTTCGTCTTCTTTTAGTCCCAAGCGTAAACAAACTTAATATGTCCTCGACTTTATCTTACAATGGAAGTGTTAACAAAAAGAAAAGAGTTTTGTACAACATATGAATCTGGGAATATCAAAGCATGACTGTTAATTTGATTATAGTATGTAAGGTTTTGGGTTTTTGGTAATAACAACGAAATGTGTGAAGTGATGAATACTGTTAAAAATAGCCAGTACGGTCGGTCATTTCCAGACTGGACCGGACACCAGAAAAGAGGTTGACGTGGTCCAGCGCCCAATTTCGATCTGTTTCAATCTTATATGTATTATTAGTTGGAGTTTTGTTGAAGGTATTTACCCACAAATTGAAGTTGGAAATATTCCTAGCCATACCATACACACTCATTGGTTTCTTTGACATAACTGAGAAATTTTCACTTTCAACCGCCGCGACTTTATGGACTAAATTATAAAGGCCTTCTTAGCAAGCACATCCAAAAAACAAAAGGTCTAGTTATCTTCAGGTCAAGGATTGGACATCTTATTTTTCAAGGTTACGATGTTTAGGTGCAGTGCACGAAACAAGAAACTGAAGTTAGATGCACTGACAACATGTACATGTATTGTCGGAGCTGGCCTACACGAGGTTGTTTCTTTTTATTTCTGAAAACAACTGCTAACCTATAGTGTACAAACACTATAAACGCTTGCAGCAATCAGCAGGGCAAGTAGATGCGTGATGGTAAAAAATATACATGGTAAAAAGAGATAAGACTGACCCGAAAACAAAGAAAGCCGAATGGGAGAAGAAAGCTTTGGTTGATTAAGAGTTAGGTGAGGCGCGGTTGGGACTTGAGATTCTTTAGGTAAGACTAAGATCACTCTCATCATCCTTGCATATATCTGTCTGCATATCGATTCAACATGAAGGAAAAAGGTAAAAGGAACGGTATGAGGGCATTTTAACTGATACCGACACAGTCCCGGTAAGAATGAACATTCTCCTTTTAATGCATGTGTTTTCCATTTCTGCCTTCTGAGTTCTGAGGCAATCAGCGTCAGGTTTAAATTTTGTGTCTGCCACTTGCTCCGCCCTCTCTTAAGTCTTCATCCGCCAATTTAATGCCTATGTCAAGCGGCCATTCGATATTATTATAGCTATCTCACCTATCCTTTGTCGCGTAGGTATATTTGATTGAGTTCGGATCCTCTGTCTAATATTACGGTGTCTTACCATGCGGGACTCACATAAATAAATGACTGAATTTTATATAATAGACACCATAATATTGGACAGAAGATTTCGTCCCCATTTAGTTATGCTTTATCGTTAGCTAGAAGTAGGACGTTCATTTCATTCTCAGAAACCAAGTAACCATCTTTTATGCCATCCGAATAGACATCTCAGTTTTTGTTTCGTCGACTGAAATCTAGGCAACTTATACTCGAAAGTTTTTAGTTTTCTCTTAGGCTCATTTAATTTGTTCCCTTGGTTTAATAAGTGACTTCCATATCCAAATGTTGTGACGACCCCGCACTAATGGTATAGCTTTTCTAATTCAAACCTCAGCCATGTTCATGGAAGTGTAATTGGTCTTTTAAGCACTAATACAAGATCTTCTGGCGGCCTGTGGAAACTGTTACACCTGATCATCCTATGTCCTTGCTCTTTGGTCCCCATTCTTCGAATATGCCGTCGTGTGCATCTTTGTAAATATTGATATTTGATTTGCAGAGCTGTTCCATTACTACAATCCAATAAAGAAATACAAATTAGCCTCAACCAATAGTAAATTTGGCATATGAGACTAGTAATACAAATTAAATCTATTTCTTGAATAAGTTGATGAAAATAAAATACACCTAAAAGTACGATGACTGCTTAGAAGAGTATTATAGAGTGTTGATCCATCAGAAATAGTTGATAATGCAAACACACCTAGCAAGGGGTGAATCGTGTGTGACTTAAAAAAATTTGCAAGTTACTTTCAATTTGTATAAAGACAGGGGCCTGTTAAAATTTAAAAACAATAGAAGCCTATCAAACGATAGAATCATGTTAAATAACAAGAGCATGTTAGACGATGGGAGCCTGCTAAACGATAGGAGTTTGCTAAACGATAAATCTTGTTAAAATAATTTAAAACAGAAGGTGCGTGTTAAAACTAAGAAGAACCTCTTGTAAGTTAAAAACAGAAGGAGCCTATTATAAAAGTGAATGAGTCTCTTGCAAAAATAAAAACACAAAAAATATACTGCAAGAATTTAAAAGTTAAAAAGAGAGAGAAGAATGACACAGTTGATTTATATTGGTTCAACTTATAACCCAAGCCTATGTCCAATCCCCAAGTATTTAACTTGAGTATTTCACTAAAATCTTAAGTAATAATTTGATGGGTCTCTTCAAGCTTACAAGTACATATTTTTTAAGATTCTCTAACCTTCCAAATTAGTAGTATTTAGCTGACCTCTACAAGCTTTCAACATATGAAAATGTAATTTGCTCGATATAGGCTTCAATGATCTCTCTAAAAAAGAAATTTCACTTTCTAAAGTACAAGAGATTTCATAATGATATCACTTTCAAGAGAATTGATGCTATAGATGTATTTCAAGAGTTTGATCTATTTTCGCAAAAGCAATGACCCTTTCTTAAGTAGACATTTCTTTCAACTAGTCGTTGCTTCACTTATATTCTTAGTCAACTGAATGAATTTAAATATGAATAACTTCGATGTCATTTTTTCCAAAAATCTTCTAATGATCACGGGGCTAATATACCACCTTCATAATGAGTAGGATCCTTTCAAATAAACCATTTTAAGTAAATAAAGAAGGTTTCTGGAAGAAAGAAAGCATATTTCTTATGATTTTATTTCCTTTAAGAATTAACCCATTAATAATAAAAGGAAATAACTCCAATGATAGCAAGATTCTTTCAGATATTGTGAAATAAATAAGGTAAGTTCATTAGGAAGGTTCCTACAAAAAAGAAAGCATTTATCTTATGATTTTATTTCCTTTTGAGAATTAAACCGTTAATTGTACAAGGAAATAAATCTAATTTAAATTTTGAAATATTATGAGGTTATCATCAAAATCATTAATAATAAACCTTGAATTAACAATCTCTCCCTTTTTGTTGATGATAAATAATAAAAGATATATTTTCAAAATTCAACTAATAATGAAGTGTTTTGAAAAATGCTTGTAGACTTTTTAAGTTCTTATTGATTAGAAGAAGTCTTTCCTTTCTTAATAAGGAGCCTATCGTTAACAAATCATATATTAAAACTTCACAGATTCAATTAGTAACATATATCATAAATTCACCATGCTCACAGATCATGCAAGTAAAAGTCAGGCAAGTACATCATACATCTTTCAGCAAAATATATCGTCATCTTAATTCTTCTCCTTTGTCATTATTAAAAAGTAGAGGGAAAAGAATGAATCAGGAAAAAATAGCAATAAAGTTATTGAAGAGATATATAACATGACGTGCTTAAAATCATGCAAGGCAAAAATATATCATTAACTCTTCACTCTCCCCTTTTGTCATTATAAAAATATATATCTACTCTCCCCCTGCATTAAAGCTAATAATTCTTTACAGAAGGACGCATTAGTAGCACCAAATATTATGCCATCAACATATATTTGTACTATAAGTAAATCATTCTCCTTTCTCTTAATAAATAAGGTTTTATCTATCTTTTCTTTTTCAAAGTTATTCTCAAGCAAAAAATTACTTAACCATTCATACTATGTTCGAGGAGTCTACTTTAGACCATACAGGGCTTTAGATAACTTCATCGTGTAATCTAGATAATCTTCATTCTCAAAATTTGGAGGTTGCTTAACAAACACTTCTTTGTTAATGTATCCATTTAAGAAGGCATTTTTGATATCCATTTGGAATAACTTAAAATTTCTATTACATGCGAAAGCAAGTAGAATTCTAATAGACTCTAACCTAGCAACAGGTGCATAAGTCTCATCAAAATCAATACCTTCCTGTTGATTATAACCTTGAGCTATAAGTCTGGCTTTGTTTCTTACTTTCTTACCATTTTTGTCACATAAATCTTTAAATTTTCTTCCATGATCGCTCGAATTGATGAAATGCAGTACTTTTTTTCAATTTGAATTTTTTCGCAAAACTCCATCTTTTCTTTCAATGTAGTTGAAATGTGATATTTTACCTATCATGTGTCTCAAACACCCATTATCAACTATCCATTGATTTTCTCTTGTCTCCGTTTTGAAGCATATCAGCAGAAAGTATTATCTCATTTTAGGTAACCAATTTTTTTTGGGTTCTTTTAGGTTAGTAATTTGACCTTTTAGTCTCCAAACATACATTTGAGATATTTTCCACATTCTACGAAAGTTACAAGAATGACTAGTATGACCATGTTTGCCACAGTAGAAGCACAAAATAGAAGAATGAGAATTGATATAATTTCTACCATGTATCAGGTTCCTACTATTTTGGCTATAGCTACTGTTGGATTTGACAAAGAAGTTCTTATATGGCCTGATACTATTGTTTTCATTGTATCTTATTCAGACCTTATAAAAACGCATTTATCACTACCAAGCAATTCATCAAGGTTGTTCCTTCCATCAACGAAATTTGCTAGATCTTTTTCTAGAGATAAGATATTTCCAACACTTTTCTCTTTCTCAAGTTCTAAGGTGGCGACTTTTTCTTCAAACTATCTCACCTTTTCAGAATCATTATTGAGCAACTTATTTTCCAACTTAGCTACTGTTTCTTCCAAAACTTCCTTTTCAGAGACCTTTTGCTTATAATCAACCTCAAGAGACATATTCTTGGTCGCCAAAATCTTATTCACAGATTTCAATGATTTTATCTTACTCTTTCGATGCAATCATATTTTATATGTTTTTAGAACCTTATATTTAGTATCTTGCATGTGTTTTATGGATATCTATGGCCTT
>JAOTBA010000008.1:20547617-20559970 GCA_025629845.1 Erythroxylum squamatum | reverse complement strand
ATTATTATTATTATTTTATTTTTATTTTTAATTTCGCACAAATAAATAATTACTTCACTGGTCTCTGTGGTTCGACCTTATTCACCACTTTACTCGTTTAAGTGTTCTAGAGTAGGAATTTATTTTTGCTGGTTTGACATGCCATCATCTTTAGAGATGCATCATTGCTCTTGGACTTCTGAACTTCTATGAAATACTTCACTGTCAACCTTTTATACTGATCATACAATTCATGATATGCATTTTTCAATTCATCAACTTCAATATCAGAGTCAGAATAATATACCTCGTCATCTCCTAATTTAGCCATAAGACAGACGTTGCTAACTTCTTCAGGCTCTTCTTCATCACAACTTTTAAAATCCTCATCTGACCAAGCTGCTTTTGTTGTCATTCCTCTTATGTAGGAGGATCTTTTATCTGACCTAAGCTCGATGGCCAATCGAGTGAAATAGTGTCTAGATCTTTTACAGTTTCTAGAGCTGTCACCTTAGGTCTCCATGCCTTGGTATTGACCTTAGAATCTTCATTACTAGCTCATCATTGGGATATATCTTTCCCAAGTTCTTTAAGGTCGTGATGATGTTGTTAAACTATTCGAACAATTCATCTATGGTTTCTCCCTATTTTATGCCAATAGTTTTGTATTGATGCACTAAAAAGCTTATTTTATGTTTCTTTACCTCATTCGTTCCTTCAAAGGTGACTTGAAGTTTATCCCACATTTCTTTTGCTATAGAGTAGTAGATATCTTTTCATATTCTTCTGGAAACAACGCACATATCAGATGATGTTTTGCTTTAGTGTTTAATTGTGCGTTTCTTTTGTCAGCATTAGTCGATACTTATGCGTTATTAGTAGTGGGAAGTGTAGCTCCAACTCTAATGGCTTGCCAGACTTCGATATCTACAGATTGGAGATATATGGTCATTTTCTCTTGCCATGATCTATCACGTGCTATAAAACACAAAAATGTGAAACCTTTCTCTGATACTAAATGATAAAGCAAACACGCACAAGAGGGGGGCGAATTGTGTATGACTTAAAAAATTGCAAGTTACTTTTAATTCATATAAAGACAGAGGCCTGTTAAAATTTAAAAACAATAGGAGCCTGTCAAACAATAGAACCCTGTTAAATGATGGAAGCCTATTAGACGATCAGAGTCTGCTAAACAATAAATCCTGTTAAGACAATTTAAAACAGAAGGCACTTGTTAAAATTGAGAACCTCATGCAAGTTAAAAATAGAAGGAGCCTATTATAAAAGTGGAGGAGCTTCTTGCCAAAATGAAAACAAAAAAAATATATTGCAGAAATTTAAAAGTTAAAAAGAGAGAGAGGAATGAAGCAGTCGATTTATACTGATTCAGCTTATAACTCAAGCCTACGTCTAGTCCCCAAGTATCTAACTTGAGTGTTTCACTAAAATCCCAAGTAGTAATTTGGCGAGCCTCTTAAGCTCATGAATATATATTTTTCAAGGTTCTCTAACCTTCCAAACTAGTAATATTTAGCTAACCTCTACAAGCTTTCAACAAATGAAAATGTAATTTGCTCAATATGAACTGTAATGATCTCTCTCAAAAATAATTTTCACTTTCTAAAGCACAAGAGATTTGACAATGATATCACTTTCAAGAGAATTGATGCTATAGATGTATTTCAAGAGTCTGATTAGTTTTTGCAAAAGTAGTGGCTCTTCCTTAAGTAGGCATTTCTTTCAACTAGCCGTTGCTTTACTTGCATTCTTAGTCAACTGGATGAATTTAAATCTGAATAACTTCGATGTCATCTTTGCCAAAAATCTTCCAATAATCACAGGGCTAATATATAACCTTCATAATTAGTAGGTTCCTTTCGAATAAACCATTTTTAATAAGGTAGGTTCATAAAAAAGGTTCCTGTAAATGTATTTCTTATGATTTTATTTCTTTTTTAGAATTAAATCATTAATAATAAAAGAAAATAACTCTAATGATAATAAGATTCTTTCGGATATTGTGAAATTAATAAAGTAAATTCATTAGGAAGGTTCCTACAAGAAAGGAAGAATTTATCCTATGATTTTATTTCCTTTTGAGAATTAGACTATTAATTATACAAGGAAATAATTCCAATTTGAATTTTGAAATATTATAAGGTTATCATCAAAATCATTAATAATAAATCTTGAGCTACTAATAGTAATATAGTAAATTAGACTTCTAAACTTTACGTATATGATGGAATCAAATAGTGAATTAACAAGTAAAACAAAGGAAATGAAGTATCAATAAGTATATAAGGAACTTAATTGATAAGAGTTAGCTTAGTTAGAACTTCAATTTCAATATTAACAATATAAAATAGATTGTTTAATTATAATCTTAAATACTAATTTATGCGAGAACGAAATTTTTAAGTGTTTTCCTCCTTTGATTAATTTGAATAGCCTTTTTTATTAACTAATTAAATCACGAATGATATGTTATTGAATTCAAATAATTACTAAAAATGAAAAACTAACTCTTAAATATAAGATATCATGGTTACACGTACACTTAAATTATCAAGAGAACAAGATTTGATATAGTATCTATCTATTTTGGTCCAATCATGCAAGTGATATCAAACATTAGCATGATATCTACTTAGTCACATTTTCTCCAAAATTAGTAGCTAATAGACCAAATCAATTATTGAAATTAAGATTTCACTTATATTGAACCAAGGTAAGTTTCAATCTATGTTTTAATGAAAACAAAATATAATTACTAGTAATCATTTTTTTGGTAATTTCTTAAAAGATATCATAACGAAAATTATTAAAGGCATATTATAACAAAGACAAATAGATACTTTATAGAGATCGTATGTCAACGTGAGACATAAAACTTTCATTAAAGACAAGTTGGGGTAATTAACTAAACTCATGAGCTTCAAGTTCACTCAATGGAAGGACAAAACTAAGACTAAAGGAGATTCAAGGCATTACAAATGTATAAATACAAATGTAATCATGGTTGTACGTCTTATTTGATTACTTTAATACTTTAAAGGCTCATCATGCATAAGAAAATCATTTTTATCTTAACACATATATCTTTCCAATCACTAAAGGAATTAAGGTATTAGTTTTAAAGAAAACTCTCTTGATCTTAAAACATTCTTTGGAAAAAAACTGTAAGTATTTAAATCAAAATTTTGTTAGGTGAATGGATTTTATAATTTGATAAACTTGAAAAATCTTTGAAAATGTAGTTAAAAAAATTTTGGTTGATTAATATTAAAGTTTTAAGGTGATTTAGGCGTACTCAACATACACTAGTTGACTAATGTAAGAGTTTGTAGGACCAACCTACTCACTACACTGGTCAACTAATGCGACATACTAGGGATGACAAAAAGGCTAGAGCTTACTCCAGTTAGAAATTAACAAGGTTAGCTCGAGTTAATTAGACTTAAGGCTAAGTTCAACCTTTTTTTAAAAAAAAATGAGTTTTAGGCGAGACTTAGGTCTATTTTCATGTTTTAGGTTTGAGCCTTTTTCAAGATAGAAGTTCAACTTCTTTCAAAAATGAAATGACATTTTTTGTATGTAGATTTAAACAATGCCATTTTTGAATTTTTATGAATAGTTACTTTCAAAATATATGAACTCTGATTATGTTTGTGCTCAGGTTGAATGGTTCAAGCGTGATCAAATTTCAGATTGTCTGAAGATTGATCAAACCTAAGTTTGAACTAAGAATTACAGGCCTGATTAACCATTGTTATCGATGTAGTAGAGTGGTCAATAAGTGCTTCAAAAAATAGTCACTAAAATGACTAGTTTTATTTCTAACAATTTTTTAGTTTCTTTAGTTGTAAATACTTTATTTATTTATTGGAAAATTTTATGAAATTTTGTTGTTATTTAAAATAATTTTCAAGCATTCCATGTATACTTAAATTCATTGTGAATTTATTTTGAGACTTAGAGAATTAAAGATAGTAAGCAAGGCTTATGAAGTTATGAAGTTCAATCAAGAGGCTATTTGTAATGAGGGCTCCAACAGAATATATATTGCAGCAATAAAATAGTAACCAGGAAACAGATATAAGCCGAGGAAAGTTCACGCTTTCTATAAATCAATGTTAAATCGATCTACAGAACCTTTTAGGGAAAGGAAAAGATGTAGAAGAAAGGGACGGGAAAACAGAATGACTACGATATTTCCACAAAAGACATGACAAACTTTTGCAGCTAATGATTGCCTATAAAGACGTATCATAGTGCGTGCGAATTCTGTTAGAGGTTGCTGTCATCTTCTGCTGAGGTGGCACCCAATTGATATTCAGCCAATCTTCTCGAAGGAAACCTGTGCCTCGTGCCTCTCCTGGACGATGTTGGTATATCAGTGGTGGGCTCATGCTGAGATATGGGCTGGCTCATAACACTATTTCTTATGCTTGTTTGATTAAACAGGGTTTGTAGTTACTCTTCACCATTAAAAGAGACCGTAAAAGGTTTCTAAATTACTCAGAGAATATGATTGTAAGAAGGTTCCTCTCTACCTAATTAAAAGAAGAGTTTAGTGTAATCCCATTTGTGTTTTAGGGAGAGGACGTAGGTAAGATTTACTTATTGAACCACTCTATATTAATTTGTAATCTCTCTTCCTACTTTCTTTTCATTATTTGTGATTGTGTGATTTCAGTTAATACATTATCATTTCATATTATCATTCTATTAGAATTTTATCAAAACGTTTTTGAAATTCACTTACATCTAATTCACTCCTCTTTATTAGGTGCCATTAGGCACTGAGTAACATACATAATTTTCATAAGCAAATAATAACAAGATTAGAACTCAAGTTAAACATAAAATTGCACAATATAGATTCTCATAATCGTAACTAACAAGATTTTAAGCCACTCGTATGATATTTCAACTCTACAATGATAAACTTATTAAAAAATATTCTATTGTTAAGATTAAACAAGAGTTAGAATAAGATTATTCAAGATAAAATTGAAACTAACATGATTCAAAAGCTATAAATAAATAAAAATATCAAACTAACTAAGGTACTCTAAAATGATATTCAATTTATTTTCTTAAAAACGATTAAATTATATCAATATGAATATGGAAGGAAGGAAAAAGCATCTTATTTTGGTTATAACACTAATTACGGTGCTCTAAAATGATATTAAATTATATCAATATGAATATGGAAAGATGGAAAACGCATTTTGTTTTGGTTCGATGGTAGTAAAAAATTGATATGATAAGGCATGGGTTCCGTGCACCTTACGAGACTTTGCAGAGTACCGATCTTCTTCTCACTAATGTAGGCACGTTGAGTGTTTGAAAACGATGCAATATAGACCAAATTTAACAATCTCTCTGAGAGCTTTCTAATAATTTATGTTGTGTTGACATCAAAGTACCATAGGTATGGTTCCTATCTGAGAACCTTAACATTCAATATATGAGGACCTTAATTTAACTATTTTTGTCTTATACTGTGGTTTTTTTTTTTACAAATAACTTAACCATCTTTTTATGTCCCTACTATAGTTGATGAGAAATTTGGCTTCCTCCATGCATTCTTTAACTTTTAGCTCCTAAGGCAATTTTACTTTTTTCCTTATGAATATAAATAATTCATGGCTAAGAAAATATGATAAAAGTCAAATTAACAATTTTACCCATAAAAAATTTCATTGTCTCCTAGTTCAAAATAATTATTAATAGTGTGCCAAAATCCATCCTTTACTTCTCAGCATTTAATGTATATATGGATCTTTTTTTAAAGGGTCGGGAAATAAATTTAATTTAGCTCAAAATAATTTCATCTTTTTTATACATATAAATTTGATTTATTAAGTATAAATAAATAGTTGTTAACAAAAAAAGAATAAAATGAATCCTTTTTATATAACAGAACAACTTCAATGAACTTATAATAAATATCTTTAATGAGATGCTTAAATAAATGGAATAAAATAAGGTTATCTTAATATAGAAAATTAGTATGATATCAAATCCATGGAAGTAGAAAAAATATCTATTATAGTATATCATTAAGGGCAAGGCCACCGAGTAATGAAATCTTTCGTTTTGATAACTTTGACAATAATCTATCAAAGAACAAATGTTTTTATTTAATAATGAAGTTAGGTTTTCAAAATCACCATCTAATACAAATATAATGAAGTTTTTGAAATAGTTGAAATCATAGAAAATCGAATCCATTTTTCTTCTATACATTTATTTACACAAATAAGACTTTATGTTTTATTAAGAACTTAACGGGTAGTCAATACAAAGTTATACAATAGTACCTAATTTTTTTAATTTACCAGTTCGATTTATAATTTATCATTCATAGATGTTACTTAGATCCTTTTTCGTAGTTTAATAGCACCTTAAGATGGCATAACATTAACTATAAATTTAAGAGCGAGATTCAAATGATGAAAGGCTTACGGTGGACACCTAGGCAATTAGAAACAAGTAGGTGTAGTAAATGATGAATTGCTTTGAGCAGTTAAAAATAAGCATAGATCTAGATATTCATGAATATGTCAAGTTTATAAACTATTATTGAATCTATGGGTAGGCATGAGACAACCGGGAAACTAAAACATCTTAGTAACTAGATAAAAAGAAAGAAAAATAAATTCCTACTATAGCAGCAAACCAAAAGAGATCAGCCTAAACTGTGAAAATGGAGTTGCAGGAGAGAAATATAAATTTCATGTTTTTAGGCGAAGTAATGAAGTTTTTGATGTGTATGTAATTTACATATATTTCGCTAGTATTTTTCTAAGTTTTAAACCAAAATTATCTGATTTAATTAGTTTATTTTATGTTTTAGGTACTATAGAGATGTTTGTTGAGAATGATGTTGTCCTATAATATAAGGGTTTTACAGGGAAAAATAAGAAGAAAACTCTTTCTTAACTAAAAAAAAACCTAATACATAATCATAAGCTATGACCTGTCCTTTTCTAAGTGAAAATAGATGACAAGAAGATCAAACACAACCTGAGATGACAAGAAGATCAAACACAACCTGGCATATCACCGTATACTAGAGCATGTTCTTCATTAGAACTTTGATGCAAAAGATAAAACCTCTTACATGATCCAGTTAGAGTTAGTGTTGCATGACGAAGAGATACAAGGTGATGCATAACCTAGAATACAAATGTGTTAATGCCCGTGTTCCTCTCCTAAAGCAATATTAGAGAAGCAAAGTGATAAATGAATTGGGATAAAGTTGTGTCCCAAATTGTGTTCGTAATAGAAAGCTTATATAAAGAGATGTGGAAACCTTAAGAATATGGAAGAAATTTAGTTTAGTTATACTTCTTTTTAAGTTGTAAATAAGGTTAGCAATTACTTAAAAAGAGAAACCTATAACACATCTTGCAACCGTCTGCAATGAGATTAGAGATCAAAATCAGTTAAAGGAAGCAAATAGCTTTAAAAGATTGAGACCATCATTGGGGAAAATCTTTGCAATAAGTTCTTCTATAATTTTTATTTTTAGGATGATTAATGGCTAATTTATTTTATATTTAGATTAGATGGCATCATAGTTGATTCTTATATGGATTAATTGTAGTATTCTAATAAAGGGTTTTAGGTTTGTGAAATATATATATTGTTCTTAATGTTGCTTAGGTATAAGTGAAAGCTTAATGGTAACATTAAATTTACTTATGAACATTGTTGAAAGAAGGGTGACCGTTTATAAAGTTCCATAGAATGTAATGCATTCTTAGATATGTTAATCAAATAAATAAATCAATTAATTAATTGAGGGATAAGTGGTTATACATCAAAAGGTGATAGCTTATTACACTACGAGAGTTTATCAGTTTAAACCATAAAATATTGAATCATAAATACATGTTGAAGCTACAGGAATTCTTATTTAGATGTTTATATTATTTGATTTCTTTTTATCGATTATTCACTTGATGATGTATAGTGTTATTTCGATATATTTGTTTTAATTTAGATTTAGTTTAATAAATCAAGACATTATTTAACTAGATAATAACATGAAGGTTAGCTTAGTATTTACACTATCCTCATGGGATTTGGCTTCTATTTATCACTACCTTATTACAAAATGATAGGTCTATTTGCCTGTAGTCTTGTACAAGGACAGTAGAGAAATTAAGTTTTTGGAATTATTTTTGAGGACCTATATTAAAAAGGCTCAATAACTATTAATCTAATCATTTTTTTTATTTTTGTATATATATTTTTATTTTTATTTCATAATTTTAGAGATATATGACATGTTCAAGATTAATGAGGTGACTATTGATGATATATGGTTAAATTTATTATTTTTTTATTTAGGAGTTGAGGATACCATTGATTGAATTCGTTGCCTTGGCTTTAATCACTATATAAGAAACTTTAGAAGAAACCGTTTTTGGCCTAGTACTTTCAACCAACTAAAATTAAAGTTGAGAAATGACATCTCTACCTATAGGGACCACGATGATGAGATACTCCATGAGTCATGGAGGAGATATAAAATTGCAAATTTGAGAAACATATCTATATTTACAGGCCGCATGATAATGAGATACTCTATAAGTGATAATATACCTATATGGTTGTAAGTTTAGACATTCTACAATGGTCAAGATTATGCAACAAAGCACATGTTGGGTAGCAAAACTCCTAATGTCACTTTAGACTTAGTTAAGGAGATCGCGATCAACAATTATGGGCAAAAATTAAGTAAGGCAATAATAAGTAGATTAATAGGTGCATACAAAGTGGAGGTAGCCACAACATTAGTAGCTTAAGCTGAGGTATTATTATGACAAATTGATATCCTAACTGGAGTGTAATCAACTCAAGCATTGTGCTGTAAGTTGTGTGCGGAAGTATATACTAGCATTGATTGCCAAGTTAGTAGTCCCTTTATCAAGTCAATTAAACACGATGACTTTTTAGGGAACAACCAATAATAATGAGATAATCCCTATAGTAACATATATAATCTGAGGTGATGAAATCATCCAAACTTTAGTTGGAGCAAGCAAGTAGGTACTGTAAATTCTAGACCAAGTAAAACCCTAGATTCTACAAAGACCTTAACATAGAAAAAAGACAAACTAACTTAATAGTTAGCTATTAAGAAGCTAGCTCATACAATTTCTTAGAGTTTCGAGAGGTTAGAGTTTAAAGTGGATCAATCAGTAACTTCAAATAAAAATTTATAAGTTCAAATTGGATATTTGTCCAATTATATCAACTTAAGGGGTAGGGATCCTTTTCAAATAAGATGGAAGTAAACCCAATGTAGTGGGCAATGGCAATCAATGTATAGAGTGATAAGGAACGATATAGGATAAGAAAGACAAGAAAGTTGAAGGATAACATGGCATCTTCAGTTATACGAATGATAAAAAAAAAAAGCATTCCTTCCTTGATGGTTTATATTACGTTAGTGGTGTAATAAATAATAAAGTTCATAATTTGTTGTAGGAAATGATTAAGAAAGGTGCACTGGAGAATAACATCAAGTAAGGAGGGTGTGACAATAATGAAGATGATTGGGTGGTATGGATGCATATGAAGGCATGAGAAGAAGAAAGCTCTTAGTAAAAGGACTAAAACCTTCATATGGCACTTATATAACTCCAAAAGAAAGGGGACGCAAGTCTATTGTCTTATATTATAACCAATACAGAGGAAGCAATCCAACTAAATGACTATAAAGAAGCACTTGTTGGGAGGCAACCTAACTAAATTTAATATTTCATCTTTAAATTTTCATTTAATTACTTTCAATTAAGAGAAACCATTTGGATTTGGATTAAGGTTATTTTATTTTAATATTCTCTTTTATTTAACTTTTTAAAGCTAAAATTATATGAAATACTAAATTTATTATTTCATCTTTAAATTTTCATTTAATTACTTTCAATTAAGAGAAACCATTTGAATTTGGATTAAGGTTATTTTATTTTAATATTCTCTTTTATTTAACTTTTTAAAGCTAAAATTGTATGAAATAGTCATTTAGTGTTTTAGTAGTTGTTTTGAGTATGGGTTTTTTTATACGTTGAAGGCAAGAAAGAGAATCTTGCATATAATAAACAGAGAATTGCTTGTAAAATAATGAATTTATAATTTTAGTCCAAAGAAAAACATAATCTAGAACACACCCAAATCACAAACTGTGTCTCAATTTAAAATTTCCAAGATCAAAGTGGTTGAGTTGTCGAAACCTTCAAAATTAATTATGATTCTCCAAACTTCTTGTAGTAGTAATGGAACTAGGTCGAATCTCAAGAGAACTAAACACTAGTTTCTTAATTTCAAATAATAAAATAGAGTATGTGGGTTTTGATTAATTAGATCATTAACTAAAATAAACAAGGAATCAAAATAAATTAATTGAATATAAAAAGGAGAAATTCAAGATTACTAAACTCTGATTTAGGGGAAAGATCTCTTTTAATTGTAACTTTGATCATTGGTATAAAAAGAATATTTGTCACAATTCAAGCAATTAGTCTGAAACATATTATGATAGTCATAATAGGTCTCAAAATTTTCTAAATTAATTGGTTCAAACCCAACATTCAAACCAAAACTTAACATTAATTGACCGAGTGTGAAAACATTCTATATCAATTAAATGATAGCAAAAAACTTAGTGAAAAAGAATAAACCCTAAATTAAATAAGTGAGATAACTGCAACTATTCAACTTAGTTTTCTTATTTACCATAAGTTAAATATGCAATTTCGTAAATAAATCTTTTATGACAATTATGGATCATTGAGTTCATGGATAGTTATAGAATAATCAACGTTAAATAAATTTGACAGATTAATCAATATTAATTATTCATCAAATACAAGAACTTAAAACAATAAATACTTAAATTAAAGCGTGAATAAAAGTTTAGAACAAAGTATCACAAGATTACAACTAGAGTTTTAAATCCCTTTGAATTAGAACAATTGAGTTTAGCTACATATGACTTTAGTTCCAACACAAAATTTTGAAGAAAGATGAAGAATTGAGAGAAAAGTAAGAAGAAGAATGATTGATTGTCTTTTGAGACGTGGAGAATGTCCCTTTTATAATGTTTTCCTACTCTAAACCTAATCTTATCCTATTTTATAAAGATGCCTATCAAAAACAAATCCCAATCCTTTCATAATAGGGATAGAAAGAAGTTTCCTAATTAAACTCCAACTTTTCAAGAAAATTTTGCATTAGGCTTGACAATTATATGACGACCAGCGAATTGTGCTTTGATCCATAAACTCTATTTTGATCACTCTAACCTTCTTTAAAACTCTCTAAACATTTTAAAATAACTAAAAATCAAAATTAACAAGATAATCAATAGAAAGAACAATAAAAGGAAATATAGAGTAAAGTAAACTAATATAATGCTAATATTTATTCTAGTCCCCAACAACAACCCTAAAATCCTTATGAAAATTAAATATTTGTGAAAAACATGATGGATTCTCTATAAGATAATTGAATGTCTATCCCACAAGTACTAATAAACTATTGACTTAGGCTTCTACACTTTATCTAGATGATTAAAATAAAGAGCAATTAGCTTATTTCGGACTTTGGATTTACCATTAAAAATATGGCTTAAATGATTGATCTTATTCTTGTATACTAGTTTATTTGATGGCAAAGTTTTAAAATGTCACTCTCTTTTGGTCAATTTTAATAACTTTTTAAGCCAATAATTATATTCCTAATAGTATTTTAGTTAATATAATTAATTATCCAAGATGAGAAACCGATTCTCAAAACCTAAGTTATGATAGTTACACATACTTAGATTATCTTTAAAACAAAATTAGCGCGGTAGCTATCTAATATATTTAAATCATAAAATAAATATCAAATATAAATAGCATGATATCTACTCATTTATATTTTGTCCAAAATCTGTAGCTAATTGACCAGATCAATTACTAAAATTAAGATTTCATATGTATGATCATTATAAGTAAATAACAAGAAGATTCAAGCTAAACACAAAATCATATGATCAAGGATTCTCCTAATCCTAACTAATAATATGTTTAGCCACTCACATGATAATTCAACTCAAAAGTCATAAGCTTATTCAAAAATATTATGTTATTGAGTTTAAATAACACTACAAGAAAAATAGAGTTTAGCGACGAAAATTACTGACGGAATTTGTACATATTCCGTCGGTAAGCTTAATTAGCGACGAAATTTACCGACGGATAACGGCGTCGGAGAAATGGTTGTCGGTAAATTTACCGACGGAAATGTTTTCCGTTGGTAAATTTATCGACGGTTATTCTGTTCGGTCGGTAAATTTT
>JAOTBA010000008.1:20522608-20535643 GCA_025629845.1 Erythroxylum squamatum | reverse complement strand
TGAGAAAGACCGAGAGGATACTGGATCAGATGGAGTGTGAGGATGATGAGAAGGTGGTGTATGCTGCTAGTTTGCTTCAGGGAGATGCTCTACATTGGTGGGAGAGTGTCAGGGAGCCAGATAAGACCGCCAGCGTTGGCATGGAAGGATTTCTTAGCAGTGTTTAAGAAGAAATACCTTTCTAAAGTGTATATTCAGCATAAGCAGAGGGAGTTTCTAAGTCTCATCCAGAGGGAGATGATGGTGAGCGAGTATGAGCGCCGGTTTACATAGCTATCTCGGTATGCAGCTGAGTTAATGATGAGTGAGGTAGTTAAGTTCCGCAGGTTCAAATCAGGGTTACATCTGGCCATAAGAGAGAAAGTGGTGGTACAAAATTTCTGTAATTTTCAACAGCTAGTTGAGGCGGCCCTGAGGGTTGAGAGCATAGAGAATATAAAGAGTGTTGTGAACAAAAAGAGAAAGGGGAGAGAGTAGTTCAAGAGGGGAGGTAGTACTAGTACTCCTATGCCATAAAGGAATTCCAGGAGCCTCCCTATGCAGTCTGAGGAGAGGAGCAGTGGGGCAAGTAAGTCTAAACTGATGAAGACTTCTACTGTTTCCCATCAAGCCTCAACAGTGGGAGGCAGTAGAAGGGGAGAAGGGGACAATTCATCAGTCCCTAAGTGTGATTATTGTGGCAAGTTTCATGGAGGAGAGTGTTATAGATTGACGGGAGCTTGTTTCAAATGTGGATAGAAGGGGCACATGGCTAGAGAGTGTCTGGGGTATGCAAGAAGAGAAGGAGCACAGATGCAAGCTCCGAAGAGAGCCGAGGCAGTGGGGCAAAAGACTGCAACTGAAGTGGGCAGTTCTGATGCAGTAAGAAGAGTGAACCCTCCAGGAAGACCAAGGGGGCAAGCACCAGCTAGAGTGTTTGCAATGACACGGGAGGACGTAGAGACCGCGCCAGAAGTGGTGACTGGTATGATGAAATTATTTGATGATGATGTGATTGTTTTGATTGATCCGGGGTCTACCCACTCCTTTGTTTCATTGGGTAGAACTATGTTTGGTAAAGATGTGAGCCCATTAGATACTCCTTTGATGGTGAGTACTCCAATCAGCCAGTATATTGTTATTAGTCAAGTGTATAGAGAGTGTAAGATATGCATTGGTGGGGAACACTTAGTGGTGGATTTAATGCCATTGAAGATGGGAGGTTTATATGTGATTTTGGGTATGGATGCCTTAGAAAAGTATAATGCCAGCTTAGATTGCAAACAGAAAACAGTGGAGTTCGAGTTGGATGATGGAAGAAAGGTGATGTTGATAGGAGACAGGAAATTTAGCTCACGGAAAATTGTTTCGGCTTTGATGGCAAAGAAAATGATGAGAAAAAGGTGTGAGGCATTTTTAGCCTATGTGGTAGACACGTGGGCAGATAGAGGGAAGTTCGACAATATGCCAGTAGTCAAGGAATTCCCAGATGTCTTTTTCGAGGAGTTACCAGGACTACCACCACCTAGAAAAATTGAATTTTCCATTGAACTTCTTCCGGGCACAATGTCGATCTCAATTCTGCCTTACCGAATGGCTCCGGCGTAATTGAAGGAGCTTAAGGAGTAATTGGAGGAGTTGTTAGAGAAAGGTTACATAAGACCGAGCTCTTCACCTTGGAGAGCTCCGGTCCTTTTTGTAAAGAAGAAAGATGGATCTTTGAGAATGTGTGTAGATTATAGGAAGCTTAACCATGCCACTGTCAAGAACAGATATCCGCTTCCACGCATAGATGATTTGTTTGATCAGTTACAAGGGGCAAGGGTCTTTTCTAAGATAGATTTGAGATTGGGTTATCAACAGTTGAGAATAAAGGCGCCCGATGTGTTAAAGACCACTTTTAGAACACGGTATGACCACTTTGAGTTTTTGGTCATGCCTTTTGGATTAACAAATGCACCTGCAGCTTTCATGGACTTGATGAATTGAGTCTTTAAGTCCTTTTTATACCAATTTATCATTGTCTTCATTGATGATATATTGGTTTATTCTAACAGTAATACGGAGCATGAGGAACATTTGAGGACTGTCCTGGAGACCTTGAGAAAGAACGAATTGTATGCCAAATTTGACAAATGCGAATTCTGGATAAGGGAAGTAGTGTTTCTTGTGCATGTGATTTCAGAGCACGGGGTACATGTAGATCCAAGGAAAATAAAAGCAGTTATAAAATGGGAAACACCTAAGAATATAGCAGAAGTGAGAAGTTTCTTAGGTTTAGCTGGATATTACCGGAGGTTCGTGGAGGGCTTTTTCTATAATAGCAGCTTCACTTACCAAATTGACCAGGAAGAACCAGAAGTTTGTATGGATAGATGAATGTCAGAAAATCTTTGAGGAGCTTAAGCATCGATTGACGAGTGCACCGATTTTGACTTTACCTTCGGGTGATGATGGATACATAATGTATAGTGATGCCTCGAGGAGGGGATTAGGCTATGTATTGATGCAAGGGGATAAGGTGATTGCTTATGCTTCTAGACAATTGAAGCCTTATAAGATAAATTATCCGACGCATAACTTGGAGTTAGCTGCCATAATTTTTACGTTGAAAATCTGGAGACACTATTTACATGGGGTCACTACAAGGGTGTTTACAGACCATAAGAGTCTTAAGTATCTGATGAACCAAAAAGAGTTGAACTTGAGACAAAGAAGATGGTTGGAACTGTTAAAGGATTATGATTTGATGATTGATTATCACCCGGGAAAAGCTAATGTAGTAGCAGATGCACTGAGTAGAAAATCGGCTATGGCATATGTGAAGACAGTGTATATTCCTCTGTTGAAGTAATTAGCCAAACTTAGAGTGATATTGACACAGGCTGAACCGGATGGTGTATTGGATAACTTCAGAGTAAGGACAGTATTGAATGAAAAGATTAAAGAATTACAGGAACAGGATGAGAAGAGATGAAGAATGGTAAACCTTCGAAAATAGAGATAGGAGAAGATGGACTAATGGTGGTAGGTAACAGGTTGTGTGTCCAGGACATATCAAAGTTGAAGGATGAGATTTTTGACGAGGCGCACAATGCTCCCTATGCAATGCACTCGGGGAGTACGAGAATGTATAGAGATTTGAAAGAACACTTTTGGTGGAAGGGAATGAAGAAGAATATTGCAGACTATGTTAGTAAATGTTTAGTGTGTCAGCAAGTCAAGGCTAAGCACCAGGCACCTTCAGGCAAGCTTGAACCTTTGTCTATTCCAGAATGGAAGTGGGAAAAGATTACGATGGATTTCTTGATGGGATTGTCGAGAACTAACAGGAAACATGATGCAATATGAGTGATTGTAGATAGGCTAACCAAGTCTGCTCATTTCTTGCCAATTAAACAGATGGATTTGTTAAGTGTGTTGGCCAAGAAATACATAGATGAGATAATCAGACTTCATGGGATTCTAAGTTCGATAGTCTCAGATAGAGATCCCAGGTTCACCTCCAGGTTCTGGGAAAGTTTACAAGAAGCTTTGGGAACAAAGTTGCATTTTAGCACTGCTTTCCATCCACAGACTGATGGACAATCGGAGAGAATAATAAGAACCTTGGAAACAATGCTGAGAGCTTGTGTTATGAATTTCAAAGGTTCATGGGATGATCATTTGCCTTTAATTGAATTTGCTTATAATAATTCATACCACTCGGGAATGCAGATGGCACCTTATGAAGCTTTGTATGGTGGAGATGCAGAACTCCTATTTGTTGGGATGAGGAAGGTGAAAGAAAACTTGTAGGGCCTGAGTTGGTGCAAGTCACAGTGGATAAGATTAATTTGGTGAAGCAAAGAATTAAAGCAGCTCAAGACAGAATGAAGAGTTATATGGATGCACATAGAAAGGAAATGAAATTTGAAGTTGGAGACAAAGTGTCTCTTAGAGCTTCTCCATGGAAAGGGGTCTTAAAATTTGGTAAGAAGGGCAAGCCTAGTCCAAGATAAATAGGCCCTTATGAGATCACTGAGAAGATCGGGCCTTTGGCCTATAAGTTAGCCTTGCCATCAGAGTTATCTAAGATTCATAATGTCTTTCATGTATCAACGCTGAGGAAGTATCGGTCAGATCCTTCGTACATAGTTCAACCTTCAGAGGTTCAGCTAAGGGAGGATTTGACATATAAGAAGCAACCATTGGAGATCCTAGATTCGAAGGAAAAGGTTTTGAGAAACAAGGTTGTGAAACTAGTTAAAGTCTTATAGAGAAACCATTCGACAGAGGAGGCAACATGGGAGCCTTTGGAAGCAATGAAGGAGAAGTATCCGCATCTCTTCAATGATTCAGGTAAGAATTTCGAGGACAAAATTCTTTTAGGGGAGGAGAGTTGTTGGATCTCGAAATTTTGCTAATTTTGCATGAATTGTTTAAATATTTATTTATGCTTGTTTTGTGGTTTAATTTTTTTTTTATAGATTTGATCCTTATTAGAATTGAAGGGAAGGATTTGGAATTGAAAGTAGAGTGAAGTGATTAGGATTAAGTTAGAATTAAGTGACATTAATGTAGCTCAAGTGGTTTGGAGTGTGTAGAGCCATAAAAGACAAGGAGGGGTAAAATTGGAAAGGCCTTGTTAATGAAGGGTAAAATGGGAAGTAAAGGAGAAACAAAAGAGCAAAAATTAGAAGGAAGTAGGGGAGTGTCGTGGAAGCCAAGAGGGAAGGAGAGAGAACGTGAGGGAGAAGAAAAGGAAGAGAAGAAAATCGAAAATCTAAGGGAAAAAGGAAGGAAATTCGTGGAAAGGAGAAGGAATCAAGGTTTTCAATGTATGCTCTTCATCTTCTTCATGCTTTGGTAAAGAAATAGGTTGTGGTTTTGTGGATGAGAAATTATAGAGAGAGAAAAGGGGGTTTGTGTTAGGAATGCTTGGAGGAAGAAGAAAATGGTGAAATTCATAGGGATTTTGGGTTTCTAAGCTAGGTTTGGAGTTTTCTAGCCTACATGAACCCTGGGTAGGTTAGATTGGAGCTTAATAGGGCTTAAGCAAGTGAGGGTTTATTGAGATAACTCTAAGGTAGCACCCGCTAACGCTTTTCGGATCCGTTTCGGATAGTTGAGCTCCGGAAACGTGGTCCGACACTTTTGATTGGGCTTTGAGAACGGGGTCCAACACTGGTCCTCAATTTTTGTGTTTGCACATAGTCAAGTTTCTAATTTAAGGTAGGAAAAAGCTGGCAGAAAGCTTTTATTAAACAAAGATAGTGGATTCAAACATTTCATTTACCAAGTTCTAAATACATTATATTAATTCAGCGAATTTGGTTATTGATCTTGGTGCTTGAAATAGTGTCTGACAAATCTCGGCCCTTGGTTTCAAGCGGGAAGAACACAACGGCTATTGCTGCAAAGACGATGACACCCACGAAAAGGGCAATAGATGCAGCTTGTTGACATCCTTGCACCAAACCCACAGCCACAACGGGACATATCATTCCTCCTATTCTGCCCATAGCACTCGCTATTCCTATCCCTGTTGTTCTCACCGAGGTTGGATATATCTACATTCAAAAGTAAAAAGATAATAATCAAAGCGAGCTTATAGTATTGTTAGTAGCTAGGTAATCAATTCATTTCGGAATATTTTTGTTTACCTCTGGAGCGTATATGTAAACAGTGTTGAAGGAGGAGTTGATGAAAGTTCGAGCTCCAAAGAGAAGACCTGTGGTTACTCGTCCAGTTTGATGGACTACCAACGGCACCAAGAAGATGCAGCATGCAAACATCATACCGCTGATCGATAATTTCCTGCCTAATCTATCTACGATAATCGCAGATAGGACATACCCCGGAAACTCTGTAACCAAATTACAAATACATGTATATAATTAAGCACTTAACAATCCAATTAAATAATTATAGTCGCATTAATTAAATAAATTAACCTGCTAAGGTAGTGACGAAAACATCCTTGTAATTGATATCAGTAGTGGACTTCTTAGAAGGTGATGCATGGCACTTGTTATCTCTGGTATTCAACTGAGTTGTTAGCAGAACAAGGCCATAGTAGGAAAATGCGTTCCCAAAGAAGACGACCCATAAGAGTAAAGTTGACCTAGCTAATTTTGGGGAAAGAAGTAGTAGCAGTGATTTGATAATCCCTGCATTAACATGGCTGGACTTGAGGGATGGTTGTGGAGGAGCATTTTCAGTTTCAGCACTAACTTTACCCATTGGGACTAAAGGTGCACCATTGGCAGCACTACTTGGAGGAAGGGTACTGAGTTCATGATCGGAAACAAGAGTACCAGGAGGCAGTTGTTTCCCGTTGAGTTGGGCTAATTTGTCCAAGACTTTAAGGGCCTGAGTTTTTTTACCATTCAAGCATAGATACCTTGGGGACTCGGGTGTCACAGCATAAAAAGCCAGCAGAAAAAAGGATGGTACAGCAGAAAGTCCAAGTAACCATCTCCACGCCAACCTGGGCATGATTATCTGCACATATAACAAACTAGCACAAAATTTTTTGTTGGCAATAGTAGTAGTGGTAGGTGGTGGTGGTTTAGTAGTAATAATATACTCACCCAGGCAAGTCCAGCCTCAACAACGGCTCCGACAGTCCAGAAGGCAGAGAATAAAACCATCCAAGTGCCTCTATTGGGAGCAGGAACGAACTCTAAGAACCAGGAAAAGAGCACTGGACCACCTCCCACACCTACCCCAGCCAAGCATCTGCATATTAACAACGCTACATAGTTTGGTGCCAGTGCGCTCAGTACTCCAGCTCCTGATGTCATTATTGCAGTCGCCAAAAATCCTCTCCTGTATTTAACAACTTTATTTCTGAATAACTAGAGATGGATAATTGAGAAAACTACAATAAAATATGTGAAAAATCCAATACATAATAAGAAAGAATGTGAGGGAGAGTACATTATTAATATTAAGAAAGAGCAGTAAACAATTAAGAAACGGGAGTACACACCTTCTCCCAAATCTGTCAGAAACAACACCCCAGGAATAAGCACCAACAAGCATACCAGCAAAAACAACACTGGATATAAGGCTTTCTTGGCGGGAATTAAGATGCCATTGTGACTTGACTGATGGTCCAACAAACGACAGAAGCATCATCTCCATAGCTTCCGCTATCCAACCCATGCCTGCGTATAACAGCACTAGGCATTGGAACTTTCCAAACCCCACCGCCACAAGAGCTTGGTCCACCGTGTATCTTGGTTCGCCTCCGACCTCTGCCATCCTGCTCTATATATATAGAGAGAGAGAGAGAGAGAACAAAATATAGAAGAGAATGAGATACTAACAACTCCGGGGCAGGAGGAAAAGGAGCCTCAAATAAAACCAGGGACCTAACCATAGGAAAATGAAGACTGCAAGTGAATGGCCTGCGTTGCTCTCCTCTTTTTCTTATAGAAGGTCTGGTTGTTTTACATGAGGTGGCAAAGATCACAATTGACGAATACGTATTATATACTATGAAATAAACCTCACACACTGTTTTTCTCCCATAAACAGAACCAAGAATCAGACATATGCCTTACCAGAATTATAAAATAAGTCCCTCTCTGTTCCTTGGTTTGACTGAGACCAATAATTTGAGAGCAGCAACAGCACCACAGAGAGACTCCACAGAAGCTTTTATAATCCTGGAGCTCTTGAGGGACGGAAGATCACAGCCACCCGCAAGTCCTAGTATTATTTTGTTTTGTTATACATATATATATATATATATATACATATAGACACATAGATGCTAATCCACTTCTCTCATCTTAATTATAACACTGTAGATATGATAGTTAGTGCTTTAATATATTCTTACACCATGAACAGACATTTGCGAAGGAGAATTTATACTGATCCAACTTATGAGGTCTTTAAGCTTATAGCTACCAGCTGGTTGTTGAGATAGTCAACGACGCAACGTAGCACCTCTTTCCTAAATGATATCAATGAAGAAATGTGAATCCTCATCCCATCTCCCAAAGTAGAACTACGCAAGTCAATATTTGTGTTTGTTTAACACCTTTGTCTTTACTCGCTAACTTCTGTAGCTACTCGGTCAGTAGGCAGACACCTAAACGTCCATTCACTTTTATCTACCTCCCATTTATTCAGGATTAAAGACACTGGGACTAGCTGTGCCTTTTTTCCTTTTCTAAACATTGTTGTTTCTAATCGTTACAAAGACTATAACAAAAGTGCCCTTACATAGTTTAATTAGGGAAGTTAGTCTTTTTTAAAGTCTCTCGATTTGAGAATTTACATATTTAAATCGGAATTCAAAAGTTTTGATTTACCTAAACTCTTAAATAAAATGACTCAATAAAAGTATAGACATATTAAAACTTTTTAATTATTACTTCATTAAATAATTTTATTAAAACTATCAAATGCATCTAATTAATAATTTAGTAATATATACATTTTTTATATACTAGTGATTACAAGTTTACCATTCATTAAAACAGTAGAACACAACAATCCAATGTATAGCCTCGGACTATCATTGTAATTAAGACCGACATTTTTCCAGAATGAATGCACCCCAGATTATCAAAGCTATACTGTACAGTGTCGCTTAATGAGATAGACTCTAGGTATTAAAAAATTAATACTATTTTATATTATTATGTATAATATTTGCTAAATTTTAAGTATTCTAATTTTAAATATTTATGTATTAAGCTAGAATAAAACCTTTGAAGTATGAAATTCGAAATTTTGTTGTCCAATTGCTTTGTGTTTCTTTTTCTTGTTAAAAGCTTATTTTCAAAATATTGTTACTTAAAATTCTATTTAGAAACATTATTTATTACTCTCTTATATAACTTTACTTGACCAACTCTTGTTTATAATGGTTTCTATTAATATTATTTCTAATTTAGAATAATTTTGACCAATATGCATGGTTAATTAGATATATATTCAAAAGAAATCAATTTTATATTGGTAATACTTAATCATTCCAAAATATGAATGAGGGTAATGAAAATGTTTTTAAAATAACATTTTAACATAAAGTGTTTGAAAATAATTTTTTGATCAAAATAAAGGCAATTAAATAAGAATTTCAAAAGTTTTGCGATCTTATTCTAATTTAATTTGTAAATACTTAATATTATTAAATAAAATAGTTAAATGTTGACCATCTTATTGACTTTTTAATCATATAAATCATATTATAGACTTTGTATATTAATGATTCACGTTTCATTTTATAATTTTTTTCTGCTCCTTGTATTAATTCTTATATCATTCATGATTCCGAAAAAAGAAAGACAAAGGTAAGATACTCTATCATAGACTTCAATACCATATTATAGCGGCGTAAAATTCAAACATATACATCTACGATTCCTTAAAGGACAATCATTTGACACAAACTAAATAACTAGGTTTTTGGTTGCCTTGGAAATGATTGTCTATTAGGAAGGATTTGTATACCGTTGTATGTAATTATCTTTTCCATATTTAGTCTATTTAGATTATTCTTTTACATATAGATAGCGTTGTATGATTTGTATACTGTTGTATGTAATTATCTTTTCCATATTTAGTCTATTTAGATTATTCTTTTACATATAGATAGCGTTGTATCAGCCTTAGTTTAAGGAGTAGATAGCTGTTGTAATACTGCATAAATACCTTGTGTATTTCAGATGATCAATACAACCCTTTTCACCAATCTGTCTTCATTATTTTACATGGTATCAGAGCATCGATCTTGGTGCTCTGAATAAACCTTTTTCCTATTGTTCCTCTGCCATTCAATCATGGCGATGGAAACTTCAACCAAAAATGCTGTAATGGATCCATCGCATCCATATTATGTTCATCATTCAGATCAACCAGGGCATATGCTCGTACCAAACAAACTGAATGGATATAATTATCAATCTTGGCGGAAATCCATGATGCACGCCCTCATCGCAAAGAACAAGATAGGTTTTATCGATGGCACACATGAGATGCCCTCCCAAGATGACGAACCTGTAGAGTTTGCATTATGGAATCAATGCAATAGCATGATTCTTTCATGGTTAACACATTCCGTTGAACCTGACATCGCAGCAGGAATTGTTCACGCCAAAATAGCACAACAAGTATGGGAGGATCTTCAAGATCAATATTCACAACAGAATGCTCCAGCTATCTTTCAGCTACAAAAATCTATTGCAAACATCTTGCAAGGTACAATTTCTGTGGCCTCTTATTTTACCAAACTAAAGGTCTCTGGGATGAACTGGAAATATACCGCACGCCAGTGACTTGTAACCGAACCAAGGAGCATCAAGATGAAAGGGAAAGAGATAAGTTAATGCAATTTCTTATGGGACTCAACGAGTCTTACAAAACTGTTAGATCAAATATACTGATGATGTCTCCTTTACCTAATGTTCGCCAAGCATATTCTTTAATAATCCAGGAGGAAACCCAGTGTCAGATGAATCCAGAACCAGTTGAAAATTTTTCTATTGCAGCAGCAGTACAAAATCGCTCGTCCAACTGGAAGTCCTCCAAAGGCAAGGTATGTGAACATTGCAACAGATCTGGACACATGATTGACGAGTGTCGTACTCTCAAGTTTCATTGTAAGTTCTGTGATAAACGAGGGCATACCGAGGATCGCTGTCGGCTCAAGAACGGAAATCAAAATGCCAGATCCTCACAATCTGGTGGAAATCGAAGTGGAGGACGGTTCAACCCTCAGGCAGCAAACGTCACAGAAGCATCTCATTCTGTTGGGAATGGTGTGGAAGGATCTGTTTCCACACAAAATTTCACTCATGAACAGCTACAACAATTAGCACAAGCCTTATCCGCACTCAATCAGGATCGGACCTCCACCAAAGCTAGAAATGGTGATGTATTTGTCAATGCCGCAGGTCTGTTTTCCTCACCCAATGTTTTCTCCAGCTCAACTATTGCGAAACCATGGATTTTAGACAGCGGTGCTACTGACCATATCACCTTCGATCCTTCTCTTCTTTCACAAACCCAGCGTCCCTCAATCCCAATTGTCAATCTACCTACTGGTGCAACAGCAGACATTACACATACCGGCACTATCAACTTTAACTCTCATCTCACTTTAGATAATGTATTGTGTGTCCCCTCATTTAATCTAAACTTAATGTCTGCTAGCAAACTAACTAACGCCCTCAATTGTTGTGTTATTTTCTTTCCCAACTTTTGTGTCTTGCAGGACTTGGCTACGGGGAGGATGATTGGCTCGGGTAAACAGTATAGTGGTCTCTATTACATGTATCCGTCAACTCCTCCATCTGCTGCGTATCACACATCACATTCCTCACATCTATGGCACTTGAGACTCGGTCACCCGTCTTCAACACGTCTCCAATCCATTCTTCCTTTGTTAAACATCCACAAAAATGATGTTCTTCACAATAATTGTAATGTTTGCCCTCTGGCAAAACAAACTCGGTTACCTTTCCCTACAAGTTCTATATCAACACGTTACCCCTTTGATCTCCTACATTGCGATGTTTGGGGACCTCACAAAGTCCCTACACATTCAGGAGCTCGTTTTTTTCTTAGTATTGTAGATGACTATACTCGCTGCACTTGGGTCTTCCTCATGCATAATAAGTCCGAAACTCCAGCATTGTTGGAACGTTTTGTGAATTTTGTTCAAACGCAATTCCATACATCCGTCAAAACTCTGCGTGCCGATAATGGCACTGAATTTTTGCCTTTAACCAACTTACTTCATACTCGTGGCATTGAGTTTCAACATACATGTGTCTACACTCCACAACAAAACGGAGTGGTCGAACGCAAACATCGCCACATATTAAATGTTGCGCGCTCACTTCTTTTTCAATCTAATGTACCCCTTCACTTATGGGGAGAATGCGTGCTTACTGCAGTATATATTATTAATCGGCTTCCTTCTCCATTATTGTCCAATAAGTCACCATTTGAAACACTATATCACAAGCCTCCTTCTCTTCATCATCTTCGTGTATTTGGCTGCCAATGTTACGCCACAATTGTCCAATCCAAACAAAAATTCGCCCCTCGAGCTACAAGATGTATTTTTGTTGGTTACCCTCATGGACAAAAGGGTTACAAATTATATGATTTAGACTCCCAACGTTTCTTTGTCAGCCGAGATGTAGTTTTTCACGAAGATGTTTTTCCTTTCGTCTCTACGAAATCACCTTCTTCTTCAACATCACCCCCTTCCTTTCTACCCAACCTTGCCAGTGATGTTCCATACCTACCTCCTCCTCCTACGCCTCCTCTTCCTTCTCCTGATACACTTCCTCCTCTTGATGGTTCACCATCTCATGATATCTCACCACCTCACACACCTTCTGATACACCTACCACCACATCTCCCTCAGACCAACCACCATCATCTCTAGCTCCTCCCGTCTCGCCTCCTGCTCCTCTCTGACGCTCCACTCGTGACAGGCATCCCCCTACATGGCATGAGTCTTACATACTGTCATCTCGAGCCGATACTCCAACTGGTGGTCAAGTTCTCCGCAATGGTACAAGGTATCCTCTTTCTTCTTATATGTCCTTTTCTCGTTTTTCTCCTTCTCATCGTCACTTCTTAGCCAGTATAACAGCTCAAACAGAACCACACACCTATGATCACGCCGTTTGTCATCCACAGTGGCAGCAAGCCATGACGGCTGAACTAGAGGCATTGGAAAGGAACCGTACTTGGACACTTGTTCCCCTTCCTCCCGGTCACAAGCCCATTGGTTGTCGTTGGCTTTACAAAATTAAATATAACTCAGATGGCACCATCGAGCGCTACAAAGCCCGTTTAGTCGCCAAAGGCTATACACAAGTGGAAGGCATAGATTACAAGGAGACGTTTTCTCCAACTGCTAAGCTTACCACTTTGCATTGTCTTCTTACTATAGCCGCAGCAAGGAACTGGTCCACTTATCAGCTTGATGTCCAAAACGCCTTCCTCCATGGCGACTTAGATGAGGTCGTTTACATGACTCCACCTCCTGGGCTTCACCGACAGGGGGAGAACACTGTGTGTCGGCTCCA
>JAOTBA010000008.1:20493876-20505820 GCA_025629845.1 Erythroxylum squamatum | reverse complement strand
AAGATTTTTTTTAAATGATGAGATATGAGATATGATAGAATTTGAAGAATTAAATGGATTGAGGAATTGGAATTGATGAATTTCAAATGGGTCATTGAATTGTTTTGAATGATATTGAATGAAAAAAAATACCGATTTGGAATTGGGTTCCGGAAAGACCCAATTGTCTAAGCGGATTGAGGTAGATTGGTTCGTCTTTATAGTTTTTCAACGCGTTTGTTTCTTTTTCTAAAGTATGCATTTTCGGATGTCGGAGTTAAGAGTTCATCCCTAAGCATTTTGTTTTCTTTGATTCCGAACCTTTCGATTTATTTGGTTTCCGCACGCTTTTTGGATTCCTTCGCTTTTTGACCCGATTTGATTTTCTTCGGATTTTGCTCACTTTGACTTTCGCTTTTGATTTCCGTCCGTTCATTCGTTTTGCCGTTTGACCCACTTTCTCTTTGTGATTCGTTCTTTCGCTTTCACCCCTTTTTGTTTTTTGATGTTTGTTTCCAAGGTTGGGTTCCAGAAACGGGATTCCAACAAAAGGAGATGAGTTACGTGGAAAGGATGAGAAGATTTTGTCAAAGTAACATTTAATGTCTTTAAATGGTAAAAGGAAAAAATGACTAAAAGACAAAAATGAAAGCCAAAAGGAAGGATGATGGTCATGAGATAATAAGAGCTTTTAACAAGTTCAAAAACCAAGTTGTAAAAATCATCTGAAGCTCTCCATCATCCAGTTTCAAGTTCCATCTTCTTCCTCCTTTTCACGTGCTCTCCAAGAATAAAGGTAAGAGCTAGCACTCTCTTTTTTATTCTATCTATTTCCGGAACAAAGAGTTTGATTCGGTTAGATTCTCCGACCTCTGCATGAAAACCGTTAGAGACGATCTCCTTTGGTCGTTGTGATTTGAGAATTATGGTACTTCTCTATATAGATACATAGATCCTAGACTTCGGGAAAGTCCCGGAATAATTTTTTTGTTTTTTGCATCGTGTGTATGTGATGCACGCTCTGGGATTTTCCTACATTAGACTAAGAACTTCATCTGATCCATCTTATTCAACTTTTACTTAAGTATAGTCTTGATTTGATGATCTGTGCTACTTAAATTTATTTGCGCACTTAACAAATTTATCAAAACAGTTCACACACTTCTATGATTATTATTATTTGACTTTCATCAAAATTAATAAAAGAAGTAAAGTCTTCTTGATTTAACAATCTCCCCATTTTTGATGATAACAAATAATCATAATATTAAAAGATAAAACAAATAAAGATAATAGTCAGACGAATAATATTCAGACGAGAATAATGCAAGATATACAATGATTTTCCCTCTATTTGTTATTAATAAAAAAGATAGCTCATTTTAGACGCTTCAAAATTTCAGAAAACATTTGTTGAATATCAGTGCGGATCGTCTTGAGGTCTTCTTCTATAGAAACACATAGAAGTGTTATCTCCTCATGAAGATCACCCACCACATCACCTAGTTCATCAACCCTAGTATTAATTTCTTCAATGTTTCTAGATAAGGCTTCTTGAACTTCTGTCTGCTTGTGACTAGCTTCATTCCATTTGATGAAATTCTTCAAGAACTCCAAATTAACAGTAGCATCTTGTAGTATTTCACTAAGTGGATGAGGGTGTTCAAAAACATATTGTTTTTCTAGATGAATCGTCTAATTATATGATTTTGATTGAGGGTAATTTGAAAGGTTGTTTCCTTTCAGGGATATCAACATCATCAGGTCTAGGTAATTTGTAAATCGATTACCCAAGAAGATGTAAAATAGTTTTAACTGAAAAAATGAAACCTATGGGTTTGAAATGAATGAGTAAATGCACAAAGGTTTCTAAGTTAAAATCTATACCTTCAATTGTTATACTTTTATACCTTCATTCTGATATTGTGCTAACTACCTTGAAACTTTCGTCTTTGGTAGATGCTCCAAAATTACTTCTTGATTCCTTTGATATATGATGTGATACATAGACACCTACAGGTTGAGTTGCATGATATATATCGTCTATGTTCTTCACTGCTACTTAAATCTCTTCTTCAGTGAGATCATCTTCGTGTCCTTTGGGAAACTTCTTCTTCTTTCCTTTTTCTTTGCTTATCACTGGTGCTGAGCGTCTAGGTTGTACATCTGGTATAATCTTGATTGTCGTTCTGCTTGTTATTGGATAGATTGTATAAGGATCTATAGTAATCTTCAATGGATATGGCTCTGTCTTTTCATCTCGTAGAATACTATATAGTCTTCGTTCTTCAGGACTTAGAAGATGTATCGTCTGATCATTTACTGTTATAGATTCAACTTGAACCTTAACTGTCTGTTTAGAAAGTTCTTTGATGATAATTGAACTTTTGTTACGATCAGGTGTTGATTCTTCTATGACCTTCATCTTCAAATCTTCTGTTTTTATCAGTTGAGGAGGGTTGTAAGGTACTAGTTGTTGTTTAATAGTATGTGTCTTTTTTGGAACATTAGATGATGAAACCTTCTTTTGAACAAGTTTCGTCTTCTTTTGTTCTTCTACTAATTTGGAAGAGAGTTATTGTTGAGGCTTCTTCTTCTCAAATACTAACTTCCTTTTTATCTCTATCTCTCCAGATGGTTGTGCTGATTGAGTCTGAGGGATAGAGACAATTGATTGGGTAGGCTGTTGTTGTTGCTCTTGCTCCTTTTTACTTTCAAAATCTCCACCAAGAATCAGAACTTTCTACTTCTTCTATTCTTGTTTTCGTAAGGTCATTAATCTTGGTGACCTTTTTGACTTCTCGTGCCTTTCTGATTGGAGCGTCTCAGCCTTCCTCTTTAAAGACACTTAGTGAGTTGGTTGTTGAACCTTGCTTTCCTTTCTTTTTAGAAACGTCTTGGCTTGTATCTGCTCATCAGACGATTGTTCAACATTTTTCTCTGTTGATATTCTTCCGGACGATCGAGATTTTGCTTGTATTTCTGACGGAACATTTTCTTTCTTGCTTCTTCTTACTAAAGGCTCCCCCTTAGATTGTGCTTTCGGTGTAAAATCTATATCTGCTTTGGCTTCAGTCATGATCCCTATTTTGTGAATACTAGTGCATTGATAAGACTCTTAACATTCATCTTCACTATGTTTCCTCTATCAAGTAGGATTCTAGATTCTTTGAAGATTCTTCTAGATTCATCTTCACATGCTTCCAGAACTCATATACTTCATTCAAATACACTGTCTCTCGAATGTTGAAGAAATTCTTCTAGCCAACTGCTTCAATCTCAAGTTCGATATTTATCCGATCATTCTTCAAAGAAGTAAAATCGACAAGTCTTCCACAGATAAGATATTTTGATGTTTTTAATCTATAAAAGATAAACACTAAACACAGAGATGTACTTCACTTAAAGAAGTGACCTTATTATAAAAAAAATGAACGAAATATATGAAATGAAATGAGAAGGATTTGAAGTTTAGAAGAGAGGATTTGATCGTCTTTGTTGAGAGCATTTTGAACAAGTTGGTTTCGAAGTTTTTCAAGAAAATTCTAGAGTGTAAGGTGTTGCAAATTCTGGGATGATTTCCTTTTTATATACACTCTTGAAAAGTTACTGTTTGTAACATTTTTCACTGATCCTCCAGTAATCATGAAATTGAAACTATTGAGTGAAAATTACCGTTACTATATAATCTGAAAACTAACGACTTTTCAGCTTCTTAAGAACGAATCGTCTAGATCGTGGAGTTTCAGACGAATGGTCATTTAACATTACCATATTCACATTTCATCTGATTTCTTTGAATTGGTCTTCACTTAAGGGTTTGGTGAAGATATCTGCCTATTGTTGATTCGTCTCAACAAATTGTGGATTGATGATCCCTCTCTGTACATAGTCTCTTATAAAATGATGTCTAACTTCAATATGCTTTGCCCTAGAGTGTTGTATTGGATTCTTTGAGAGATTAATAGAACTTGTGTTGTCACAGAAGATTGGAATCTGATCTTCTTGGATAGAATAATCTTATAACTAATACTTAATCCATAACGTCTGTGAACAATAGCTTATAGCTGACATGTATTCAGCTTCTGCAGTAGATAGAGCAATTGAACTTTGTCTCTTGCTCGACCAAGAAAGTGATAACCTTCACTTGTACTCTTTCTATCAATTCTATCTCCAGCATAATCAGCATCACAGTAGCCAATTAACCTAAAATCTTTACCTTTCTCATACAAAGATAAGTAGAACTTGCCAAATATCTCAATATTCTTTTAACAACAATATAATGAGATTCTCTAGGATTTGCTTGAAATCTTGCACACAAACAAACATTAAATAATATATCACGTAAAATATATAGAATACAAAAGAAGGGGGGTTGAATTGTGTAAAATCTTCAAAGATATTATTCTTTAAAAATTTCTTGAATTTCTTTGCAAATTCAGATGATCACAAAACAATTCTCTTAAGTCGGTGTGTAATGCAATCGCAAAAATTATTATCTACTCTTCTAACAACAAGAACATTAAAAAACAAGGGTTAGAGAATAGACGCCGCGATTTTATACTGGTTCACCCTTAACCTTGGACTACGTCCAGTCCTCAGAGTTTGTCTGAGATTTCACTATACGCTTCAACGTTACAAGTATTCTTTCTACACTTACAGAGCCTCTTTAGGTCTCTCTCATAATGTATTCTTTATCTGCTTTCTTAGCCTCTCCAGGCTCTAGCCTTTCTTTCTCTTAGAAAGATATTATTTGAGCTTCACGTTATAGATGTGTTTGCTCTCTTTCTTTTGCACTTGAATACAAAGTTTCTCTAAGTATTGTACAATTATATGTTCTCTCTTGTATTGTTTGTAGTTATCTCTATGTATGTATATTTTTATCTACGACTATACCTACTATTTATAGCCTAAGATTTTAACTGTCTTCTTGAGAAACTGCTTCTTGAATCTTCTAGAAACCATTATTAGTTGAGTCCTATAACTGACTCCAACTAAGTAACTGACTGACATTCTAGAATCTTTTTCATTTGCATCGTCTGGTACTATGCTTCTTCTATTGTCGCGCTTTCGTCTGGTGTCACGCTTTCGTATGGTGTCGCGCTTTCGTCTGGTGTTGTGCTTTCGTCTTGAGTTGACCTTCTGTATCTTCTTATGTTGACCGTCTTTATCTTCTTGTGTTGACGGTCTTATGTTGACCGTCTGTAGTTTCAAGTATTGTCAGGGTTTGACCATGTATCTTCTGGGGTTGACTATGTATCGTCTTAAGTTGACGATTTGTGACACTTACATTTTTTTGCGCACTTAACAAACTTATCAAAACTATTCACACACTTGTATGATTGTTATTATTTGATTGTCATCAAAATTAATAGTTAAGTGAAGTCTTCTCGGCTTAACAGATGTCACATTGAGTGTTGCTTTGTTTCACCAACTTTAATGGCTTTCATGCTACTTGACCCAAATGCATCTCACCTTATCTTTGCCCATATTACAACCTTGAAAAGTCCTTTGATTCATGATTTTGCATATGAACATTAGTGGTGGAGAAATGAAATGATATGCAAAGTTACAGAATATCTTGTCTGTGAATGATATTTGAGTGTACCTATGAATTTATCTTACTCAAACACATTTTCCAAGTCTACAATTAGATTGCTCAGTTTTTGAAGGTCATGCTTGTTGATTGATCATGAGTAAAAGCTTGGAATGTTAAGTTCTTGTTATGATTTTTGAAAGTTATTCATCTTTGTTTATGATTATGTATTCTTGGAACGTATGAGAAATGAGTCAATGTTTTTAAGTCTATGAGCTTAATTTTGATGTTTTGCCCAAGGACGGCCAAAATATAAGTGTGGGGGAAATTGTTGTATGCTTAATTGATTATACAATTACTCCATTAAACTTAGTGATTAATGATATAAAATTGCTTAAGATACTCACTTTAGTTTATATGTGATTTTAGGTACAATTCAGAAACAAAAGAGCTAAAGTGGCACTACATTTGAGCTGTTTTTTGAAGATTCACAATCCTTTGTCTTCATGGAGCAAGAAGGGGATTAAAAGACAAGAAGAAGACAAGAAAACGGAAAACACAAAGAAGAAGAACCAAGCTATGTTGCTCACGACCAAAGCTGGAAATAAAAATTATGAATTCATTATTCTATTCCATTGATAAGATTTTCATCTAGTCAAAGTAACTCTGAACTCCGAATTCAATTAATAAGATTATTGAATCATTAAAACGACTTTGATATCTATTTTTTACTTTCTATTCACACAAAGTTTTTGTGAAATTTCCGACTAGTTTCGGGTTCGAGTCCCGGGCAACCCATTATAACTATCTATTGAAATAGTATGAAATCTAATATGATATGTCTAGAACTATGATCTGTCTAGAAAAATTAACCCTACAAATGAAATAAAAATAAATATTGAAAGAGTAAATATTCGCCTGCGAAGGTCTTTTTTATGTTATTGGATTCCTAAACTTTAAGTAATATTATACCATTCTGATAATCATATCATAAAATATAAAATAAAATAAATAATAATCATAAAATAAATAATAAATAATAATCATAATCATAAATAAAGTAAATAAAGATTTGTGATAACATTATGTCATGACAAAAATGAGAGTATCTAAAAATAATTAGATCTAAATATATAATAAACATCTAATTCTCTCTAAGTATATCCTATCTAAGTATATATAAATATTTTATCTGTTTATATATATAATCTAAAGAGATTAGTAAATAGATTAAATGAAAAGGTTCCCATAAGGTTTTTTTTAATGTTATTGAATTCTTAAACTTTATGTAATATTATACCATTAAGTAAGATTATACCATTCCGATAATCATATCATAAATTAATAATAATAATAATAATAGTAGTAATATTAATAATAATAAAAAAAAGTAAATAAAGATTTGTGATAACATTATGTTATAACGAAAAATGAGTTTTTGGCCTCCAAATTGATATACACTTTTACACGAAATGATCATAAAAATTAACCAACTGCATCATTTTGTGTAAAAGTGTATATCAATTTGGAGGCCAAAATTGTGTTATGGATTTGTGATAACATTATGTTATAACAAAAATGAGACTATATAAAAATAATTAGATCTCAATATGTAATAAACATATAATTCTCTCTGAGTATATCCTATCTAAGTATATATAAATACTATTGTAGGAAAAGGATAATCTGAAACTTCAAGTTGTCAATTATATTGTTTACTTACCTTTTCTTTTCAATTCATTTTTTTGTCAAGGGGTGAATTTTTAAGTTCAATTATCTCATTTTCAAAATATCAAGTAGATGAATAAAAAGGCTTTTAAAAGCCTTTCAATTGTCTATCATTATAGACAATACTATCCCTTCAGTTTAGATGTAGGATACTTATCTAAAAGTTTTCGCTACTCCATCATGTATGATGGATTCATCAAAGATTTGACCTTTTTGAATTCTGTCTATAACTCACTATAGGCTCGGGAAAAGGAAACAAAGAGAAGATGTGTATGAATGAGAGATCTAGCTACTTCATGGCTTTATCATGGCAAATGTAAGGAAGCAAGTTGTAGTAGAAGTGTTGGTACAAGTGTTGATGATAGTAACAATAATGATGTAGATGATGGTGATGATGACGACGGGATTGGGGAGATGTTAGAGGATTATGAGAATTATATGGAGACAATGAATGATACCTGTTTGCCTAACATAATTGGTAGTATTACAGAAGATAATTTTGGTAAGTTATTCAAAGTTGCTCAAGAAGAATTATATCCATGGTGCTCAAATTTCTCACAACTATCTTTTGTTATCAAGTTGTTGCATTTGAAGGTCTATAATAAACGGAGTAACAAGTCTTTTGACATTTTAATTGACTTGCTCAATGATGCATTACCTATTGGACACAAATCGCCTAAATCTTACTATGATGCAAAGAAATTGTTAAGAGACCTTAGATTAGGATATATATCAATACATACTTGTAAGTATGATTGTGCCATTTTTTGGAAGGTGATAAGTGTGAAATGCATCGTATTTTAGGGTATAGTTTGATATATGTTTATTTGTTTATTCGATTGTTTAGTATGCGTTTTCGGTAAAATTGTGTTAGTTTGTGAATTATTTGAGTTTAAGTGTTTTTATTAGTTACTACAAGCATTTGAGCTTAATTATTATATCTTTGAGGTACCTTGACGTGTTTGTTAGTGTTTCAAGGTCAACATCGAAGGACGGAGAAGTTTTGGAGAGATTTGGACTGAAACAACGACCCATAATTGTGGCCCATCTGCCACGATCATGACAGAAGCAAGGGAGACAGCCCACGATCGTGGACAAATCGCCACGATCGTGAGAGAAGCATAAGACTTGGCCCACGATCGTGGCCTGCCTCCCACGATCGTAACAGAAAGCTTACAAGTGGCCCACGATTTGTCTTCTTTCTCTTCACATTTGCTTCAATTAATATTGTTTCACAGTGTAATAACTATATCTTTTTTTTATTTAGGAAAATTGTGAGAAAGCAAGGTTAATAGAGGAAAAATGAAAACTCCTCACCACTAAGGCTCTAAATCATTTGTTGTCATACGAAATAAATTTGTAAGTTCTTTGTTTAGAAGTTATAATTATATCAATAAATACAATATTATTTATTATATTTCAATCCTTTTTTTTCATGAAACAATGTCAGAAGGAACTATATGGAGAAGAGTGTGATACGATCACACTACAAACTCACACACTACAAGGAGCTGAAGGCTGAACTTCTAAAGCAGCGTAGAATAATTATGTGTTTAATTTGTATACTTATTTATTTATGTCGTACTAACTAATAATATTTGAATGAAATATTTATTTTGTTTTTAAAATTTTAGAATAAGATGTAGGAGTTGTTGCAGTGATCATTGTCTGATGAAAATGAGCCTAACGTAGATGAGATTTGCAACGTCTTTGATACAAGATCAGGGTACATCAAAGGTCTTGGGTATGGCTCTAAGCCAGCATATGTAACTACGCTTCAAGAGGAGAAACTGGTCGCTTAAGGCTCAGCTACAATGTAATGAAGAAAAGTTAGAACGTAATGAGCAAAAGTTAGACTGTACTAAATGAAAGTTGGCCAAGATTGAAAAGATGGTCAAACAAATACTTGGCCCAAATTATGTAAGTAGTAGTGACGATGAGCACAAGTCTTAATTTGTACATAAGTTTTTTATTAACATTTGTAAATATCATTTAATTTTTCAATATAAAATGCTTCTAATTTTTAATTTTATTTTTGTTTAACTAATTATAAATGAAAATTCTAAATATTACAAACACTATGGTGGATTAAAAGTCTTACCATTTATTATAATTAAATGAACATTATTAATAGGATTGTTTAGTCAAAAATAAAAAATAGTCACTAAAACTTTTTAGCTATGTTCACTAAAACTTTTTAGCTATGTTCCTAAAAATGCCGACAATAACTTTAAAAATTATTAAAAATTAAAAATTAAATAAAAATTTTAAAAATTAAATAAAAATTGTAGCTAAAAAGATTTTGCTACGATTCTAAAATTGTCGCCAAAACTTTTTAGCTACATTCTAGAAACGTCACAAATAACTTTTACCTATGTTCAGAAAATTGTCGCCAAATCTAATTTCTATTAAACAAAAAAACATCGCAAAATATTATTACCTACAAATAAGGTAACGCAGCTAATAACTTTTAGCCACGAAAAGAGAGTGTCCCAAATTATCTTTCGTGATGATTACCTTTTCTTCGCCTATCATTTTTCGCGACCTATCTGAGATCGGAGCAAGATACGATTTGTGACGATATTGTAAAAACGTTGCCAGTAATATTTTGCTACCGAGATTTTGCAACAATTTGTTCAACAAATTTTTGTCATCCATAAAAAGTATTGGCGACGAATTTTTGGCTTTTAGTGACGAAAATATTCGTCGCCAAAAGATACTTTTGCTGTAATGTAATGTCTGTTCCTTTTTTGACAATGTCAAATTCTATTATAATTTTTGTTCTCCTTTCAACGCTGCTACAGATCCCTACTAAACAAGAATAACCCTCATTCTTCACTTTCTATAGAGCTAAATCATTCGATCTATTGAATTTCTTAATATCAAATTTGTGAAAAGACATTTTGATAGCAAACTCTAGCTATGATATCAATTGTTGGCTATGATACTAATTATTGAAATATTAATTGCTTTGATACCAATTGTTTCAGGAATGAAAGCTATATAAGGAGAAAAATAATGAAGCAAACACATAGGATTTACATAATTCGGTTGACATGTGACTTACATCTACAAGTAAAGAGATATAATTCTTTTATTAATGTGGAAAAGATATAAAAGGGCAATAATTTGACAACAACCTTAACCACATTCCTATAAACCCCTTATTAAGGTATTTACATATTAGAGTTCCATATAAGACATTTAAAGCAAGTGTAACTCTATTTTCAAAAAAGTCTAAAATTAATGAAATTCTATTTTCAAAAAATTTTAAAGTCAATGAAATTCTATTTTCCCTCGTCCTTAAATTTTGTGTCATAAGTCTTAACCCCTGTTCTATTCTTACACCTATGTAGCTTTATTTCTAACTTTTTAATTTAAAGTACAACGTTGATCCCATTTCTTTATCCAATACTAGTTAATTTATGTAATTTTACTATTCACCAATATTTAAAACATCAGTCTCACACACACACACATACTTACAGGGTGTTAATGGATAAGGAATGGAATGATTTTATTCTTAGGAAGAGAATAGATGAGGAATATAATGAGTATTACTTAATTTGGCTAATTCGTAAGAATTTCTAATGATAAAATAATAAGAAGAAGAAAAAAATTGATTAATAATAATAATAATAATAATAATAAGAAGAAGAAGAAGAAGAAGAAGAATAAGAAGAAGAAGAAGAAGAAGAAGAAGAAAAGAAAATTATTAAAATAATAATAATAAGAAGAAGAAGAAGAAGAAGAAGAAGAAAATTAATAATAATAACAACATCAATAATAAAAAGAAAATTAATAATAATAATAAAATTAATAATAACAATAAGAAGAAGAAAATTATTAATAAGAACAACAACAATAACAATAACAACAATAATAATAATAAGAGGAAGAAATGTTGTCTTTACCTATTTCATGTTTACTTTGAGAAATAGTGATTGAACCCAAGTTTCCTATATAATTTAGTGACATTTTCATGGATTTTGTTATACTTTTCGGCTTCTTGTGCTGGATATTGTGCTTACTTTGACCTAAGAGTGCTTGTTTTGAATTAATGTAATTTTAGGTTAAATTGTCATAGTTAATTAGCAATTATAGTCACTTAATTTATAGGGCAATTGATATTACAAATTATTACTTTTCATTGTTGGACACTCAAGAAGAGTAGAGCCAAAAGTGGAACAAAGAAATTGAAGTCACATGATTAAGCAAAGACCTGTCAGGTAAAGTTCGCCTCGGCGAAACCATTAAATATCGCTGCGGCGAAGATCTGACATCATCGTGGCGAAACCACAAAAACTTAGTAAAAACCTTTCGGGAGTATTTTGCTACGGCGAACCTTCGAAGACTCGAACCATTTTTAGAAGTTTTACCAACTGTACACACTCGACCCGGCAACCTATTTTGGAGAAAACCTATTTTGGGATAAGCTGTACAGAGTCGATGGATGTATATTGATTCATACTCCATCATCTGTGAGGAGGGAGGAACGACCCCATCGTTCTCTCATATCTCCCTTATTTTTCCTCCATCTTACACCATCTTTCAGAGCCGATACTCTGCGGAGGAAAACATCATTCATCAACACTTCCATTATTGGACCCCGAACTTTTCTTGAAATTTTGAAGTGTAAAATTGACATTAAATGAAATTGATAGTGAATAAATTGCTTTAATGGAAGTGGAAAAGTAAGAA
>JAOTBA010000008.1:20439442-20474097 GCA_025629845.1 Erythroxylum squamatum | reverse complement strand
TTTTCAATTAGTCCCAATCAATCTCATCCTATGCCAAATTACTATTCTACCCTTCCCGTCGGGGTTGGGATGTTACATCGTATGATTGTGAATTCCTTTTGCATAAATAGATCTACCATAATTGAGAGGAGTTGATTGAAAACCTAAAGATAGGTTGACATAAATCCTCTAGATTAGGATCAAACCTAACAACAGAATTCATAAATCAATAATGAAATCCTAGGGTTTTTAACTAGAAAGATTTCTATTAATCAGTCAATGGATTAATTATTAGTAGTCTTGAGATATTTATAACATAAGATAGGAATTTTCATGGTCTAATAATCAATAATATAATTTCATGATAAAAGGTTAAGTATTTAATGATTCTTAAGGGGATTCTTCACCTAGGCACTACTATTTGATATTGATTGTTTTCTAAGTAATTTTCTTTGTCTTGCGTTCATTATTGTCTCCTATTTTATTTTATTTTTAATATTTATTTTTAATTAATAACCAAAAATTCAATTCGTAAGTTAGATTAATAAAAGAAGGGTAATTACTAGTATGTATTGTCTATCAACCTGCACTTGCTTGTGCTAGCTATAGCTACGTCGTGCATTTGCAGTAATTTTAATATTTATATAACATATAATATCAATCAATTTTTTAGCACTGTTGTCGGGGATGGTAATATTGGAACACCTAGATTTTATTACTTTGGCCATTCTTTTTTATTTTGTTTTGTTTTTTTTATTTTAATTAATTTTTGTATTTATTTTATTTTACTTTGTTTTATTTTTCTTGTATTTTATTTTATTTTTGGCCTATCCATTTAGTTATCTTTTGAACTTCTCAACTTTGACTTTAAGTCTGTGACTCATTGTTAGGATATTGAGATTTAACGTTACAGCCACAACTCACAATGGAAGGATAGAGTAATCAGTACTTTTATGGGAGCTATGATGAGTCTTCGCAATATGTAACATCATCATATCAAAAAGAGCTATTTCTTCACACTTTTTTGGAAGTCCAATCAATGTACAGACCATGTTACGACATTTATGGGAGTAGTTATTACAATTATGAATGTCAGGCACTGAACTATATGTGAGAGCAACTAAGCATGTACAACTAACCTTAAAGAGTATCAAACCAGAATAAGTATAATTCAAAGTGGAGCAAACCTTGCGGATATGGATGGAATGACTATTCTCCAATTGAATATGTATAATAAAAGCAACAATATAAAAGTATTATATATCAACAAATAGAATACCTTCTCAATAGTGTAACAAGCCTACCAAAATTTAAGAAGAGATTTTCTTCACATAAATATGATGAGCATAATACCTTAATAACAAGCCCCTCTCTTAAAACAACTAGGTGGCCTACCTGATACCCTACGGTGGTCCTCTAATTGACATCTGATCCAACTTGAAAGTTCCTATAGAGCTAAGTCTATTGCCCTTTTTATCGAAAAGCTTTAACTCAACATTAAAAATTTCAACAGCATAATGTTGAGCTAAAATTTTAGTAAATTTTTTTTAAACATTTTATACGGAGCTGGTTCTGCATCGCTTACTCATAACTATTTATGTCCTACTCTTTTCACCCAATCTTTCTCCATTCATTTTAGATAGCTATGATTCTTGGTGGAGATGTATATCAATGTCTTATGAAACCAATGGTTCAAGAATGAAGTCATTTGGAGGTCTAGACAAGAAGTTATGGTCGAAAGAAGCAACCATGTTTATGACCTCAATCAACACGAACCTATTTTAGCGCGATTTCCATAACTTTCACAAACAATGTCGGATTGATCTCGTTTTTAGACCATTGGAAAGAGAACATCGAGATCTACAGCTTTCATGAAGACCTCAAAGACTAATTCTGTTGGGACCTTACCCTTGTGAGTCACGTGCCGACATCCTACGTGACATCTAGGCGCGCATCCCACACGGTTGGTGTGCCCACACCAAGTCAAACGTCAAAAACGAACTCATGTCACTTACTTCCGAACAGATTTTGGGATAGCTCATAAAGGAATTGGTGTGGGCACACCAACCTTGTGGGATGCGCATCTAGATGTCACGTAGGGCATCGGCACGTGACTTTTTGCATTGTCACTTTTTGCACGTGTCCCAACAAATTCTATCTTCTAACTATTGTATCATCTCACTTTTTGCATCGTCTTAATTTCACTTCGTCTTACTTTCACTTCGTCTTACTTTTGCTTTGTCTTACTTTCACTTCGTCTTACTTTTGCGTCTTACTTTTGCGTCTTACTACTTCGTCTTACTTTTGCATCTTGCAACTTTGTCTTACTTTTTCGTCTTAAAACTTTTTCTTACTTTTTTGTCTTAAAACTTTGTCTTACTTTTTCGTCTTAAAACTTCGTCTTACTTTTTCATCTTAAAACTTCGTCTTACTTTTTCGTCTTAAAACTTCGTCTCACTTTTGCACTCTCCAGAACATCTCTACTTATAAAGATCATAACATCCAACTCTGATGTCCAAAATTTTCATACTATATACCGTTGGAAAGGTAAAAGAAAGATCTACAACTTTCCAGAAGGCAACTTTGCTAAAATCTATTTATATCAATTCTGAATTTGCCCCTAAATTCTTAAGATGAATTTTTCCATTCATACTCCAACGTACTTTACCCAATTCTTAACTTCATGATAAATTTTGAGATTCTTAGAGACAGAATTGAAATTCGATGTCTTCATAAAAAATGTAGCCATATGTGTCTAGTTTAATCCAAATCAAGAATCATCTCGTTTGGATAACTAAAGAAGACGTTATGGCTAACAGACCGAAGCAAACTCAGGGAACATTTTTCAGATCACTACCAATCTTGTTTCCAAATCTTTTCTTAACACAACTCATACCAAGATCACCTTTTCTACTTCATTTACTTCTCATTCTCAACTTCATTTCAAATCAATGTCCTCCAAAAAGAAATCATAATATATGAATAATTATGAACACGAATAACAGAACGTACACATATATACCTATTCTTCATCAACTTACTACATAATATTGCTCTCATTTTACTTCTTTCATCTTAATTCTTTCTATTTCAAAAATCTTTTATGCACCAAAACACCATAGCAAGTCATGAATCTCTCCACATTTCATATTCCCTACTTTACTCTTGTCTATCATTTCTTGTTTCAAAAATTCTTCATTCATTTGTTCTTAACTCGTGACTAACCATCAAAATTTTTCATTGAATGGTTCTAATATCTTATGAAAAGTTTGGGGTCCAATATTTTCAATTTTCTGTGGAAAACTCATTGAACTTTGGAGCTTGAATGCCTTGATTCTAGGTTTTAACATTCTTACTAAGATGGGTTACTTTTCCAAAATAATATCCTTAATAGCTAGCCTTTTACAGGGCTTATTCATGCCCCTAACGTTCTAAAATATCATCTAAATCTATGAGTAACTTTCTAACTCCTTTTGGGTTTTCTTCTTTTCCTCCTTGATCTTCTGTTAGAAGTGGGAATAAACTTTTCATTCAGTGCTTGCATTTTATCAATGATCCCCTAATGAGAAACCTTATCTTCTTGATCACTCTTTGGAGGATCTGCATTTACTTTCACTTGTTCAATAGGTAGAGCATTAGCTTTTGCCTGATCTCTAACTATAGCAATGTTTAAATTATCAGATTGACCCCTTTAGCTAAAGAAGTGTTATGTACATCAAGACAATTACTAGTGGGATTAGGTTCCATAATAGGGTCAGCTAGATCTTACTCTGATCCTATTAACTCATTGTAATCCCCTCTTGTGAAAAGTCTCCTTGTGGGTTTCTAAACTTTCTTATCCAAAAGAGGTTTCCAATTGTACGAGAGTTAAATCTCAGCTTTTACAAGCTCATTAACAGGGTTGAGTTTCATGAGAGGTAAACTTCAAGAGGGGCCTTCTTAGGATTTATTTCCATACATATTCGAGCATAGCACACCTTTTTAAGCTTAGCAATTGCTGAATCAAAAGCCATATTTTTTCCTACTGCACTTGCTAAGAAACTTAATCCATCCATCAACCAGTACTCCTAAGGAATGTTACGAAAATTGATCCATAAAGGAATGGTTTCAATGTTGTTTTTATTAAAAACCAAACTTGGCACCCATCTCTAAATATACATAGGTTGTCCACCCATATGCCAAGATCTTCCGAAATCTTACCCATTCTCTCATCATCTGTAAACTTAAATAGAAAGGTATCTTCCTCAGTAAGAAGAATTCTATCTAAACCCTTATTCCCCCTATCTGCTTTGAGCCTAAATTTGCATAAATAGAAAATTTAGTCTTTTTTTTAGAAAAAAACCAACTAAGATACATTTCCATATTTTTGCTCCTTCCCTGAAGAAGCTCGAGGAGAGGTGAGACTACACCATCCACCAGGGCAGAAGAAAAATGTTTAGGCTTTGCTAAGAGAGCTTTATGTGAGACAACATTGCTCTAAGAATTCCCAATTCCATTCAAATTTCCAGCATTCTGTTTGGTTCGATCTTTAACAATATTTACATCTAAAGATTCCTGAAGAGTGAGGAAATGGTTTTGCAATACCTCTGGGGAGAAGAACTCACTTCGAGTGTTTTCGACAATTAGAAGCTTGGAGCCCCTCAAATTTTCAGTTGTGTTTTGGGAAGGTGAGTTATTGGAAATTTATTAAAATTAATAAACGGTGTCACTCCACCTCCACAGTTCACGCAACCCTCTCGCCAGGCATATCGGTCCCCCTCACCTTTCTCGCTTGTTGAACCTCACTAGACGCTTTTGTTTCACTCACCTTGCCAATGTTGGGATGGTTTTGATTAGGAGGGGGAGGAGTTATTTTATAACTTCAAAAACTCCTCCCATCTTCATCTCCTCCCAATATGAGATAGGAATTGTGCTATTAAAAGTCAAAAATACCATGCCATCAAAAGTCAACAAAATACAACAGCCAGTCGCTCTTTGTTTATGCCGATCACCTCGCCAGTCGCTTGCTCTCGCCCAGTCGCTTGCTCTCGCCCAGTCGCATCTATTTCTCTATAAACACCTAATTCGTTCAAAAGATTATAACTTTCTGAAAGATAAAGCAAAGGAACACCAACAATTAGCATAAATATGTCAGCTTTAACTGAAGGAGGCCCACCAAGATCACCCATGTGGATTTCACTCCCTTTCGTGTCCATCATGATCGTTACGTGGATTTCACTCCCTTTCGTGTCCATCATGATCGTTACATTGAAACATTTCTCTTCATTCCACCTCCTTACTAGCATTATGACCTCTTGATGCCACTCCTGTGTGTCATGGCACATATTGAAAAGTGTGATATTCATCCCTCCGACATCTTGAAACTTCAAGTCGCCGATCCGATCGTGCATATGTTCTTATCCTCCGAAACATATTTTCCAGCAACTCAACTTCAGTCACTTGGTCCACCATAATCTCCTCCATCTCCAACGATGATAAATTTATTAGCTTCCTTCCGTCAGAGACAATGACATTGCAACTTAAGGGCAAAATAAGGGTTAGTTTTAAGGCGTGGATGTGACAAATGGAATGGAAGGTGGGTTTGGGGAATCCATGAGAAGAGGGTATGGATGGAGGTGGAGGGAAGGAGAAGCAAGGAGTGGGATAAGAGATGGGTGTTCTCAAATGACATCATCAACGAAAGTAAAAGAAACAGAGTTTTGGTTTAATGGGGGTTTAAGCAGGAAAGTAAAACAATTGAGTGGCAGCAGGTAAGAGCAATTATTAATTGTTGAAGGAAGTTACTGAAGTGTGACTGTTAGAGAGTGTTCCCCGACCTGAATACGTGATCATAATGTTTATTATATTATTTTTTGTAAATATTTGATAATATAATTAAATTATTTATAATTGTTAAAAAACAAAAAGAAAAACAAAAGATATATGGCCATGGGGCATGGGCTGCCTATCAATGGGCTTTTCTGGTAATTTTGGAATGGGCTAAATGTTTATGAAATAAAAAAGATCCAATAAATAATAATAATACAAGTAAAAGTAAGAAAGGAGGGAAAGTGAAAATGCTCAAACATTTAGTGAGTTTTCCCACCAAAAACCAAATTTCAAATATCAATTTAACCAGAAAAAAAACCCCCACAGACTTCTTTTTGCCTAAATCTCTTCTTCTGTTAAACACAACAACTTCTCTTCTCACTGCTTCTTTACCCTTACAGGTTCACATCTCTCTCTCTCTCTCCCTTTCAATTCAGATCTTCCAAGCTTTAAATTGATTAGGACTATGGCTTATCTTTCTGTCTGATACATGTTTTGGTGTAGGTAAAATAGAATTTAAGAGCCCATGGCTGGAAAAGGAGGAAAGGGTCTTCTGGCATCCAAAACCACCGCAGCTAACAAAGACAATGACAAGAAGATGCCTGTTTCTCGCTCTTCCCGTGCCGGTATTCAGGTTACTTATTAACTACTACTACTTCTTCGCGTTCTTGGTTTTCTTTTTTCTTTTTTCAACTTTCCAAGTTGGGGATTCATGATTGATGTGTAGTTACTATTATATTAATGTTTTTCAATCAGAAAGCTTACATTACATGGCTACATATTATTGTTTGTCTAGGATTTTGCTTTGGCTGATAGTTGAAATATACATCTTTAATGCAACTAACCTGTTTACCATCCTAGGCGGTAGGGTAAAATTCTGGTGGAAAATGACCTCGTCGGCATTTAAGGATAGAAGAAAGTTTTGTCTTTGAAAATCTCTTTTTCATTTTTCAAATAATAGCCCGGCTATTGAACCAAACTTTCTGTAAGTGTCAAAACAAGATTTGCAGAACGTTTCTTGTTTAACATTCAACAAATATTCACACTTTATTTGTGTTTTTAGCTATGATTACGGGGTAATGATTATTTGTGGCTTTGGGATTGACTTTTCCAGTTTCCAGTCGGTCGCATTCACCGTCACCTCAAGCAAAGGATAAGTGCCCATGGACGAGTTGGGGCAACTGCTGCTGTCTACTTGGCTTCAATTCTAGAGTATCTGACTGCTGAAGTTCTTGAGCTTGCTGGGAATGCCAGCAAGGATCTGAAAGTCAAGAGGATCACACCAAGGCATTTGCAGTTAGCCATTAGAGGTGACGAGGAACTTGACACTCTGATCAAGGGAACCATTGCTGGTGGTGGTGTCATCCCTCATATTCACAAGTCCCTTATCAACAAAACCACCAAAGACTGAGTTTGCTTGCATACAAATGACTTCGTGTTGTATTGTATCGGCTGAGCAGTTATTATGCATCTTGTTTGCGACTTTACTTTAGTTAGCATATTGCAGGCTTGCATGGGCCTAGAACTTGTTGGTTAGCTGTATACTGTTTGAATTTCTAGGTTAATTCCTCTAGGATAGATGTCTATGTTTAGATTTAGACTGCAGTTTGTTTGGATTGTTGACTTAAATTCCTTTGCTCTTTCCTACTGATATTCTGAAGTCATAAGCTCTTGACCTTAGCTAATGGGACCGGTACTCAACTGCTATCCTAGTAATACTTTGTGATTACTAGTCGATAAATCTTTTTCTTTTAAAATATTTGCACCAGAAATGAAAAGTCTGTTATATTCTGCTTTTTATAAATTTTCTGGTTTTCTTTCTTATCAAGCAAGTTGCTTGGTTTATACAGCTTTTTTTATTATTAGAAAGAGGTCAAGGAGCAGATAAAACATAGTTTTCCTGGTAAAATAAAAATGTTCAAGCACCTAACAAGGTCATTGAAAATGATATCTCTTACTATTGATCACGTTGATTAAGAGAAGTATTAACGTATATCATACAATATCTCTTAGTCAACCAATTCTTTGTAAATTAGCCTTTATGTTTTGCCTAAGATCATGTACATTAATGATGTATTTTATTATATTGATTTGTTGCTTTACTTAGAAACATTTACAATGTATAAATAATAGCATGTATGTCTCTTTATGTAGCACCTTACTCTTGCAAGACCCAAACTCGACATCGAAAGTGACATCTGAGCTTGTGCCCGCGGAAGTGGCGTGCTAGAGCGGTCATTCAGTTACGGTCGGTATAAATTTCATTTTTATTTTGTAACTCGATCAACTTAGGCATAAGCAGAAATCAATTACCGAGCGAGCCAATTTCAATACATTAATAAGTCAATGCATTATAATCATACCGATTTCAATGGCCAATAGGGGCCTACTATAAAACAAACATCATTTTTAGAAATTGCGGTATACAAATAAGCAAGTACAAAAAGGGATGAGCCACGGCGAGAATAAAGATAGAGGCCGCGACGTACAAACAAGAATAAGTCACACATCGCGACGTCTGGTTCTGAAACTCGTCTTCCTCGATTTCTTTTCTTATCAATCTTCTGTATTCCTATGTTTATTCTCACATCAATTAACTCAAATAACCTTTAAAACAATTCTTCTAACTCATTTTTAGCTCAACAACTCACATGCAACTCAAAAATCCAGATTTACACTTAAACACAAAAATCCGGTTCTCATACATGCAAATTCAAATTTTTTCTCTGCAGTTTTCCCACATTCACAATTTCAACTCCTCCTCTAATTCATTTAGCACATGCATTTACCGAAGCTCTACTGCTTTGACCTCATTTAACCCATTCTAAACACCACCGAAGCTATCCATCTTACACCTCTCATGAACAACTTCGTTTTCAATCACTCAAGCATCAACAGACTTATCCAATTCATCTCTATTAACACTCAAACATCCATGCATGTACCGTGGAGAACAGAAAACAACACTTACTTGGTTTAGCTCCAACTCCAGCAATGAAGTTCACGGAGGATGAAGAAAACCAAGGATAACCGATTAAGCACTCTCTCTAAGTAATGAGATCCTCACTTTGATGTAAGATTCAAAAACCAACTTCTCAACAGAATCAATTTAGCATCTTCGGTGAGGAAGAAGAACACTCAAAGGAAAACATGCAATCTGCCGAAACTTGCTTACCTAAACATGTGCCTACGTGGGTTAATGACAATTTGACACATGGCTCTATGCATGTGAGCCATTTGTCCATCAAGCAACCTACCACATGTCTCCAACATGTTTAAGCCATATGTCACAACTAAATAGCCATTTGTCATCTGCCTATAAAAGCCACTTGTCCCAATTTTATGTTGCCACATGTCACTATAGGATTGGCCCATAAATCAATATTTTTCACAAAATTCACAAAATTCACTAAAAATTCTGAAATACCCGAAATATTACCGAAATTGCCAAATCACATTTTAATCGCATTAACAACCCAATTGTACCCGGAAAAATGTCATGAATGCATGTACACTTATATTAATGTGCAAAAATGTGCATGTCACAATTAATAATGCATGATGTGCATTTTTCCTAATTTCTCATAAATTCTCATAATTCACAATTTTAGCCCTCACATGGGTAACGGGATGTTACAATGAACCTATTGACCGTGGATTTGTCTTTATGGGCAATGACGCTCAGTGCAAGTTTATTAGCATAGGTAGTGTACAGATCAAGACCCACGATGGTTGTATCAGGACATTAACCAATATGCGACATATTCCTAATTTAAAATGTGACTTGATTTCCCTAGGCACTCTTGAGTCACTTGGGTGTAAGTACTTAGCTAAAGGTGGAGTTTTGAAGGTATTTAAAGGTTCCTTGGTCCTTATGAAATGTAATAGGCTTAGTAGCCTTTTTGTCTTGCAAGGTTTGAATGTCATAAGTTTAGCTGTTGTGTCCACATCTTCATTGTTTGATAATGATCTTACTTGTTTATGGCATATGCACCTAGGCCATATGAGTGAGAAAGGTATGAATTTGCTGAGCAAGAAAGGTATTTTTGGTGCTGGTATGGTAAATTGGAATTTTGTGAGCATTGTGTTTTGGTAAGCAGAAAAAGGTCATCTTCTCCACTACTACACATTGTACCAAAGGTGTCCTTGATTACATTCATTCAGATCTTTGGGGATTGTCTGAAGTGTTCTCTATTGGAGGGAAATGTTATGTCATGATCTTGATTGATGGCTTCTCCTGTAAGGTTTGGGTTTATTTCTTAAGGCATAAAAATGAAGCTTTTCTTACTTTTAAGAAATGGAAAGCCCTTGTTGAGAACCAAAATGGGATGAAGGTGAAGAAGCTCATAACAGAAAATGGATTATAGTTTTGTGAAACAGATTTCAATGAATTCTATGGTTAAGTTAGAATTGCTAGACACAAGACACTGGATAGTAAGCCCCCATAGAATGGTGTTGTAGAATGAATGAACAGGACTCTACTTGAGAGAGCTCCTTGTATGCTCTCTAATATTGGATTATAGCATCAACGTGATCTTTGGTGTGAAACAGTTCCTACAAAATGTTATTTGGTCAATCACTCTCCATGTTCATCTCTTGATTTCAGAATTCCAAAGGGAGTTTGGTCAGGTGGTGAGCAGGATACTAGTTAGAAGCTAGAGTTAGAGTTGAGATCGTCGCCTCCTCCTAATTTCGATGCTCCTAGTTCCTATGCTACTCAATCTAGCGATGTTGATGACATTCATGATGTCTCTAGTACCACCATTGTTGTTCTGTCTCAATAGGAGCATTTTATTGCCAGAGATTGTCCAAGGAGAATTATCCGAAAGCCTGCTAGATACACTAATAATGATAACCATTTGGTTGCTTATGCACTCTCAGTTGTGCAAGAAATTCCTGAAGGTATTAAACCTTCCTCTTATTCTAAAGCTATTTCTTATGTTGATTCATCTAAGTGACTAGTGGCAATGAATGAAGAAATTGAAAGTCTCCATAAAAACAATACTTGGGATTTATTTGAGCTTCCTAAAGGCAAGCGACCATTTAGTTGTAAATAGATTTACCAGAAGAAAGATGTCATCCTCGAAGTTGAAGAAGCAAGGTGGAAAGCATTTTTTGTTGTTCGTAGTTTTGAATAAAAGGAAGGTATTGAATGTAATGAAAATTTCTCTCTTGTTGTTCATCATACCTCCATTCATGTGCCTTTTGCTTTTGTTGCTTTGTTTAATTTGGATTTGTAGCAACTTGATGTGAAAACTAATTTTCTACATGGAGAACTCGAGGAAGAAATCTACATGAAGCACCCTGAGGGTTTTGTTGTTCCTAGTAAGGAGCATTATGTGACATTTGAAGAAATCTCTTTATGGGCTTAAGCAAGCTCCAAGACAGTGGTACAAAAGGTTTGATACCTTTATCATCAAGAAAGCCTTTATTAGATTCTAATATGACAATTGCACTTATTTTCAACAATATATAGATGGGTTTTACGTGTACTTGTTGTTATATATCGATGATATGCTAATTGCTTCTCGTGACAAGTCTTTGATCGAGAATTTGAAATCTCAACTTAGTAAGGAATTTGAAATGAAAGACATTGATGTGGCAAAAAAGATTCTTAGCATGGAGATACAAAGGGATCAAAAAATTAGGAAGTTGTTTCTATCTCAAAAGAACTATATATAGAAAATTCTTGACATATTTAACATGGGTTCTTGTAAGCCTGTCTCAACACCTTTCACCGCTCATTTCAAGTTGTCATCTGATCTTTGTATAAAAAAGAAGGAAGAAATATAATGTATGTCTAATGTTCTATATTATATTGGTGTTGTTAATCTTATATATGCCATGGTTCGCACTTGATCTGATCTAGAATATGTGGTTAGCATGGTGAGTTATTTTATGCACAATCCTGGCAAGGTTCGTTGGGATGTTGTCAAATGGATCTTTCGATGTTTGAAAGGTTTTTCTGATCTTGGCTTGATGTTTGATAGGATCAAGGCAACATTGAATAATATTATCAATTTTGTGGGCTCTAATTATGGTGGTGACTTCGATAGATAGAGGTCTCTCTCTGATTACATTTTTACTTTGTGTTTCGGTGCTATTAGTTGGAAAGCATCTCTGGTTACATTGCAACTACAAAAGGCAGAGTACATTACATGGTCTTATTATCAAGCTTGGTGTCATGCAGGATACTGCTATTGTGTTTTCAGATAGCCAGATTGTTCTTCATCTTACCAAGAACGATGCCTATGACTCAAAAACTAAGTATATTAGTGTAAAGTACCACTACAATAGAGACATTGTTACCACCGGAGAAATTGTTGTGAAGAAAGTTCACACGTCTGACAATCCTGCAGATATGTTGACCAACCACTATCTATCGCTAAGTTTGAGAATTGATTGGACTTAGTCAGCATTTGCAGCAACTGATTACCCTTTGGGGTTTTATATCGATGAGTAACTCGTTGAATTTGAGTCAAGGTGGAAAATGTTGAGTATATGACTCAAACTCTTCTTCATCAACATTAAATGATTGTTGAGTATATGACTCAAACTCTTCTTCATCAACAATAAATGTTAGCTTAATTGATAAAGAATCTAAGGTCAAAATTTCCAAGCCAAACATTTAATGCTCCAATCACTACAATATTTTTTTGGTGGAAAACTCAACCATTTCTTGCCAACTTTGAAGACAAATTGGCTTATGGTGCAAGGCAAAGGTGGTGAGAGGCTGAGTATTATAAATACATCTTAAGTCCCTCCATTTTTCATATATGCAACACCAAGAAACTTGCAAAAATTTAAGAGTTTATCTTCACCATATTAGCTCAAATTTGTATTCACTTTTATTTTAGGAGAGAGTTTTATTTTGTGAGATTATACATAAAATTTATATCCTCTTTGTACTTAGAGGATTTAATTTATACTCTTCTCCGTTATGGTGAATTTTTCGCTCATCGTCATTTGTGGAAGTAGCCCAACTTGGGTGAACCACGTAAATCCTTGTGTCTCATATTTAATATTATTCTTGCCCAAATTTAATTTACTTCTCGCTCATCTTGATCTCGATCCTGCTTCCGTTACTTATATCATAACAAGAAACAAACAGAGCTCAAGGAAGAGATTTTCAAACACTTGAAATATTATCTTAGCTCCAAGCAAAAAGGACTCTATCTAAGCCACTTAATGCCATTGATGTGAAAATTTCTCTCTTCAACTTAAAACTTAACAAATTTCCATTAGATGGATTGAGTGCTTGTTTCTTCCAAAGTTCTAAGAATATGATACGAGATTTCATCACCAAATTAGTGTTGAATTTTTTCACTAGTGGCAAGTTGCTAAAAGAATTAAACATAAATTTTGTGATTCTCATTCTTAAAAAGCCAAATCCTAACTCCTTACACAACTATATGCCTTTCTCATATTGTAATATCATTTATAAGGTCATCTTATAGATGCTAACAGTTAAACTTCAAAAAGTTCTTAGTTGTTTCATCAACACTAGTTAAGGTGCCATTATTAGAGGACAAAACAATACAACTAACTTGGTAGTAGCCCAAGATCTCTTCAAAGTTACCAAAGTAAAAAGATTCTAAATAGTTATGACATAAAAATTGACTTTAACAAGGTCTTTAATTCAAATAGTTGAGGATCCAACCTAGACTCCATAAAACTTTTGAATTTCCTGGTCAGTTTATCTTGCAGATTGAAAATTGCATCTATTCTCTATCATTTATCATTCTAGTTAATGCATAATAGACTCCCTTCTTCAATGGAGCCAAAAGGCTAAGATAAGGAGAACTAATCTCCCCTTATCTTCAATTATTTACTGCAACAACAACAATCTTGGTATAGGTGCTTTTTTGTTAGACAAATTCTTGTTGTTTTTCTTTTCTCACTATCTTGTTGCCTGTTTCTTTGTCTTTTATTTTTGACAATTTTCATTGTTGCCTATTACCTATTTTTTGCTCTTGATATTGACGCTTATTGATATGTTGTTGCCTAATGATGTAATAAGGAAAGTGGATTAAAATTTAACTTTCTCTTATTCTGTATGTATTCCTGTAGCATCTATTGAATCTAATGGCAATATAATGTGATGCAAAGTGCTTTTTGGATATGAAAGCATTTCTGCTGTGGGTTTTGAACAAATGTTAGCTCACAATAATTTATTCACACTACAACAGAGTATGGTTTTGGCGAAGCAAATATTTGTCATTGAAAGATAAACTATCATCGCATAAATAGTCACAAAAGCCCAGTCGGAAAATATTATTTGAGAATTTTTCATTAAATCGTCACCTAAAATTTTTTGCTCTGATTAGAAATTTGTCGTGAAAAGATATACCCAAGGATAAAGTAAATTGTCGTGAATGATATAATGTGATGTTGTTGTTTCGTGGCTAATAGCTATTAGCTTTGTTAATGTATGTGTAGATAATAAGTTTTAGAGATGATTTGGTTTTCGTAGCAAAATATATTTAGCTATGTTTCATCAACGTAGCTAAAGTTTATTGGAGACATTTTTTGAAACGTAGCTAAAAAGATTTGGTGGTGATTTTGCAATTGTAGCTAAAAAGTTTTGGTGATGAATTTTTTTTTACTTTAAAATTTTTAATTTAATTATAATAATTAATAGCATTTTTAATAAATCTTATTGTTTGTAATATTGTTTGAATTATAATTAAGTAAACAGAAATAAAATATAACTAAATAAAAAGTACAAGGAATTTATATAAAAAAATGTAATAAAATGTTAATTAAAAAAGTTAACCAAAATTTTATGTCTAAACTAAGACTCCTCCTCATCGTCACTACTACTGACATACTTTGACCTAAGTAATTATTTGACCATCATTTTAAGCTTGGTCAATTGTCATTCAATACGTTCTAATTTTTTTCATTACGTTCTAATTTTTCTTCAATACGATCTAACTTCTCTTCATTATGTTGTAATTTAGCCTGACGCGACTGGTTCTCTTCTTGAAGCATCGTTACATATGCTAGTCGTGATGAGGAAGAACCAATTGGCTGAGGGCTAATCCCAAGACCTTTGATGTAGCCTAATCTTGTACCAAGAACGTTGTTGCAAATGTCATCTATATTTGGCTTATTTTCGTCAGACAATGATCTTTGCAACAATTCTTGCATCTTATTCCATTTTTTTCAAAACAAAATTAATATTTAATTCAAATATAATTAGTGAGTACAACATAAATAAATAAACTATAAAATGAAACAAAATTGTATACTTACATAATTATTCCGTGCTTCTTCAAACATTCAACCTTCACCTTCTTTGTAGTACGCTAGTTTATAGAGTATGATCCTATCACACTCTTGTCCATATAGTTCCTTCTCACTTTGTGCTGTGAAAAAAAGAATTAAAAACAAAATAAATAATATTGTATTTGTTGTTATAATTATGACTTATAATAAAAGAACTTACATATTCAGTTCGTACAACAACAAATGATTTAGAGCTAATGTTATGAGGAGTCCTCATTTTTGACCTATTAGCTTTGGCTTTCTCACACTTTTCCTAAAAAGAAGAAATATTCATTAAATTTCGTAACAATATTAATGGAAGCAAATGTGAAGAGAAATAAAACAAACCTTAACACTAGTAGATGCCCAATAATCACACATTTAACTCCAATTTTCTTGAGACATATGTTTAGGAACATATCTCCTTGCCTCCTCATCAGAAGAAAAAGATTTGTAGAATTTATACAGCTGATAACGATGGTCCTTGACCCTTTGTTTCAACAGTGAGGTCATGCAGCTTAAAACTTCAGGCTTTTCGATATCGACCGTATTGAGTTTCATCTATGAAAAACAAGTAAAAGTTTAAATAATACTTAAATAAGTAAAAAATTTGCATATAATTAATTGAATAAAAAATTACATAAACTTTGTCCAAAGCATTCTCTAACAAGTTTTCTTTCTTCAACTGCTTTGGATGTTGAAGGCAAGGCAATTCAGTCCTTGCAATGACCCCTAACTCATTAGATAATTTTTTCAATTGAATCTTGTCAATAGGACAACCTTGTGAGGTGTTAATATGAATAGACAACTTGTTGTTCATTGCAACATTCTTGCGTTGCAACTCAGAACCTTTAGTGATACCTCTACCTCTTTTTTTGATACTAGTATTAGAACCTAACAATAACAAAAAAATGATAAAATAAAACATGTAAATATATATTTCAACAGAAGTCTAATTATAGGTGGTAAAGATTAACATACCTGAAGATCCTTCAGCACTAGTTGATGTAGATAGAGGTTGTTACTGACTAACTTCATTGGTGGATGAAGTCGGTAGTTGTTGTTAGATAGGGTCGAACTAATCTGGTTGTTGTAAGGAAGGAACAATTTTGATAGTTGCCACCTTCTTTCCCTTGTTTCTACCAGGTATCGTTAATATTGAATATCTATATCTCAAATATCAATATTTAGCATTAACTAACATAAATATTAACATTCCGTAAAAACATAACTCAAAGATGAACATTCCGCATAAAGGCACCTCAATCATGAAAATTCCGCATAAAGATAACTGAAACACCAACGTTCTGCATTAACATAAGTCAAACATTAATATTGTGCATTAACATAAGTAAAACATTAACATTCTACATAACATAAGTCAAAATTGATTGAAGCAAAAACTTAAGTCAAACATGAACATTCTGTATAAACATAACTTAAACAACAACATTCGCATTAAAATAAGTAAACAATACGCATTAATATAAGTGAAATATCAATAATATGCATTAACATAAGTTTAATATGAACAATACATTCGAAACAATATGAACAATATATTTACATTTAATCATGGTGATAAAGATCTTGCAAATCATCATCATGAATTACATTATGATTGGACTCTTCATCACTAATATATTCAACCAAAATATCATTATTGTCATATAATTCATCCTCAATATAGTCTTCATCTCTTTCTACGATAAGATCAGTTTGTACTTCGTCCACTTGTACTATATTGGGGTCTACATCTCTCTTATAGAATGATGACATATCTGCATCTTCTATTTGAATGACTTCATTATTCAACTCTGATTCAATCTCTTGTTATACTTCATCTTCATCCTCAGTCATTAGACCATTATCCCTTTCACAAAAATCGAAGATATTTCGGTATTGAAACTTTTGAACAACCTTCCAATTACTACCCAATATAGTATTGTTAAGGCAGGAAACTTGCTTCGCTTGACTTAAAAGACAAAAAGGGTCATTATCATACTATGTCTTACTAACATTGATGTTAGTAATATTCCTGTTCTCTTTCATGTTAGTAAGATTAAACCATTTGCATTAGTAAGATTAAACCATTTGCACTTAAATAGAACAACCTTCTTATCCTTGATGTAGCGCAACTCTATTATTTCAGAGATGACACCGTAGAAGTCAATAAAATTATCGTCATGACATCCCTCCATAACAACTCCATAATTTTGGCTTCTAAGTCGACTGTCTCATTCTTGTATATGAAATCTCACCCTATTAACAATGCAACCTGTATGTTTTTTCCCACAAATATGAGGTCCATATACCAAACCATATAACCTTGTTATCGCCTCTTGCACGTTACGATTATATAGTTGTATCATCTATATGAAAAATGAAATTAGAAGTTAATTTGACATACAAATTGTCATAAGCTCATAATATTCCATCAATATGTAACTTACTCAATTTCCAAACCTTGATACAAACTTAAACTTATGTCTTTCCTCAATATTAGTAATCCCTTTGCTTCAAGCGGACTCTTTGTGCTCTATATTTAAAAAAGAAAATAGAGGTAAGGAAATGAGATTCAACCACAAAATTATAATATAATTGTTTAAATCAAAAGTAATATATATACCATATATGTATATATATATATATATATATATATCGACTTTCTCACAATTGTTCAAAATGTATCAATGGGTGATTTCAAATTCGTCTTTAGTTAACTCCACAAATTTACCCACACCGAATGGCCTTATTTTTTGGGAGAAAATTGACAAGCCACCATCGTCATCAAAATCAAAGTTATTTTCTGGTCTATTAAATCTTGTCTCCACGTCATTTAAGTACATTGAACAAAATATCAAGAATTCATTTGCTATATAAGCCTTTATAATAGACTCTTCAGGTCAATCTCTATTACGTATATAACGCTTAAGAGAGAAAAAAAACCTAAACAAAATATAAAGTATTAGCAACTATTACTAACAAATAACTTTTAAAGAAAGAAAAATTTATATGAATTACCTTTCAGTTGGGAACATCCATCAAAATTAAACCGGTCCACACAGTTTTCCTTTGTATGGTGAGTGAATTACCAAATGATCCACAACATCAAAAAAAGATTGGGGAACACTAGTTCAATCTTACATAGAAGCTACGCCTTTTTCCATTTTGTCAAGCTCTTCAACTTTAAGTGTCTTGCAACATAATTGCTTAAAAAATCACCTAATTGACCCAAAGTTATGGACAGATTCTTCGACAAATGCCCACGTATTCCAACAGGAAGTGATCGTTGCAAAAGTATATGACAATGATGACTTTTAAACCCTAATACTTTTCCCTTTTAACATTCACACAACGACGTATATTTGATGCATACCCATCAGGAAACTTGACTGATTTAAGAAATTGACAAAAACATTGCTTCTCCCTTTTTGACATGTAATAATTAGGAGGAATAATGTATAACAAATCATCTCTTCTTTTCAAATGCAAGTCTTTTCTTATATTCATGTCTTCCAAGTCAAGTCTAGCCTAAATTGTATCTTACGATCTCCTATCAATTCTCATCACAGTTCCTAAAATATTCTCGTAAATATTTTTCTCAATATGCATCACATCAAGATTATGCCTTAATAGTAATTCCTTCCAACATGGAAAATTGAAAAATATGATTTTTTATTCCAATTGAGGTTAACTTCATTTCTTTTTCTCTTTCTCTTACTTGGGTGTTTACCAGGTGTAATGTCACCCAAATGTGATAGCTGGTAAACAATATCATTACCAGACAATTACAAAGGAGCTTCACTCAATTCTACTTTGCCATTAAACAATTTGCTTCTTCGCCATTTATGCCTATGTTCCAAAAAAAGACGATGACTATTTTACTTTGTAACCTCATTGAATAAGTTTGATGGTTACATGTACAAAAAGCCATATAACCTTTCGTGCTTCACCCATCCCATAAGCTAAGAAATTATTATAGTTCACAAAATAGCTCTATGCATTATAAATGTTTCTCCTTGAACAACATCAAAAGTTTGTAATCCAACTTCTCATAGATTGTTTAAGACATTAATTAATGGTTGCATTTATACATTGATATCCTTACCAGGAGCAGTAGGTCCTAGAATAAGCAAAGACAATAATATAAAAGGCTCCTTCATACACTTCCATAGAGGTAAATTGTATGGCACTAAAATTATCGGCCACATGCTATATGAAGTACTCATATTATCGAAATGATTAAATCCATCCGAGGCCAATCCAAGTTGAATTTACAAAAAACCTTGTGCAATCCATGTAAAATTTCTATCAAATTCTTTCTATGCCATTGAGTCTACTGGATTACACATAATGTTATCATCAATGCGTTTTTCTTTATGCCACCTCATATCTATAACTGTTTTTGTTGACATAAGAAGTCTTTGTAGTCATGGTTTAATAGGAAAGTATCGCAAGATTTTATTATATATCTTTTTCCTGCTCCCATCATCCACTTGCCACCTTGATGTACCATAAATAAGAACTCCTCAAGATCTTTACTGTGCATCCAAAATAGAACACAATCATACGAACAAGCATGTATTGATATAAATCCTAATCTAAAGTCCCTTAACAATTTCTTTGCATCATTTTAAGATTTGGGCAACTTGTGTCCAACAGGTAATATATCATTGAGCAAATCAATTAACATGTCAAATGACTTATTACTCCATTTATTATAGACCTTCAAATGCAACAACTTCACAACAAAAGATAGCTGTGAGAAATTTGAGCAACCTGGATACTACTAATTATGTTAGGCATACCTGTTTCGTTCATAGTCTCCATATAATTCCCATAATCATCTAACATCTCGCCAATCGCATCATCATTAAAATCACAATTATTTTATCATTATTGTTACTATCATCATAACTTGTACCAAAACTTCTATGCCTCAGATTAACAAGTGATTATATACCACATCTTGACTTTAAAAGTCGACATTTAAGCAATTGATGCAAGGAAAACGAATACGAGATTCATCACCCATTTGATGTTAGACAAATTGCATGAAACTCTCAACTCCTTCTACATATTCAATGGACCATTTCCGATGAGACATCCAACTTTTATCCATATAGCTATACAATAAAAAGTAAGTCACTGAATTATTAAATGCAATCCTCGTTCAATTTTAAGTGAAAAAGAAAGTGACTACTAATTAAAAAGGGTCTTCTCGTTGTTACTACTAGGTACGTGGCGTTGTTTACACCTGCGAATTAAGTAAGGGTCTTCTTGATGTTGCTCTTAGGCTCGTGGAATTTTTCACGGATAAGCCTCATCAAAGCTGCATCACCGATTTCTAGCCTATATACCATCCTACAGGTTTATTATGCATTAAATTCATATCAATTTTATATGAAAATAAAAGATACTACTAATTAGAGTATTTTTATTAAAGGTCGATCACAAAGATCAAAAACAAAGAAACATTAAGGTATGTGGCGTTGTTTACACCTGCAAATTGAGCAAGGGTCTTCTTGTTGTCGCTCCTAGGCTCGTGGAATTTTTCACCGATAAGCCTCATGATCTGCATCGCTTATTTTCAGCCTATATACCTTCCATGAGTTTGTTATGCATTAAATTCATATCAATTTGACGTGACAATAAAAGTTACTACTAATTAGAATATTTCTGATTGAAGTTTGTTCACAAAGATCAAAAGCAAAGAAACATTAAGGTATATGGCATTGTTTACTCCTATGAATCGAGAAAGGGTCTTCTCGCTTCAACTGCTAGGCTCGTGGAATTTTTCACCGATAAGCCTCATCAGAGATGCATTACTAGTTTCTAACCTATATAGTATCCTACGGATTTATTATGCATTAAATTCATATCAATTTTACGTGACAATAAAAGTTATTACTAATTAGAGTATTTATGATTGAAGTTCATTCACAAATATCGAAAGCAAAGAAATGCTAAGTTATGTGCCATTGTTTACACATGTGAATCGATAAAAGGTCTTCTTGCTTCAGTTCCTAGGCTTGTGGAATTTTTCATCGATAAGTCTCGTCTATGCCGCATCACTAATTTTCAGCCTATATACCATCCTATGGTTTTATTATGCATTAAATTCATATCAATTTTACGTGACAATAAAAGTTACAATAAGTTAGAGTACAAGTGTCTTACACAAAACCATCACCTCCTTTGTATTCAAACAAAACCCAAATACAAATACTCATACTATTAAACACAAAAATATGGTAGACGTTAATTAGTTAAAAAAGTTACCTAGCTGGAGACAACTTTAAAGTACAAATACGAAGGATGATGTTGGACGATTATTGACAGTCTTTAACACAAAAACTCATCCTGCGATATAATACACATATTAAAACAATCACATTTATTACTACAAGATGAAAGAGGATTGAAGAAAAAGAAACTCTTCAAACAAAATTCAACTTGCAATTACTACAACTTCATTCTAAAATTACTTATTAATCGTATCTATTTAATATGGTTATACATATATTTTGAAGTGCCTTATTTTTCTCCATTTTGTTATGGTGTCTTAGATGTAGAAAAGTTATGGAATATTCCCTTACCTTCACAACATCTTTCAAGTTTCTCATTTTTAAATCTCTCGTCGTAATCACTTTCAACAAGGTTAATTCCCATTTCATTTTGAATTCTTTTAACATTCTCTACAAAAGCATTAAGTTACTCAAATTTATAGGTAACAAAAATCACTCAAGTGTACCAACTAAAAAGTATAATGTCTACCTCCTATAGTGGCTACTAAACAAGTTCAAATGTAAAAGTCACATAGTTTGTAAGATTGCATCATTTTTGCTTTCGAATGAACTTTTCACTTGTCTTAACCATTTAGTGTTCTTCACAAATGATATTGGTAAGTTAATTTATTAAAGACTCCACGTAAAGGTCATAAGTCAAGTCAATGGAAGAATAAAGTGATCAAATGATCAAAATGAGCCTGAAGAACCTATAATGGCATAACACTCCCATCAATTATTCCTCATCGTAATAGTCAATTCATCGGACACCTTACATGCATCATAAATTCATCACAACATCACAACAAAAATCTCATCTTTTTCCTTTCTATCGCTAACATTTAAATATTCAATTTGTTTTCCAATCACAGACATCCCAAACCAATAAATAAAACTCAATATATTAACCCTTAATACACCTAACATCCCACGATCGTGCAACCAGGCACAAAAAAACCAAATTAAACACCTCACCACGTACCTACACAAAGGACAGAAGACAGAACCACACCAGAGAAGATAGAATCACACCACTAAGAAGAAGGTCATCCAAAGAAGGTGGGAGGCCGTCGGTACTAGAGAGAGAAAAAAAAAACAAAATAAACGAGTGGGAGAAGGAAAAGAGTGGGAAAAAAATGAGGGGGATGGGGGCAAGTTGACTGATAAATATAAACGACATCGTTTAATTTTTAAAATAAGGTTCGATAGATTTGGCAACGATTCTTAGAAACGTCGCCATATGTCGTTTCATAATTAAATTTTTTGCGATTCTTTCTTAAATTCATCGGTAAATGTAATTTTTGGCTACGATTGTCTAAAATAGTCACCAAATCTACATTTTTTGTACATTTCTATTTTTCTGTAATATATCAATAATATAAAATAGTTTACAATTTATATATACTAAATAGAGTTTTGTGACACCAACTCATATATTTTAAAAGATATTAATAAGAAAAATTAATTTATTTTGAATTTTATATTTATATTAATTTCCCTTTATAATATAAATTTTCTACAAAATTTTACCCAATTTATATATAGTAATTAGAATTTTGTCACACACATAAAATTGTGAATCGTATATTTTAAAAGATATTAAACTCAAAATTTTATTTATGTAATACAAATTAATTTTGTGTTGTTTGCCATATAAATTTTTAAAATAATCAAAATTTATTGAATTCCATTGTTTACATTATTGTAATTATCTTTTAATTAATTACATCACAATACATATAATTATATATGGTAATTAATATAATGTTATCTTCATGGCATTACCATTTCGTGATGGTTATGGACATTGACGCCAAATGGTAAATTTATTCCTTGCATAATCCAAGTCGACATCGTTTTGTTTAATAAAAAACGAAGTTGTTTTCTACTAGGTTATTAACATAAAAACGAACCTCTCTTTATTTTTGTGTTAGCCGTCAACATTCCTCTTCGTTCACCCTCTTCGTTCACCGTCCAAAGCGTCATCCCCTCTGTCATGGTCATCTCCTGTGTTCTGCTTGTCATCGTCGAAGAAGCGTCGTTACCTATGTTGGTATTGTTCTTCTTTTCTATTTTCAAACCCTCCTTCTTGTGCTCTATTTATCTACTATCTTTAGGAGTTTATTGTGATTATTGTGTTCTACTTATGGTGTATAGGTTTTTGTTTGTGTTTGCATGTTTGGAAGATAGTTTCTTCTATTTATGTGATGGATGTGTATGAGTCGACATTTTTTTTCCCACCTTCCATGTCTGTTTGACAAATGCCTCCTATCTGTTTGATGAAATGCTTGAATGAAGGCTACTTCTGCAACAGATGTTTATGTATGTATTTACATTTTATTGTACCAATTATAATATACAAATGTATCTATCAAAATGATTTTATTTGAACGTGTAATGAAGTTATGATTACACATAAAACTTAAAAGTCAAATGGTCGAAAATAAAAATGTGCCCAATTGTGTTTTTGTGTTAGACATTACAATTAAAACCCAAAACTAACAACCTATTACTCTTATTCTTAAAGACCAAATCTTTTAGCATGCAACCTTATATAATGGAGTTGCTCAAAACTAGCAAGTTAATTTAAAGCTAAATCTACTAAATATAGTACATACACACTTAACATTCTCAACCTTATGAGTTCACAAAATTAATACATTGTTAGAGTGTTGGAATATTCAAATAAGAATTCTTCTATTGACTTTTCAGAATTAACTTGTTACCATTAATTCATTGTGAAATGTCAATATGGTGACTAGTTGGGTATGCATCTATTCAACATTGACTTCCTAATACTGTTTGATATATATTTCATTGTTCTATTCCCTATTCTTATTAGCTAAAATGCTTAGTACATGCAGTTCATCTAATACTGTCGTGCATACTCGATCTAGGACATCGTTCACTATATCTTCTGGAAATTTAGCTAAAGCAAAGAAGTTGTTGCAAGAGGGTACCAATTCACCAAACCATGAGGGTCAACGATCCTTAACTGTTTCAATTGATCGTTTGGAGCGTGCAACGAGGCTTCTTAGGGATGCAGACATTTGAAACCCCTTCACCTTTTCTACTGACTCTAATGTCAATGGGAATCTAAACAAATAATTATTATATATATATATATATTGCTTACCATATTTCAATATTTATGTGTAGTATTATTTTGTTAATTAACATTATGATTAAGAATAATAATAGTTAACTTAAATTTATGATATTTTCATCCAATATAACTTTAAAATTTTAGGCATGATTATCTTTTTATGCTCAAAAATATATTTAATTCACAAAATTTAAACAATCTGTTTTCATGAAATTTTGTATGAACGGAGATGTAGTATTACTATGTATAATAGGCATCATTAAAGAATCATTTGTGTATAAATCTATATGATGGTATATATTATAAAATCTAAATGCATATATTTAAACAAATTTATAAACAAGACAAATGAAAAAATATGAAAAATAATATAAATCTCAAATAAAATTAGGATTAATAACTACATTTATCATTAAAAACTATCCTTTCAACATTATCGTTTTTAAGAATACTATCACATACAATAGTTCCTTAAAATTTACCTAAGGATTTATATTGTAACATGAAATTTTTTATCTTAATTTTACATGATGTTTCAATAATTCGTCGCTAAAAGACAAACCTTTTATGACGTTTTATGCTATCGTTGCACATCTCTGTCAAATTACCAACGAAAACAACTATACGTCACAATACGTTGCATATTTTGCGACGATTTATACTTATTATCGCGTAAAGTGTTCACTGCGCTGAACATCTACCGACGATTAACCTAAGCGTCGCTAAATTATATCGCATTGCCGACGAAACATAAAATTCGTCATACAAAGTGCAAAATTTTAGCAAAAAAATTGTTGATTGGTCACAAAAATTGTTCCTCCTGTGACGAACTCGAAGGACCGTAGTCAAATGTTAGATTTTATCGACTATTAGGTGATTCATTTCTAAATGTTTGGGTTTAGGCAACGTGTTTGTTAATCGTTGCTAATACCTCCCTTTCTGGGACGATTTGTGATACGTTGCTAAAGAAATCATTAAATTGTCCACTCTGTTGTAGTATCAAGAGGTCATGATGTTTATAAATTAACTAGTTAGTATGCTAAAAAAATTGTCATGAGTTCGTAGATTTTGAACTAAGGCATGGCCAGAGGCATTTGTCAACAATTTTGCTCTTTTTTCTAGTTAGACTTTTGTATCTTTGCGGGTCATGTTCTGAGTTATTTCACCAGAAAATAGTTGAGCACTTTTCGTCTCCTTTTTCTGGCTTGGGCTATTCTCAAGATGACTGGATGAGTCCTTGGGAATTTTTGGGTTTATAGAACCAGTGACAAAATGCATCTTCAAGGTTTTTGCTTGTTATTTAGTGTGAGCCTTTGCATCATGAACTTGATGTCCTTGTTCTTAACATTATTTTATAATAATCCTCATCATCAATTTATCGTTGTGAAAATCACTAGTGAAACAGTAGGTTTTTTATCCTTTTTATGTAACTGTATACTGGATTGTTGATGTTGTCTTTAAGGCAGTTCTCATAGGTCTATTGTGAGAATTTATTTATTTTTTGGTTCTGACATATATACTGGTGCTATGCCCTTGTCTTTAGTTTGCATCATGAGCTTATGTATCTGCCCAATCTTACATAATTTTGTTGTTTGTGTAAATGATCGACGAGTCTAACTTGTTTTTTGCAGTTCATGGAAAGCGCCCCATCTGGCTAGCTAAGGATGGTAGAACTGATAGTGAAGACTTTTGCTTTTCGGTCCTTTATTGTTCTTTCACTTCCCCTGCTTTGTGAATTAACATGACTAGGTGATATGATCGCTTACATTGATTTCTAGTATCAGATTGAAAACATCCCATGGCAGGAAATATCTTTGTAGTTATGCCATTACCCTGGATTTAGGCTTTTTTTTTCTAATTCCTTGGTCTGTTTGTAATGTCTAACCCTCATGGAAGACGAAGACAAAATATTTTGTACTTACACTGAAAGGATGAGACGGTAATCCAACTGCAAGTGTCTACACCTCGTTTATGAATCACATGGCTCCAGTTGTTCTCATTCAACAGTTTTCTCTGCATTATTGTTACTGAGTATACAATGTCTCTTCTTTCCAAATTAAACTAACCAAATCTGTAATCAGTTGTCTGAAGGTTACATCGAGATTAAAAGCATAAAAAATTTACTTCCAAATTTGATTCATCAACGATAGTAATATGTCTTCAATCAGTAGCAACATCACTGGAACTGTTGTACAATGGAACTGTTTCAATCTTAAAGATACACAACGATAGTAAAGTTGATGTGTAGATCAACCAACTCTCAACCCAATCCCAAATCAATCAAACAAAGATAAGAATCAGAAACTACTTACCCTCTCTCAGTTTTATTTTTTTCCCTTTTTGATGTTTTTGCGCCTCCAAATAAACAAACCTATGTCTTCTCTTTTTTTAATATTCTCAATTAGGTTTTCTGCAATATACAAGTTCACATAGATAACCATGTAAGTGACCGTGTCTGTCGTGGACTTACACGATTATAGAGAGTTACATGGTCGTCACACACAGCTATGTATGTCATGCTTACAAGCATATACACGACCATGTATGTCTTCACTCTTTACACGTTTATTCACACGGCTCCAAAGACTTACATGGTTAATCTACTCGACTATGTAAGTTAAGGACATGGGTGTGTAGCACCTTACAAGGCTGTTTCTCTCCCCGTAAGAGCTGCATTCAACTTTTTCTTGACTTGTTCGTCATCCACACAAACCTTAGAGGTGTTTATGACCATCAAAAGTCTCAAAATAGGGTTGGACACTCCATAATCTCCCCCTCCAGTCTAATTATGGAGAATTCATGTTATGCTTCGACAGCTACTTGAGAGACATCCCGACAAGCTTACTACAAAGTTCATACTTTCTTCTTAGAATCGCCTTAGTCAACATGTCAACACCATTTAAGCCTGTATGAATATTCTTTAACATCAATTATTTCTCCTCAATTACAAACCTCAACCGATGATATTTAATATGCATATTCTTTCTGTGAGAATAATTCATAGTGTTTTTGCTCAAGTTAATAGCACTTTGAATATCACAAAATACTACATAGTCTTCTTGCTTCACATCCAACTCTTAAAGAAATCTTTTCAACCAAAGCATCTCCTTACTAGCCTCCACTACAGCTATATACTCTACCTTAGCTGTAGATAAAGTTGCACGCTTGTGTAGCTTTAATTGTCATTACTTGGCTTTCCCTCCAAACTTGAAGTATATTTTCTTCTATTAAGATCTCTAACCATATCTACATCCATATAACCTTCTAAAATTAACTCCCCATCACCAAAATACTAACTCCATTTTGAAGTACCTCTCAAGCATCTCAAAATCCATTTCACTGCTTCCCAGTGAACTTTTCACAGGTTAGATAAGAATTTACTCACTAACGTAACAACTTATGCAATATTTGGTCTTGTATATACCATAACATACATTAGAGACCCTTATTGCAAATGAGTATGAAATAGAAAACATACCATCCTTTTCCTTTTCTATTGAGGGATATACACGCTTGCTTAGCCTAAAGTGAGGTGCCAGTAGCATGCTAACTAGCTTGGCATGCTTCATATTGAGCCTTTTTAACACCCGATCAATATACCTTTCCTTTGATAACCACAATTTCCTACTCTTCTTATCCCGGGTCATCTCCATACCTAAAATTTTCTTTGCAAGTCCTATATCTTTCATATCAAAAGATTTAAACAAATCCACCTTTAACTTTTAGATTCTGCCAACATCTTGACCCATAATAAGCATATCATCGATATATAGAAGAAGAATGATGAAGTTTTCACCTATGATCTTCTTAAAATACAAACACGCATCAATATAAATTTGCTTGTAACCCTAATTTGTCATAAAAGAATCGAACTTCTGATATCATGTCTTAGAGCTTGTTTTAGCCCATATTAACTTTTTTTCAACTTGTAGACCTGATTCTCCTTACCTTTAGCTTTGAAACCTCTCCTCTTCCAAATCTCCATGTGAGAAGGTTGTTTTAATATCCTACTGTTTAAGTCCTAGATCTAAACAGGCAGTCAAACCCTTCTGTTTGAATTGAAGTCATCTTGACCATTGTTTAGAAGACTTTGTGAAAATCTATGCCCTTTTTTCTACTGAACCCTTTCACCACTAGCCCTGCATTGTGCTTCACTAGCTTATTACCATCTTTCTTCATCTTAAACACCCACTTATTCTTAAGTTTTTCTTTTTCTGTTTGGAAGCTTCACAAGCTCATATGTATCATTCTTCTTTGGAGACTTCATCTCTTCCATCATAGTTATGAGCTAAAGATCTTTGTTATCATAAAATGCAACTTGTTGCACATTCTTAAGCATCCCCTCAGTAGTAAACAATAGATATTTTGAACTCAAATATCTAGTAGAAGGCCTTATCTCCCTTTTTAACCTTTGAAGCTATGTTTCATTAGTTGTTGGATCTGATTGCTCCCCCTACTCATTATCCTCAATAGTTCCATCTTTAGCATTATCTGAATGTGGTTCATATTATTAGACTTTATCTGATCACCACCAATGTGTTTTTGGTCACACACTTCATCTTCTTCACCTGCAGACTACTCAACATTGGAAGAAAAATTATCAATGTCATAGGATGAGTTACTATGTGTTAACTTATCTTCTTTCAAAATATCAGCACCTATCTCGCTCTCCTAGAATATCACATCCCTAGTCCTGTCAACCTTTTGCTTCTCTAGGTCATAGATTCTGAAATCAACTGTTCATCATCATAGCCTACATAAATGAAAGGTATTGCCTTTGAGTCAAACTTTTATCTTTGATCCTTGGTTACGTGTCTAAATCTTGCAGCCAATCATTTTCAGATGATAATAGGTAGGATTTTTACCAATCCACACTCTTTTAAAAATCTCAAAATTTAACATAACTGAGGGAGCTTAGTTGATCAATAAAATGCAGTTCGGACTGCTTCACCCCAAAATGTCTTCATTAGCTTAGACATTCTAAGCATACAACGAACCTCATCCAGAATAGTTTTGTTCATCCTCTCAGCAACCCCATTATGTTGTGGAGTCCCCAGTTCGATTCTGGAAGTATACTCCCCTCCATTGTCGATTCGCAGGCACTTCAGCTTCCTCTCAGCTTCCCTTTATACCATAATATGAATCTTTTGGAAAGTTTCAAATGCTTTACTCTTGGCTCTCAACATATATACCTAATTCTTCCTCAAAGCATCATCAATGAATTTAACAAAATATATGTTACCTCCTAGTGACTCCTCCTTAATAAGGTCACAAACATCTGAATGCATAACCCTAATATCTTCGTCTTCCTTGCAGATTATTTCTTGAAAGAGACTATATGTTGCTTTCTGCTAAACAATGATCACAAGGATTAAGGGGTAAAGAGTTTTTGACTGAGATAAGGGATTTACTAGCCAACCATGTGTCTTAAACATTGATGCCATAGATTTGGAGAAGCTTCATCTTTGACTGTGTATGTTTCTCTACCACCATCATCCTATGTCTTATACAATATGCAGCATAATTCTCCTCGAGCAACAATCATTGATCCCATTGACATCTTCCACTTCCTATCCCTAAAAGTGTGTTTGAATCCTTCTCAATCTAATGCGTATAATAGATTTAGCTAGGAATGTGTTATGCATCTCTCAAGGTTAAAACATCTAACGTTTGGTTAAACTCAGATATCACCTATAACAATAAACTCTTAAAGTCTCTGATCTTTTAGTTTGAGAAGTACTTCACTTTTGAAACACAATGCCACGACACTCCTGTATCAATCAGCCAATCAGAACTTGAATCACTAACATCAATGCAATCGCTTATCACAGAAACTAGGAATATCACTTCATCTGTGCTTGAAGAAGTTGCAGTGGTGCTCTTTATCTTCACCATCATTTTGATGATCTTGCTTTTTCTTATCCATTTTCCATTTATAGTTGAACCTCTTTATGTGTCTTGGCTTATCAAAATAATGGCTTGTCTTCACGTTTTTGTCACCTTTAGGACCCCTGATCTTGCCTTTTCCCCTATTTTCTGCCAAGAAAGCCTACACATTGTCAACTCTCATCTCCTTTCTTTTGATTTCTTCATTGAACATAATCTCTTTGATTACATCAAAAGAGAGCACACCTTCAGAAGTTGGATTGCTAATCGTCACTACCAATGTCTTCCAGCTATCCATGCAAGAACAAAACTTGAAGCTTGTCATTAAAAATGATCTTCATTATTGTAAGCTTGTTTATTATATCCTAAAAATCACTCAGATGCTTCGACACAGATTTCCCACTTTCATCTTCAAGTTTACAAGCTTTTAATCAATAAAACCTTATTATAGGCAGTCTTCCTTTCGTAGAGTCCTTCTACCTTTTTCCACAACTCAAAAGGATCTGTCTCTTAAGACATATGGCTGAAAATGTTAATATCAATCCATTGTTGAATCATGCCCAGAGTTCTTCGCTTCATCTTCTCCTATTCTCTATCTTACATATTTTTTATTTTTTGAAGGAATATCATTCTTCACACCTTTATCCACATCAATAGGATTAAAAAGATCATTGCAATATAAGAGGTCCTCCATCATGGGCCTTCAAAAGAGTAGTTTAATGACGTCAAATTGACCATAGAGATGTTTCCTCCTTCCATTATTATGGCTATAATATCACTTGTTAGGACAAAAGAGAAAAACATAACCAAAACATAACTTTCTTTAAGGGTCAAACAAATCAACAAACAAATCCATTAATCAAAAATAAGGATTTATAAAAATTACGTGAAAACCATCCAGAATAGAGGGGAAAATCACGGGTTAAATCGACAAACAAATTTATTAATCACAAATAAGGATTTACAAAATTTATTCTCTCACCTTACAACAAGTTATCTTAGAAAGATTCTAGATTGAAACTAAAGTTGATGTCAACAAACTAAAAACTCAATCCTAAATCAATCAAACAAGGATGAGAATCAGAAAATACTTGTTCTCTCTCTATTTTCTTTTCCTTTTTTGGTGTTTTTAGGCCTCCAATAAAAAAACTTAAGTCTTCTCTTCTTTTATATTCATAAGTGAGCATGTCTCTTCCACTATCACTTGAGTCATAGACTTATAAGGTTACAGAGAGTTACATGGTCGTCACATATGGTCGTGTATATCATTCACACAAGCATGTATGCAACCTTGTATGTCTTCACTCTTTACACATTTATTCATATAGTTCCAGAGACTTACATGGTTAATTTACTCTACTGTGTAAGTCAAGGACACGAGTGTGTAACGCCCTACATGGTCATGTCTCTCCCTGGAAAAGCTTCATTTAACTTGTCTTCACTTGTTCTTCATTCCCACGAACCATGGACACATTTATGATCACCTAAAGTCTTAAAATAAGGCTAGACACTCACCATATCATCATGAAAAATAGTTACTAAAAGAATGTGAATTATATATTTAAGCATGGCAAATGAAGATTTCATTTGTCAAGAGAGGGTGGAAGCTGCACATACCTAGACTCCATTTAACACCAATGACCATCCCATCCTATTACAAACTTCAGGTTTTTTTCCCAGCCTTAAAAAAAATTGAAGAAGTCAAGAATTTACTGCAAAAGAGAAATTTACCAGATTCATTACTAGTTCATTGCACTTTCAACGCTAGACCATCATCATAATGTTATGTACCTATTTTCCTTGGATGGATTGGAAGAATGAGAAGAAGTTGTGGGCATATTGACACTCGTCTCCTTTAATATCAAATAATTCTTATATTTTCTAGTTTTTAATAACATTATAAAGCTTTAATACTATTTTAAGAACTCAACTATCTTCTTGTCCTGATCCTTGAGAGTTCGATACAGTACCTGGCACAAGCGATAAAATTCCACTCTTTAAGGATAGTGTATGGAATCGCATCTCGATTGCTTGTTTGCATATAGTAGTAATTATTCCTTCATGTCAATAATCCTATAAGTGAACATAAATATAACTCAATTCAAAATTTTTCTTTAACTGTAACAATCTTAATTTGTACCATGTTTCAAATTTTTTATATGAATACATCTATAGGGTTACCTGGTAAAAGGAAATGACATTATTAAATCTCAATAAATAATTTGCATTGGATATCAACGTTGCATATATCGAGCTTTTGCATCCAAAGATTCATCCCAATCTTTGCATATAACAAGTGTTTAAGGCATTTTGAGATGGCTGTAATAATACCCAATATCTGCAGGCAAATGTGATGGAGAAAGGAAGGTTATAGGCAGATACAAATGGGAAAATAGGGGGAATAGAAGATTAGATTTCATTTTTTTTAGATTTATTATTTTAATATTAAATAAGTTAATTACTAACATGAAAAATTAATTTCACTTTGTTGAAATAAAAGTGAGAGTTTGTCCCACATGGGAAGAATATATGGCCTTGAGCATACATATAAGTCTAGTGAGTTACTCTTATCGCCAATTAGTTTTAGGATGGAACCTCATTTGGGCTTGTATGTGCTCAATTTATTTGGGTCCAATCTTACAAAATTTAACATGGTATCAGAACAGGTTGCTCTTGATTCAGTCATAACCACCTCCACATGATAGACTATGTCACGTGTTGGGCCTTAAATTAGCCTACATGTAAGGGACACGAGTGGAAATATAAGTGCTAGTTTGTCCTACATGGAAAGAATATATGGCCTTGAGCATGCATATAAGCCTAGTGAGTTACTCCTCCTATTACCAATTCGTTTTAGAATGGAACCTCATTTGGGCTTATATATGCTCAATTTATTTGGGTCCAATCTTACAAAATTTAACACATTTAACATCCATTTGTAAGTTATAAACAAATAGTCTATTTTTTGTGAAATTTAAAGTTTGAGCATTTTATTACCACTTTTTAAAGTTTAAGCTATAATTACAAATTTCATTCAAATTTAAGATTTTTTTTAGTAACTAACATTTAATTTTATGATTTTTAGAAATTGGGGATATTTTCAATTCAATAAATGTAACACAACTACAATATGTGACAATAACACAGCAAAAACATTAATTTGACATAACTCACCATGTCATTTAACTTAATAAAAAAACTTAACATCGGACTATTTTTGATACAAATTAAAAATTTAAACATTTTAGTACTACTTTTTAAAGTTTAAAGTAGTATTATAAAATTAATTTTTAATTTTTAATTTATTAAAAGAAGACCTCTTTCTTTATAATAAGTACATAAGTACTAGCTTGCCTTTTCCTTGCATTTTTTTTGAAATCTTAAAAATTTGTCCATTTATACCACTAGCAAACGACAAACAAGAACATTAACTATTTTTAACAAAGAAAAGACTAGTAATTTTTTAGTTTGTTGCTATTTTTACTTCACAAAATGTAAATTATTTTTTATGTTCGTAGAGATGACTTATATTTTATTGTAAGAATAAAACTTCACTAATTTTTTTTCACATATAAAAGAGGACAAAACATGCCCAATTTATAGCCTTCATATACTTGGAGACCAATCTCTGAAACTTGGAGATAAAGGACCTTTATTTGGCAATTCATTTTTGCTCGGTGAAGGATCGACCATATTGTCAATCTTGCTTGGCACAATTTCCTTTTCTTTTAATTTAAAGTCAAGTGTTCTTATTGGTTGGACCCACTTAACAAACTCCCCATCACGCCAATGTGGGAAGTACTGTCACCCCCATAATTAACCGACATGTTTTAAGCTTCTCTTTTGGTGATGACTCTATCATCATATCAAACCCATTTTCATTTGTGTGGATCTTCTCTAACTGTAATAATTTATATGCCAACACATCTCTTATCCAATGATATCTGACTATCAATATGTTTTGACCTTGCTAGAGAGAAGCATTATTTCCCAAATGAATAGCACTCTAACTATAATCACATAATAAAACATATTGATCTTGCTTAAACACAAGCTCTTGTAGAAATTTTTTCATCCACAACATTTACTCACATGATTTACTTATTGCAATGAATTTAACTTCTATGGTAAAAAGTGCAACACAGTTTTGCAACCTTGATTGCCACGACATTACTCCCTTTGCAAATTGATGCAAACCCTAAAATGACTAAATCTAGACAGCCATAAAGCAAGACAGATTCCACCTCCAAGAAAGCTAAATCAAGTCACAACAAACACAAACAAAGGATAAAAAGAAGGATATGGACGCCACACTC
>JAOTBA010000008.1:20423320-20434670 GCA_025629845.1 Erythroxylum squamatum | reverse complement strand
TCTTATTTATACATAACTAATTGCCAATAGTTCCTCGATAAATAATCCTAGCTTGCAAAAAGGCTCGGGGTCTAATAGTCAATCCTTCAATATTATTTACAATGGACATAAAAGAAGCACACATGTCAAAGAAAAAGGAAAATAGGTATGGAACAAGACCTTTATCTTTTCATAACTATTGCATTTGCCTCACAACTTTGTCTTGTAAATTCAAACCAATAACTTAAAAAAAATCAGCCACTTTAGTATTGGTTAGCTTTGAACACTCCAAACACAATTTGTGGACAATGTCAATTGAATTCCATTAATTATTTGATCTTATACAAATCTCTAAAAAATGGTCTTTTACACTTTAAAAATAAAAATTATATATCAAACTAAGTTTTCTTAAGTTATTTATTAGTTATTTCAATCCTACTAGCCATCGCATGTGAATCTCAAATAGAAAACCTTAGTGTCAAGATAGGGTAAATATGAACGCCCTTGTTTTGGTTAAAAAACATGTCATTAGAAATATAAAGCATTAATACCATAACATGAATCAATACTAGCAATTATAACAAAGAAATATGACTAAAGATAGGCGAAAGATACAAAGTGTATGCTCTTACCATAAATCGTCACTTTTTTTTAAATGATACACAAGCACTTAATTTTGAGATTTTATTTTTGGTGAAGGCATCAAGCTAGCTAACCTAAGATTATAATAGCTGAAACATGAAATGTTATATCACTAACTTTCCAATTATACATATTATCTTAGTTTTTTTTCTTTGTTATCCCATTGTTTAAAATATTTTGTCAATCTAAAACAAAAATTTAGTGAAATTATGTTGAATGCTTACAAGTGATAGGTTGATGAATCAAAAGCATATAAAGTTATTAAAAAACAATCCCAAAATCTAAATTATATGCTAAAGGAATTATGGTAGCATTGATGAAACTTTTCATATCCCTGAAATAAAGGTTTTTAAAGAAATTAAATAAATATATTGATATTGATATTGATATTGATATTGAAGTGATTAAGTACCTTACGTTGCATATTACAAAAATATTGCTAGCAATTGGAATGAACCTAAATAACCACTATGATTTAAATAAATCATTAGACTCAGATAGAACCACTATCACTAATTTGACTAGGACACCGTATGGACAAATGTCTTTATCTAAAACTACATGGTTATTGATGTAAACCCCAAAGTGACTAAATTTGGACAACCACAAAACAAGACAGATTCCACCTCCAAGAAAGCTAAATCAGGTCACAGCAAACACAAACAAAGGATAAAAAGAATGATATGGATACCACACTCCATAATAGATGAGAAGAGGGAGTGATAAGTCAGGTTTGAACACCACAAGATTGAATCAATCTTGATAAGTTCTACAGTTCAATAAAGAACCCAAGAGAAGCTTATCTCAATTCTCATATAAACATGTCAAAAGTTGTTTCTGAATACATAAGATGCATATTTATATGCCCCAGGTCTAAACCTAACAAAAGAAGGAAAAAAAGTCTGTTTGGTATGGCCATTAGCCCCAAATTTGTAATACCCAGCCTTAGTGGGCTAATCAACTCATTTAAGACCCAACTGACTCTAATATATGCCCACCAAGTAGTTGGACCACATTAATAATACTTGGGCTATATGTTCCACCTTCAAGGCTTCTCTTTTGGCCCAAAATAACTTCTTTGGTGCAAATATCTTAAATCAGCCCATTAAGTCCTTCCTTCATCTTCGTAGCCCTTGACCTTGTAATTGGACCATCTAGAATGTGCAAAGGGTCTTTAATAACTGTCCATACATTGGCTCCTCGGTTCTCATCATGCCCTCTTTCCTCAAAAGGATTCATCCTCAAATATTCACCTACGTCAAAGGGAGAAAGGTCAGAAACATTAAATGTAGCACTAACATTGTACTCACCTAGGAGATCCAGTTTGTAGGCATTATCATTAATTCTCGCAACAACTTGGAATGGACCATCGCCTTGAGGATGCAACTTGGTACGTCTTTGAGTTGGAAACCTCTCCTTGTGTATATGCACCCAAACCTAATCTCTTGGTTCAAACATAACTTTCTTGTGCCCTTTGTTTGCTTGAGTAGCATATTCTTCAATTTGCTTTTCAATTTGTTGCCTCACCTTTTCATGCATTTGTTCCACCATTTTAGCCTTCTTTTTTCCATCAAAGCTAGCTCTCTCATCAATTGGCAAAGGTGACAAATCCAAAGGAGTTAATGGATTAAAGCCATACACAATCTCAAAAGGTGAAAGATTAGTAGTAGAATACACACTTCGATTGTAAGCAAATTCAACATATGGCAAACACTCTTCTCAATTCTTCAAATTCTTTTGAATAGTAGAATGCAACAAAGTAGACAAAGTTAGATTTACTACCTTTGTTTGCCCATTTGTTTGTGGATGGAAAGTAGTTGAAAAGAGAAGTTTGGTTCCCAACTTACCCCACAATGTCTTCCAAAAGTATCTCAAAAACTTTGCATCACGATCAAAAACTATGCTTTTTGGCATACCATGCAAACGAACTACTTCCTTAAAGAACAAATTAGCAACATTGTTGGCATCATCAGTTTTATGGCAAGTAATGAAATGCGCCATCTTGGAAAACTTGTCAACAATAACAAATATTGAATCCCTACCCTATTTTGACCTAGGCAGTCCTAATACAAAATCCATAGAGATAAGACCTTATACTTGGCTTATCTACAAGTGATGCACTTCTCACAAATTTGCTCAACATCACGCTTCATTTGTGGCCAAAAGAAATGTTCATGCAAGATATCTAGAGTTTTTCTCACACTAAAATGACCCATCAATCCACCACTATGAGCTTCCCTCACAACCAACTCCCTCAAAGAGCACATAGGCACACACAATCTATTCTCTCGAAATAAATACCCATCATACCTATAAAACTTTTCAAATGTAACTTTCTCACAAGCCCTATAACATTAGTAAAATCAAGATCATTAGAATATAAGTCTTTGATATACTCAAATCCTAGCAATTTGGCACTTAAAGTAGAGATAAGAGAATACCTTTGAGATAAGGCATCAACAACCACATTCTCTTTACCTTGCTTATACTTGATCATCTAGGGGAAGGTTTCAACAAATTCCATCCACTTGGCATGCCTCTTATGCAACTTTCCTTGTCCTTTCAAATGCTTTAAGGATTCATGATCAATATGTAAGACAAATTCCTTGGGCCATAGGTAATGTTGTCAGGTTTGCAAAGCTCGAACCAATGTATACATTTCCTTATCATAAGTTGGGTAGTTAAGGGTTGCTCCACTCAACTTATCACTAAAGAATGCAATTAGGCGTCATTCCTGCATAAAAACAGCTCCAATGTCAATACTTGAAGCATCACACTTAATCTCAAAAGTTTTAGCAAAGTCAGGTAAAGCAAACAATGGTGCAGAACTCAAACTATCCTTAATCAAATTGAATGTGTTTTCTTACTCATCACCCACTTAAAACCAACATTCTTTTTCACAATTTCATTCAATAGTGCAGGTATGGTACTAAAATCCTTAACAAACCTCCTATAAAAGCTAGCCAAACCATGAAAGCTACGCACATCAGTAATTGTCTTAAGTCTAGGCCAATCACGAATAACTTTAACCTTTTACTCATCAACTAAAATTCCTTTATAGCGCTAACAACATAACCAAGAAACACAATCTGATTTGTACAAAAGGAACACTTTTTAAAGTTAGCATACAACTGTTGTTCATGCAAAACACTTAGAACACTTCTCAAATGATCAATATGCTCATCTAAGCTTTTGCTATAAATCAAAATGTCATCAAAATAAACAACCACAAATCTATCAATGAAAGCACACAAAACATGATTCATGAACCTCATAAATGTGCTAGGTGTATTAGTTAAGCCAAATGGCATAACTAACCACTCATATAATCCATATTTTGTTTTGAAGGTTGTTTTCCACTCCCTTATGCATTATAATTTGATGATATCCACTCTTCAAATCAATTTTAGAAAACATACAAGAACCATGCAATTCATCAAGTGTATCATCTAATCTAGGAATGGGATGTCTATACTTTACAGTGATTTTGTTGATGGCTCGGCAATCAACACACATCCTCCATGTCCTATCCTTTTTAGGCACAAGTAACACCGGAACAACACATCCTCTACTTGCTATTGAAGTTCCTTTATTTCCTTAGGATTACTTCTATAGGCTGGTCAGATTGGAATTGAAGCACCAGGGATGAAATCAATTTGGTGTTCTATTCCCTGAATTGGTGGCAAACCACTTAGAACTTCCTCGGGGAACACATCGTCAAAATCATATAAAAGAGAAACAATAACAGTTGGCAAAGAAGAGTTAATGTCGTTAGTGTTGATCAATGCCTCTTTGTACAATAGTACAAACATAAGCTATTTAGAATAAAAAGCTCTCTTGACGTCACTTTCTTTTGCAAAGAAACTCTCTTGTTTTCTCTCTCTCTTTTGCACTCATTTGTTGCCTTTTCTTTGTTGTTCTCTCTTTGCACTCTCTTGCGCTCCTTTCTTTCCACTACACTCAGTTTCACACTCTCTTTTCTTTACAATGTTATTTTTAATTCTCATCTGATCCTCATACACTTGTTGAGGTGTTAATGGTACAAGGGTGATTGATTTTCCACTCATAGCAAAAGAGTACCGATTTTTGAACCCATCATGCATTACACATCAAACAAACTGCCAATGTCTGCCCAAAAAGAATATGACCGACTTGTATTGGCACCACATCACACAAAACCTCATCAAGACAAAATGAAACCAAAACCTATTTGTCCACCTTCATTTCTCCACTATCATTCAACTATTGAAGAGCATATGGTCAAGGATGCGTAGTGGTAGGCAAATTTAGTTTTGATACCATCACTTCATTAGCTACATTAGTGCAACGCCCTCCATCTATAATCATGCTACACACCTTTCCTTGAATATGACATCGAGTGTGAAAGATGTTCTGGCGTTACACATCATCTTCCTCTTTCTCTTACACATGTAATGCTCGCCTTGTGACTAAGGCCTCTCCCTCCACCAGATATTGTTCTTCATCACTCTCATTGTCATTTGGTGGTAATTCATCATCAGGTTCACTCTCGAACTCAATGTCTCCATTTCCCTTCAAGATTATGGTACGTCGATTTGGACATTACTATGCGATATGCCCCCTACCCAAGCATTTAAAACACTTGATATCTCTATTTCAAGTTTGCAAATTAGAATTACCTTTCTCCTTGCTAAAGCTCACATCCTTGCTCTTGTAAGACTCAAATTTAGGCTTGTTATCACTCTTGGAATTATAGTCTGCCTTCTCCTCCTTTTTATTCCAATTTGATTTCCAAAGAGAACTAGCACTCGAATTCTGCCCAACTCACATGGAACCCTTCCTTTTAAGTTACTTCTCCTCCTTTATGGCCATATGAACCATGTCCTCAAGCTCCACACAATGCTGCAACTCAACAACATTAGCTATGTCCCTGTTCAGCTCATGTAAAAATCGTGTATGGTTGCCTCTCTATCCTCATCAACATTTTCTCTAATCATGGCAATCTCCATCATTTTATGATAATCCTTAACACTTTTGTTGCCTTGAGTGAGTCCTTGCAATTTTTGATACAATTCCCTATAGTAATGATTGGGAATGAATCTCTTTCTCATGATAGTCTTCATTTCTGCCCATGTACGAATAGGTCTCTCACGGTTTCTTCTTCTAGCTGAAATGATATGATCCCACTAAATAATTGCATAGTTGGTGCATTCAACAGCTGTAAGGTTGACTTTCTTCTCTTCAGAATAGTTATGACAATCAAAGACCGATTCCACTTTCTTTTCCCACTCTAAATAGGCTTCAGGATCATTCTTCCCTTGAAATGATGGAATGTTCATCTTGATGCTTCCCAAGTCACGGTCATATGCATCATGTCTTCCACCAAATCTCCTTTCACCTCTATTATTGTTAAATTTGTCCAATAAGTTACCATAATCAAAATTAGCATCATACCCTTTATTATCATCATAAGACTCATTGTCATCATGCCGCTCTCGCCTTCTAGCATTAGGAACATCTTGATGCTTCCCAAGTCACAGTCATATGCATCATGTCTTCTACCAAATCTCCTTTCACCTCTATTATTCTTAAATATATCCAATAAGTCACCATCATCAAAAATATCATCATCCCCTCTATTGTCATCATAAGACTCATTGTCATCATGCCTCTCTTGCCTTCTAACATTAGGAACATCATGAACTATCCCTCTATGCAAATATGCAATTTCAGCATCTTGTCTATCCATTCTATCCTTTATCTCTCCAAACATGATAGTAATGCGTTCAAATTGTTGTTACATTGCTTTGAGCATGAAGTTGTCACTATTGTCTCCTTCACTAAGAACACCCTTATCCTTATATATCATGGTTGTAAATCTGCAAGAAAAATTAGAAAATACCTCACCAACACTCCCTTAAGTGTTTCCCTCAAATTACTGTCACTCAACACTCGTGTTTTCTCTCTTAAATTGGCTTTTGTTATAATGAGCTCACCCTCCTACCTTTTATCACTCAAACTCGCTCTTTAGGCTCTTTAAAGAACTAGCCAAACAAAACCAAGATAATTTAACCTGAAGCGACAAACTCATAAGAACGTAACAAATCGGCAGAATTAGAATGATTGATAAGAACTCAACAAACACAGTAGGAATGACAAACCAATAAATGTTCACTGGATAAGATAGTGACTATTGTGCTCAAGAAACAAAAGAACTGGTCTGGTTGCTTCTGTAACAAGAAACACAGAAAGATAATCTGATCAACTAGTGTTCAAGTTTTAACAAGGCTAACCAGATTCTGATTTTCACCTTTCTTTCTTTCTTTCTTTTTTTCTTTTTGTTTTTTTCTACAAATCAGAATATAATAACTTAAGTAAGAATCTGCACAATGTTACCTAGAAATTTGAACAAAACAATCAGATGTTGGAATGAGCTAGAGCACAAATAAACACTTAAGGATATGAAGAGTCACAAACAAACAAAGAACACAAATGGAGAATCTGCCCAAAAAATGAGTCTGACTAGAAAATGCAGAACTAACAATGGGAAAATGAAAAGAAACAAAGAACAAGAACAAAATCTGTAGAATTTGCCTAGAAAAATGAATCTGTATAGAAACTAAAGAATTAACAATGGGAAAATGAAAAGATACAAAAGAACAAGAACACAATCTGCATAATCATTTTTTTAATAGATAAGAAGAAAAGAATGAATCCAACCTGATTTAGGGGCCAAAACTCTAATACCAACTGATGCAAACCCCAAAATGACTAAATCTGGATAGCCATAAAGCAAGACAGATTCCACCTCCAAGAAAGCTAAACCAGGTCACAATAAACACAAATAAAGGATAAAAAGAAGGATATGGACGCCAATAGATGAGAAGAGGGAGTGATAGGTCAGGTTTGAACACCACAAGATTGAATCAATCCTAATAAGTTCTACAGTTAAGAGAAGTTTCTCTCAATTCTTATAAAAAGATGTCAAAAGTTGTTTTTGAATACATAAGATGCATATTTATATGCCCTAGGTCTAAGCCTAACAAAAGAAGTGAAAACAAGTCTATTTGGTATGCTCATTAGCCCAAAATTCGTAATACCCAACCTTAATGAGCTAATCAACCCATTTAAGACCCAACTGACTCTAATATATGCCCACTGAGTACTTGGACCACATTAATAATACTTGGGCAATATGTTCCACCTTCAAGGCTTCTCTTTTGGCCCAAAATAAATTGTTTGGTGCAAATATCTTGAATCATCCCATTAAGTGTTTCCTTCATCTTCTTAGCCCTTGACCTTGTAATTGGGCCATTTGAAATGTGCAAAAGGTCTTTAATAGTTGTCCACATATTGGCTTCTTGTTTCTTATCACAAATAATACCAAATATCCTGAATTAGACTTTCTAGACTTAAAATCACCAGCCATGTTATCATTTGTGTATCTAACTAATACGGGCTTATTGACACCAAAATACAAATACATTTTAAAAGTATCCTGCAGGTATTTGAATATCCAATGTTCCTTGCTAAGGTTTGAAATAAACATGCTAACAACCCCAAAATTATTGCAATGTCCAGGATTGTACACACCAAAGCATACATTAAACTACCGACTGCTGAAGTATCCAAAAATTGCTACATAATTACCATCCCTTCTTCGATAAAAGGACTTTATTCACAACTCAGCCTGAAGTGATTAACAAAAGGAGAGTCAACTGGTTTAGTTTGGTCCATGACCTTTGAAGTATCTTTTTAATATACTTTTCTTGGTACAACCACAACATTTTAGCTTTCTTATCTCGCATAATCATCATTCTAAGGATTTGTTTTGTTTGTTCCAAGTCTTTCATCGCAAAAGACTTGCTTAACTGCTTATTTAACTCATTTATCCTAGAAGCATTCTTGCAAACAATTAGCATATCTTCTACATAAAACAAAAAGATGATGATCCGTCAAAGAATTTCTAGAAGAATACACAATGGTTAGTAAAAGTCTTTTTATACACTTGTGTCCATATAACTGACTCAAACTCCTTATACAATTGTCTCAGTGCTTGCTTCAATTTATACAAGCTTTTCTTCAACTTACAAATATAGTCTTCTTATCCTTTACCATGAAACCCTCTAGCTGCCCTATATAAATGTCCTCTTCTAAATCACTATAAAGAAATGTAGTCTTTATATCCATTTGCTCAACTTCTAAATCTAGGATAACTCCAAACTAAACATAATACGAATAGAGGACACGTTAACCATAGGAGAGAAATTTTCATCAAAATCAATACCTTTTCTCCAGATAAATCCTTTTGCCACCAATCTAGCTTTATACTGTGGTTGTGAAGGATGCTCTTATTGCTTCACCCTATACACCCGCTGGTTCTTTATAGCTCTCTTAGCATTCAATAATTTTTTCAATTCAAAGGCTTGATTCTCATGCAAGGACTTCACTCAACTTTCATAGCTTCAATCTACTCCTTTTTAAACTCATCTTCATGGATTCTTAAACACTTTTTGGTTAACAGTTATCTGTAATGTTTAATTCATACTCACCAAAAGAATATAAAGTAAAAGGTTGTCTATATCTAGACCCTGTTTATAATTGTAAAGGAGTGGGACTTTCTAGTATTATAATTGGAGTCTCCTCTTCATTTTCTTGTATAGAAGCATCCACAGAATCTTGATGCTTATCCTATTATTGTTCATTTCCATTTTGTTTTGACATCACAAGATATTATCTTAGCGTCAGCTGGATCATCAGACTATGAACTTGTCTTCTCAACTTTTGTAATATCTTATATGGTATTATCTTTCACAAATATAACATCTCAGCTTCTAACAAACTTCTTCTCAATAGGATCATAAAATATATAACCAAGTTCAACTTGACCATAACCAATAAACACTTATTGCCTTGTCTTAGAGTACAAATTTGACCTTTCGTCTTTGGGAATATGCACAAATGAATTACATCCAAAGACTTATAAATGCTCATTAGAAACACCCTTTCTTAACCACACTCTCTTTGGCATATCAAACTTCAGAGGAACATTAGGTGACCTATTCAAAACATGAAAAACAATACTTAAAGTTTCTACCTAAAACGTCTTTAGCAGCTTTGCATGTAATAATAAGAATCTAATATGTTTAATGATTGTCATATTCATCCTCTTAGTTAAACCATTCAACTGAGGTATCTTTGGTGGTGTTATCTAGTGCTAAATACCTTGCTCCTTGCAATACCGTTTCAAATTTCTAATATACTCACATGAATTATTTGAATTCAAGTGCTTCATTTTCTTCCCTGTATCTCTCTTAACTTGGGCTTGAAATTGTTTGAACACATCTACTGTTTAATTTTTTGAATCTCAAGGTGTACATTGACATCTTCCTTAAGTACTTGTTAATGAAGGTAAAAGTAATAAGCCCCACTAAGTGATCTAGTCTTTTTCTGACTACATACATTAGAGAGTATCAACTCCAACACCTTTAGTTTCCTTGTCTTAAAAGTACCCTTGAAAGTAACTTTGGTTTGTTTTCATGCAAACAGTGAACGCATCTCCTCAATCATATATTACTTATCCCAACTAAGCTCTTTTTTTGACTAGTATTGACATTGTTTTCTTACTCATGCGATCGAGCCTTTTGTGCCATATCTCAACAGTTTCATCACTTTCTACTATATTAACAATTCTTTTGAATGCCTACATCAAGTACAATGCTTAGCACTTCTTGCCTTGACTCAACTTCTCTTGTGAATTGTCAACTCTTATTTTAGACAGACATTCCCAAAAGCATACATATTGCAAACCTAGTTTCCAACCTTTAAATAATTCAAAGGGCATTTTTAACACTGCCTTTGTTAGAAACTGGTTTAATATATACACTATCATTTTAAGAGGTTCATTCCACAAGGACCTAGGAAGCTTGGAGCTACTTAGCCTTACTATGCCCAGTAAAGTTCAATTTCTTCTTTCAGTCACACCATTTTGGTTTAGAGAATCAGGCATGTTATATTGGTAAACAATCCCATTTTCTTTAAGAAACTACACAAATGGACCAAGTGTTTACCTATCTTTAGTGTATCTACCATAATATTCTTCACCTCTATCTGATCTCATGATTTTAATTTGCTTACCACGTTGTTTTCTCTAATATAGCCTTGAAAGCTTTGAAGACATTTAATGCTTCATTCTTATTATAAAGTAGGTATAGATAGATATTGTGAGTAATTATCTATAAATGGGATGAAGTATTTGTGATCATACGAGTTTATATTTGGACTAAAAATATATGTATGTATGATCTCTAATATGGTTGAACTTCTATAGGAACCTTTCTGTGTCTTATTAGTTTGCTTTCTCTCTATACAGTCCATATAGGTTTCAAAATCATTAAAATCTAGAGTACTAAGTACTTAAAAGGCATTATTTTGTAAATCTAATCCAAAAATACTTAAAATTGTACCATTTCTAATAACATTTGATTTAAAAACTAACTTTCTATTAAACAAGAAAGAATATCTAAACAGTGTAAACCTTGAAGTAGAAATTAGATTTCTAGAAAAGTTCAAAATATAACAACTCTTTCTAGCTTTAAAATATTCCCATTCTTTTGTAAGACATTGGAACCTCCAATGCCCTATACATGTAAGCAAATTTTATTCCCAGAAAGTATGTACTCATTACTTCCCACCAGATTCCTTTGATTTTGCTAGCCCTGTAACACATTTGTTGTTGGATCCCGTTTTC
>JAOTBA010000008.1:20370097-20383697 GCA_025629845.1 Erythroxylum squamatum | reverse complement strand
CATAGGATTAAGTTACATCACATTTAAAAGATTACACCCTATCTAGGAAAGATTATCCTTATCCACGAAGATCTCCTCTATCTTCAGATGATCCTTTCACTTGATCTTTATCTCTTAAAGATGATGTTCATCCACTTGTGATCTTATCCACCACGTCATCATGTGCCACATCATCCATATCTGCCACGTAACTGCTGATGTATTTTCACCACGGCCTATCCGCATATAAGTCCATCAATGCACGTCCATAGATAAGTCCATCTTCCATGATCAAGCTCACTCATGGTGTCGTCTCGTCGCTCCATGACTAAGTACAAGTCACAAATCGACTTAGCATAAAACCTCGCACAGTTTACATACCTTCGACCTGCCTCGCCGAAGTCAAGTGCTTAAGTGCCTCGTCATGCTCGTACGCCTTTGCACATTCTCGCGGGGTCTTACATGCCTTTGCACCTTCTCGTGCACTCTCGAGTCTCGCATGACTTAGTTTTCCAACTCCGCATGGCCTCGCATTTTAATCTCACGTCTCGTCGAAGATTTTCGCCAATGCGCGCCTACGCGTGACCACGCATGTCGAATCTCGATTACTCTCGAGATCTACACCGATACTTCTCGCATCCCTCGCCTACTTCGCAAGTTCCTCGGGTTTTGCTCACCTACTTGCAAGACTTTACCTTGTTCTCTCATCAACACGCCTTCTTCGTGTCGACTTGCGTGCCAAGCATTAGCCAAGGCTCGCCAACACTCGCACGATCCTGCAGTCTAAACTTAGGGTTCTAACACCTACCATAAGCACCCTGGACTAAATAATTGATAATCCTATTGATATAACATTCGATTTGTTAGACTTAATTAACATTCAGTCGACTTATACCTCAATAAATCAACCTAATGATCCTAAATTAACATTTTCAAAAGATTTTTTTTAAGGAATTCAACTTAATCTTGACAAAATCAAATCTTAAAAATTTTCCAAATTTGATAAATAAAAGTTGAATAGGGTTTCTTTTTAAAGGCTAATAAAAAATGTCATCTTAAAATTTGAAAACATAACAAATTAAGTCCAACTTAAAATGACATGTAATTATGAACCTAATATACTGTTTTATTTTCACATAATACCAGATTCTTAAAAATTACAACATCCAATAACACTAAGGATCAAGTAGTTATTATTAAAATAATGGGGTAAAACATTCCTTAATTTTTTTGAAACAGAAATAGTATGATATTTTATCAGTTTTGCAACAAGTTTAGAATATTTTATGGAAAATAATATTGTTTTTGTAATTTTATGTACTATATACATATACTAATTTACTTTATAAAATTTATTTGACTTAATGCATAAGGATCTTAAAGAAAGGATAATATTGTTTTATGAGTTTTTAAAGATATTCTATTTGAGATTAAATTCTAGTATGGAAGGAGATATTTGAACATACATTTAATTTTTGAAAGAATATATGTTAAAATTTTCAAGAATTTCAAATGCCAAGAAATATTGAAAAATAAATTTTATGATGAAATAAAAAGTAATATAAGAAGTTTTAAACCCTTGCAATTTTCTTTATCCTTTTTTTTAAATTATTAGAATCAGGTTCTATTTTCTAAAAGAATCTAACAACCTAATATGAAAATTAGTTAACTAGTAGTGTGCCATTAGGTATTAATGTAATATATTTTTTAATATATTTAAAGATGAAAGACATTAAATGTTCTTATACTTTAAATAACTTTAAAAAATCTCATAATCTTTAAAATTGTAAAAAAAAACATATTGTAATTTTTATTTTTTTAAAAAAATCTCTTCCAACTTTAATTTAAAAAATGTTTATGAAACACGTGTGACATGAATATCACTTATAAACTAATCAAATGTTATTGATATGATGACTCAACTCAACTCTTAATCCTGACCCAAATTAATTGAATATAACGTAAACTAATAATTTATTATAATTATCTTAAATTATAAATTTGAATCAAATTTAATTGATTTGGATAGTGATTAATAACTAAATTAGCTTGTTGTGTCATTAGCATAAGGATGGCAATAGGCCTCGGGTAGCAAGCTCAAGGCAATCAGCCCGGGCCCGAACATGGGCCCAAATTTTTTTAATTTAAATGTCAAAACGACATTGTTTTGCTAATACATGTCGAGGCTCGGGCAGGGCCGGGCCTAGGCAGCTTGAGCTCGAGATCCAATTTTTTTAAAAAAATGGAACCCAGAGCTCAATCAACCCGGCCTTGGCTGGTTAATCTCAGGTCAGGCTAGGGGCAAGTAGCTTGAGCTCGAGGCCCAGATCTTTTTTAGAATGGGGCCCGAGGCTTAGTCAATCTGAGCCTAGCTTGTTGATCTCAGGCATGATCGGGCTAAGCCCAGGCCTTATTGCTACCTCTAATCAGCATTTGATTTATTTATGTATGATGTTAATGTCACATATATTTTGTCGTTAATTTAACGAAAGTAAGAAAAAGAATTTTTTTGAAAACTAAAGTTTACAAAAATAAATTGAAAATTTTAAAGATTAAGAGTTTTTGTTAAAAGTTACTTAAATTATAAGATTGACGATTATATTGTTCCCTATATTTAATTTAAATGATTGCTAGTAATACTTGGAATTAATTTAATTTATTTTCAATAATGTTTATAACTTAATTAAAATAAATGAAAGTTATAAGATTAAAGTTTATATATATCAATGTAATTTTAAGACTATTTGATTAGTTGTGTCTACTTTCACAATGATTTATATGCAGGAGTTTTCTTTGCTTGACCCTGTATCCTAAAATTATGAGACGAAACAGAAAGCATTTAATTGGCATATACCCTCCTGCTCAAATTTCGACCTCAAACCGAAGTTGACAAGCATACTCGAAATGGTGACAAGCACCCAAATATCTTAACCACAACAAAACAAAACCTCTGGCCCATCCCCACTCTATAGTCTATACCGTCCATTGGCTCCACACATTCTACCAAACACTTTGCGTTCCCCACGTCTCTCTCACCTTTGCCCTTTCGCCTTCCCAATCCGGACTTTTCATTTCACCTCACTCTATTCTTCCTGATTTTCTCCCTCCATCTTTTCATATACTAGACATGGAGGTTCATACATTTAATAACTTTTCCTTATTTTGTTTTGTTTTCAGTCTTCAATATGGTTCTGATTCGCGCTGGATATTGGACATTAGATAATGCGATTTCACTTCTTCATGTGCCAAGTATTAAACCTTCTTATCATAATTGCTATCTCCTTGCAATTATTTGAATCCACTTTTGACGAAACTGACTATTCAGTCATGCTATTAAAAGAAAATGTCACCTAACTTCAGGACGCTGGTGAGTTGATAAGGAGCTCTTCTGGCCTAAATGAGGTCGCAGATTTAAACTCTTCTCATGTATGCAGTTGTTTAAAAGTTGGGATCAGAATTTTGCCTCCTACAAAGGACTACCTGATTCGAGCGGGAAATAGTCTAGATGTGAATGATTTAAAAGTGTCTTCCTATAATTAAAATCCTCTTAAAATACCTAAGGCAAGAAAAAAAGAAAAGAAAAAAAGAAAATGTCAACTTGCCTGCCTGGAATGATTGTGGTGCAAGTTGTAACAATAATGGAAGTAAACTTTGGCAGACATTTGATTGTTGTCCTTTCTTATGTTTGATTACGTAGTTTGATTAAATTTGACAATCTCTATAAGTGGAGGGTGGTGGGGACGGATAATTAATGGCTTCTTGGGCTTGTTTTTCAATTTTCTTATGAATTATTTATAATAAATAAAAACCTGACAAGACAACATTTACTGATTATCATCACTAACAAGTGACGTGAGCGGTGGTTGTGCTGTGTTCGTTACTTTATTAAGAAACAGAACAAAATCAACCATAATCACCAACTACGCCAATTCAAAAGTAGGATTCAAATGATCTGCGTCATTTTTCCTTGTATTCCAAACAACATTCAATCAGACAATAATTAAGAGGGCGAAAAATTAAATGAGTTAAATATTGTAAAAATAGAGGCCACTAGAAAAAACGATAGAAGTGATTTGAAGCTTCGAAAGTGGGGCTTAAGATTCTTAAATTACCTATCAATGTCTGTACTGTCAACTCATTAAATTTCCTTATATCTCTAATACCATTTGATTGGATGGAAAAGGCTGCTTGTATCCACCATTGGTCATTAAGGATCAAAACATGTTTATACGGTTGGTTATTGAGATTTAGTGCATGCTTTTACTATTCGCCATTAAGATTTAACGTGCCAGAGTATGCTAAAAACTTTTTTATCTGTTCTTCTCTTTAGGGGTGATCGAGTTGGTGGAGTGGAGGGGCGCAAGACTAAAAGGCCCTCTGTTCGATTCCCCCTATATGTGCTCTCTCGATCGAATCTATCGTACATGGCTTATCTAGTGCGGAGTATCCGGTTAGCGTAATTTGCAAGATATTGCGTCAATCTGAAGGTTTACCCAGTGCGCATCTAAATGGTAGCTATTGCGGGGGTTCCTCCGTTTCAAAAAAAAGGCTTTATTTGTTGTACTTTAAATCCTTAATCTTCTCTTTTTTTAATAGAAAATGAAAAGAATAATGTGCATGTTTTTGAACACCAAGCCTTGTGATTAAACTTTCGTATGTTTAAGGCCCAAAGGGCTAAATGGACCCTAACGTTTACATTAGTATACAAAATAGATCCTAAGTTTCACAGTGTTCAAATTAAAACTTAACGTTTGGAAAACGTTCGGATTAAATTCTAACCACTAATGGTATTAGGGCATCATCATTTATCTGTTAATGTGGCCCAAACCTTTCTGACGTGAATTTTCTTTTTGAAATTTGTGGATGTGGGATTCACTAGAAGCTGACGTGGAATTTTTGTAATGAAAGGGGTCCCACCCCCAAGTTAAACGCTACATTTTGTAGCGGCTTTGAAGAAAACGCAACACTTCTCTCTTAGCTTTGAAGTTAAACGTAACAGACCTAGAGATGCATCCTTTTGAACAGAACTTCAAACATTGTGTTCTTCCCTCTTTTTACAGACAAACCTAATTTGCCAAATCTCCCATCTTCTTCAATCATACAATCCCTAATCTCCCATCTTCCAAATCTCCCATCTTCTTCAATTTGTAGCATTATTCGTCTTCTTCTTCAGGGAACAACAATCTAAAAGGGTCAGAATGATTGTCCACCACTCCTAGGCATTGAGGATCAACGTCATTGTCGTTGTGAATCAAAGTTAACATTTGATGTATGATATGGAGTGAAATGCTTTGATTTTCACTTCTTCATACCCTCATTTTCGTATCTTCAATTTGATTTTGAATGTGAATGGAAGTTGAATTTGTGATTGGTTTGAGCATGGAAGTTGAATTCAATGATTAATGTGAGCATGGAATGTGAATGTGAGATGATTCAGAAGTTATTGGATTTTATACCAAATTGTGCTAGTGTATTAGCATTGGAAGTAGAGATGTGAGATGGTTATAGCCTCGGAGAAACATAAATTGCATTGAGTATTATTAAAGCCTATGATTCTGTCATTGGTTTTGAGTTTGCCCCTAGGTACTAGCCATATTATGAATAAGGTGATTTCAGCCTCAGAGAAACATAAACTGCATTGAGTATTATTAAAGCCTATGATTCTGCCATTGGTTTTGAGTTTTCCCCTAGTTGCTAGCCATATTATGAATAAGGTGGTTTCAGCCTCAGAGAAACATAAACTACATTGAGTATTATTAAAGCCTATGATTCTGTCATTGGTTTTGAGTTTGCCCCTAGTTACTAGCCATATTATGAATAAGGCTTTAGGTTGTTTTTTCTTAGGTTGTTGTACATATTTTTCTTATGCAGAACCTTTAAAGTTTCTTTTATGTTGTGTTGCAGCTCTCTTGTGCATGCTATGTTCTTAATGAATTTAAATGGGGTAGGAGGTGTAAGGTGTGTTTGATAGAGATACAGAGAATAACTAACGGTTGATAATGCTTAACCCAAACTTGATTCTCCCAGTGACAAGCATTGTTCTCTCATGTAAGGGGAACATATTTGAACTATTACTTTGATTTAAACTCAACCTAATACCTTCACAACATATGTCTGCTAATCACACCTTAGTTCTGTTATCCATAGATGTTAGATTGATCAACCCCATGTATGGGTTACACCATTGATATCAAGAAGTTGGTCTTTTGCATGTATATACTTATGTAATCCTTTGTGAAATCAGTAACTTCTTGCATTTAAAACTGTTTTCTGTGTTTTTCCAGAAGTGCTATTGTGAAAGGGAATATAATTGTTATTTACATTAATTGTCGGTTTTCTTTATTTAAATTTAAATTAAAACAAGTTTATTTTGATTCATTAAGTTAAGATCCAATATCTATTAGGGTAACATAACATGTCCTTATCATGGCAATATTCTATGTTATAAGTTCAATGGTTCAATTTGTACGAGGAAGAAGGACACTTTCTGAATTTTAGCTTGAAAACATTGGGCTGCCTTTGCTAAGATTGATTCCTAAACCCATTAAGTGATTTGGATTCATATCTTTTTATACATTATTAAAATTGATTGTGAGCATACTAGGCTCTGAATTTATTGTGCCTTAAGGCTCAAAAATCTGCAGCGAAGGTTGGGGGTACCCTTTGATAGTTCACTTCTAAAGCATCAAATGAGAAAGAAGTGAAATTATTGTAGCACTTATGTAACTAGTTTACCTATGATAAACCAATTAATATGATTAAAATAAGCATATATGAATGATATGTCAGTGGAGCATTTATGAATGATACGTCATCCATATAAGCATATTGTTTCCATATATGAATGATACATCTATATGAGCATATTATTTTTTCCATCGATGTGATCTGTGATATCCTCGAAAGGTGGTGGTTTCCTTGCATATATATGAGCTTATGTGAATGATATGTCTGTGGAGTTTTTTTGACATATTGTTTCCACTCCGGAAAAGACACTATTTGAGATTGTGGACATATTGTTTCCACCTTTGATTAGAAGAACTAAGAGAAATAATATAATTTTGCAGTAACTATTCAAAGATATGGACGTGACGTCTTCAAATATCACTACATTAAATTCAAATAATAATAATCTAGTGTGTTATTGTGGCTTAAGAGCTCTATTAAAAATTCATGGAGTGAAAAAAAATCCAGGAAGAAGATTTTATGGATGCCTTAAATATCGTGTAAGCTTATTTTTCGATAAATTAAAATTGTTTGTATATATGTTTAATTTTTTGCCTAATAATTATCAATTACCTCTGAGGTTTGAATATGTGATTTTTTTAAGTGATACGATGATAAATTTAGCGAGAGAGCTATTGAACTAATTCATAACCTGAAGAAAGAAGTAGCTAGTTTGAAGTAGGAGGCTCAATGAAGCACAATTGAATCATGTTCAACGTTCAAAATTGAGGAGCAAATAAAGTTAATGAAAGAAGACATTATTTTGCTGACAAAAGAGAACAATGAGTTTAAATTTGTTATACTGATTATTGTAGGGATTTTTGTACTCATTATGAGTTTTAAAATATGGTTTGTAGTGGACAAGTAGAACTAAATTGTACTATTTTAAAAAAACTTGAATTATGAAGAATGAAAAATCCTAATTTGAACTAATATATTTTGCACTATGTTTTTTCTTTATTGTTTTGTTATTCATGAAGTTGCTTTAATGAGCGTAATTAGTAGTTGATAAACTTATGAACAATTAATTATTCATATGGCCTCATCATGGACAATTAAATACAAAAGTGAATCACAATAAATAATTGGAACAGCATGAACAATTATGATTATATAACAATAAATAGTTGGAGCAATATATATAAAGTGATAATATCACTAAAGTGATTACAAATCAATGCGTTTATATACAAAAGTTATGCTATCTATTCGTCCATATAAATAAGATTAATGTAAAGTCTGCAAGTCAACCACATTGCTTCCCTCATTTGCACTTGACTGAGAAGGTTGATCATGTACTAGTTGATTTATTGACGATCTTCACCTCATTGCTTCAGTTTGTAACTATTGAGAAGTTATGATAGGTTGTCCTTTGAACCTCAAACCTCTTAGTTCAAAGGACAGTTTGGATGAATATGGATCAATTTCTCTAAACTTCCATTAACGATTATGCGAATAGATACCAACCTACAAATAAACATGTCGTTAATAGTATTCAATCTTAAAAGTAATCAATAAAGGTTGATTATGTAAATATACTCATAATATTGCTTTGTTGAATTGCTACAACAACATGTTCAACTTGTGAGGAGACGTCAGGGATGGCCTAATAAATATTAATCAAATATTGTCATAAATGATCATTAGATATATAAAGCAATACATAATAATCAAAGAATGTGTCGTACCTGTGGTTTTTGCTAAGCTGGTTCAGTTGATGAATGATTGTTACATTTTCTGGCATTGTGACCATAATTTCCATATTTTCCACATTTTTTTACTTAACCCTTTTTACTAGATTTGCTTGGATTTTTCAACATAATAGACTCATTTACTCCTCTCCTTCTAATTGTTTTAGGTCTTCTTAGCATAACTATTTTGACTAGGGCATTTATTAGTTTTTCATCAACTATAGGCCAGAAAATTAAAGCTCTAGTAGGTTGCAACACATACTCATACAATGCTATGAATTTGGACTTCTTATAGCACTCATCCACATATGCCTCTGGCCGTTGTTTCAAATGGTGAACAACACTTATAACATGCTTGCAAAGATATCCATACAACTCTCACACAACTACATGATTGGTGTCTACCAATCCTCACAATATACTAGGCATCACCTTTGGAAACTTCATACGCTCTATCACCATTCCAAACAATTCTCCACTGCATAGCATCTTTCTTATTCTTTTCTAATTTCTTCACAACCTTGGGTGCAACTCCTGACCTCCATCCATGTACAAATTGTCTCCTATCTGCATGCATCTACAACACTATGATTTTAATTGTTTCTAGCATGCTTATAATTGGTCTATCTCTAGCTAGTAAAATCCATCCATTGAATGTTTCACTTATGTTGTTATCAACAACCAGACATTTAGATTCAAAAGACTGTTATCATCGTGCCCATCTCTCATTTGGATATTCGAGCAATAATGACGCACAACTAAGTGTAATTTTGTCCAATTTTTTCAATTGCTCATTAAAATCTTTTGCGTACGTTGACCAAGCACAATTCCAAAATTGCTTTTGCAAATCTTTTCCTTTTCAATTCATATGCCAATTATGGTATATGTGCTTTGCACATATACGATGATTGACATATGATATTGTCTCTTCCAATGCTCTAATTAATCCCTATAACAATAGAATAGATTAAGTTAATATATAATTGATGCAACATCTAACCATTAATCAATGAAAAAAAAGTACTTTTTGCATATCTAAAATTATTGTTAGTCCTTTACCACTACCTAACTCTAAGTCCGAAAACAACAAACTCATAAACTAGGTACAGGAATCAGCGTTCTCTACCTCGATAATTGCCTAAGCCAACGGATACATACCTTCATCACCATCCCTCCTAACTGCACTCAACAGTTGACCTTGGAATTCAGTCTTCAAAAAACATCCATCAATACCAAAGATTGGCCTCAAATTTCCTCCATCCTCTTTTCATCGCACCAAAGCATATGTATAATCTTTTGAACTATAGAAAAATGATAAAGATGTATGAATTAATGAATAAACTTCATAAATAAATAAATGTTATAATTATCATTGTCAATAATATGTAAAACTTAATTTTGCACACTTGTAACAAACTAGTTTCTTCATTTCTAGCCAGCTTTAACTCAATTGTTGATCCAGAATTATTATTCCTCAACTCATCATCGTATCCTTATAGCTTTTCATATTCATTCACATAATCACTGACCCTTTCTTTTCTCAATCTCCTCTTAACAGCTCTAAACATACTTGAGATGACAAATATATTGAGCTTTTCTCGACATTCTTTTACCATCTTCATTGTCAAAATACTAGGCTTCTTAAGTATTTTGTCCCTAAAATGTCTCATTAGGAACTTAACAGAAACCAATTTTGGTTTGTTGGTCGTAAAATGCCTATGCTCATCATTGTATTTCGCCACTTCAAAACACAGTTCATTCTTGTCACAAAAGACATACAACTCCCATGGGCATCCCTCAATACATCTCACTCTCATCCTATATCTTTTAATTTTTGTAAACTTCACATTGTAGCCTGTCTACACTACGTAATGCACAGCAGACTCTCTAATTTTTTTTGCAGATCTAAACTCCATCCCCAATCTCCAATTTGGATCAACTTCGGATGGATTATGCCTAATACGTCAACTTGTTCTTCACAATGCTTCACTATGCTCTTCTCTGCTAGGATATTGATCACTACTAATAAAACTATCAAATCTGTTTACTCAATTTCAACTGGTTCCTAGTCATCAGGAATATGAATTTATGTAAAACCCTCGTCATGCTCATCATCATCCACCTCTTCATTATCTCCTTTGTCAACTCCTAAACCAACACCTTCAGTAGCTCCAGAACTTTCCTCCTCACACTCCCTATCGCCATCCTCTCCTCCAGATATAGGCAATATGTCAGGTACAAATGATGGGGTATCTAACATATGAGTTACATATACATCAATCATTTGGTGGATTTTCATCATATTAATAAGCCTTAGACAATTTTCATTTAAGTCAATCAACCTCAAAGACGTACTAAACTTAAATTCGGATATTTTGTAATAGGCTTTATTGACTTAAAGGTATCTTAACTCCTTCCTCATCTCACATATTTGCCTATAGCTAACAAAATCCAGGTCTACTTTATCAAAAATACTTAATTCCCTATCAACTTATTTCAACTCTAGCTCTCTAACAAACTTTCCACGATAAAACAACCTTATTCTTCCATATTCGACCATCATACACTTGTTCACAACAAATATATAAAGGCAAGTGTATCACAAAAAAACATAGATTTAAATGATATTGTCAATAATAGAATGAATACTACGTGCATAATTATATGATTAGAGGATAACATAACCAAGTAAACATTTCAAATTTGATAAAATAATCCTAATAAACTTAATTCATCTTCTTATTATCAATATTAGCTTATGCATCATAAATTGTCACAAACTACACTTGTATTCTCTACTCATCTATAAAACATTACACTTAGTCCATACAACATGTCACCTTTCAAGGTCAAAATTTAAAAATATATGATCAAATTATGAGTGTTCATACATTTAAAACTCAAAATACTATTTAGTATTGATTGGCTTGCATAGTTGAGAAACACAATATATATTCAGGTTTTAGTGTAATATACATCTCATTCAACTTCTTTTTTGGTGAATTAACCAACATAGCTTTTTGATAAAAGAGACACTAATATATTATAACACCTACAGTTCCATAATTGACCATACATAACATAAATAATATATTAACACTTGACATGTAGTATATAAAGAAAATGATGAATATATAAGGAAAACCATTCAAATAATTCAAAAGCAAGCCTATATTGCTTTATTCAAATCACAGTATTCACATTAAGTTCTTGCCATGCCTATTAAATAATTTTAAATTGAAAAAGAATATAGATGAGATAACTATTTGGTTTGTATTGAACTACGCGCTAAGATTAAAACTGTTTTGTTTACATTAAAACTCCAAGACTACCTTTTTATTTTCTTCTAAAACTCATTGATGTTCATGAAGATTCCTTCTCTATATGTATCATTTCACAGTTGAAATTGGTAGTGTCTTGATGAAAGTAAACTTATATTTCCACTTTCATTTTTGGTTCCCTAGTTTATACATAAGAACAAATATTTTGATGAAACCATTACTAACATTTAGTGAGGCCTAAATTGGTAGACCAACTTGAACAACAACTATAAGGGACCACGACTTACATCAAACACCTCAATAAGCATAAGAGACCACAACATACAATCATAAACAAACAAGCAGATTTAGGGGACCACATAAGATGTAAAAGCTAGACAAGAGTAGACCTATCACGATGAAATGTTGACTTCTTGTTTAGACATTCAAAGAGCGTGTCAGTTGAGTTGCTTGGTGTGCACGACAACAATAAGAAATAATTATGCTGCAATTATCTGAGGAAGAACACAATTATGGATTGAAGTTCATAGATGAGGGATTGTGTGAACATGAAGAAGATAGCATATTAGGTGATACAACCAGTCTTCGCAATGGAGTTCCACGCCTTACACATCAACCTGACAAGCTACATATGCCAAATGGTTCAATTACAACGCAACAAGCTTCAAGGCTTAAACAAGCAATGCAAGCATTTGTGCAAGCCCAAATCACAAGTCAAGTACATAAGGAGGCCAAAACATCCATGGAGGAACCCCAAGGCACGCCCAAGCTTGTGAGTTTATTGGAGGAGGCGTTGGAAGAGGCTAGTACTTAGCCATTTTGGGAAACAAGCTCAAGTCTTGTTTGGGCACATTTTGATAATTTAGGCTTGTTATTTGTTATCTCTTATTTTAGGCCCAAGGACTTATTTATGGGTTGTTCTTTTAGTTAGTAGCATGTGCTTTCATTAAAAGTCACATGACTTAGTTTTTTTTAGCTTAGTTTGTTATGAACCAAGCGTGTGGGCTTATTAAAGTTGCTTAATAAGGCCTATACGCCCCACTTTGTTTATTTGAGTTATTTTGAGATTTATTTATTTTAATATGTTTCTAAAAGGACTTGGATCAGATTATGTTCAATGGGCTAGATACTCCTAGATTTGTTAGGATTAGACTAGTTTTCATTAATGGGTCTGTAAACCCATTCCTATTAGGGTTAGGACTTGGTCAAGGGTATTTATACCTTATTATATCCTTATAACCGAAGATGTGATGATTAATAAAATTTCATAATTGAATTCTTTAAGTGAGGTGTCAATGTCTTCATGGTAACTTCAAGAAATTGATTTGCGTTAATAAGTAAGTACTTGCAACGTAAATTAATTTCTGATTTCTTTAAGATTGCGTCTCAAACTTATGATTTGGGGTTTGATCTAGGATGTTCAATTAAATAGAAAGTTGGAGATTTGATCAATAGGATCAGGGGGCTTCAAGAACCTTATTTTCTTAGGGTTTTCGTATCATCTTGGTATCAGAGTTTTGGCCTAATTTTATTGAACTCATATGTATCTTTATTGTGATTGCCGAATCTGTCATTGTTACTTTTTTAGTTCTTGTTGCGTTCTTTTGTTCTTTAATTACTTTTTTGTTTCTTAAATCTTGATTCTTTAATCTTGATCATCGTACCAATAAAAAAAGAAAAATCCGTGAACAGTAGCAAAAAAATATTTAAAAAAGTGAACAGTAGCCAAAAAATAGAAAAAAACGTGAATAGTAGCCAAAAAATTCAAGATTGATCAAGAAACACCCAAGATTGTGATTCTTTGAATCTTTATTTGATCCTTGCTTCAAGATTCATCAAGATTGCTATCTTTAACTTCAAGATTGATTTTTTTCAACAAGAACGAGTCTTTCCATTCAAGAACATATCAAGATTTGCTTTCTT
>JAOTBA010000008.1:20228871-20243411 GCA_025629845.1 Erythroxylum squamatum | reverse complement strand
CATCTAACATCATTAAATTCACTCCAAACCATCTCAAATTACATACAACACATGCTACATCATTCATCAACAATCAACAATCAAACAAAACTTCATACCCATCCACCCTAAACACAATTCCCATGCAATTAAGTTCACATCACATCACAATAATGCATTTAACTAACAATTCATGACATAAAACACAATTCTTACCTAATGAAGCTTCCAGTCTTCCAATCTTCCAAACTTGTCACAAACTTCCCAACTTTCCCTCCCATATACGATCATCATCTTGAGGGGATAGAAAGCTTAGGTTTGTTTTTGTGAACAAGATAAGAGAAAGCAAGTAAAATATGAGAGCTTTTGTGTGGTGGAGATTGGTAACATAAAAACATAAGGAAGAAAATCAACGAAGAAGGAGGGAGAGTGAGAGGTTACGAAAATGTGGAGAAAACTCACATAAATCACCCATAATCTTTTTAAAAGGAGAAGCTTCGTGAAAGGCAAGACCAAAAAGGGGAAAAGCCTTTTACTTAAATAAAGTGACATGATTAGGCAAGTGACAACTTGCCACATGTCTTATTTTCAAGCCCTCTCTTGGTTTCTTTCCAATTAAAATTTCATTTCTACTCCAATGTTTCCCAAAATTCCATTGGCTTAAATTAATAAATTCTAAAATCATTTTTCTAATTTTTCAGTGCCATTGGACAGTAATTTCTACTACCGGTACACAATCAGTTTGTCGCTTGGCATTTTTCCTAGTCCAAAAAAGTACCCTGAAAGTGCACAAAAATTTCACTAAAATTCACTAACAATTTTAAACCTCAATAACCTCTCCAATCAATTTTTCAAACACAAAAATCACATTTTTTATAATAATCACATTTATAATCAAATATACCGAGAAATGTCATGAATGCATGTACAGGCATTTACATATGCAAAATTTACTATTCACGTGTATATGTATGCATGGCTATGTACTCATAAACCATTCCAAATTACTATTCTACCCTTCCCATCGGTGATGGGATGTTACAATGTCAGTGTGGATTAGGAGCCTCTCCATAAAACTTTGTTTTAGGGAGCTCACTTCTCCCTATTTTTGGACCTGACCTCTATGTGGCACATATAAAGGATTAAATAGAATTCTACAATCGAAATATGTCCCATTACTCCTGTAGTTAGGTTCTCTATGCTTTTATTCTCAAGAACCCATCTCTAAAGGCTTTGAAAGTTACTCATATGATGCTTAAATCGGCTTTCATTGGTCTCACTTAGAATTTGTATTACTTCACTTGGTCAGCTACATAATTTTCGGTGTTGTTCGCTTTTGTGCTTGTGTGCTACTTAGGCTTTTGCCTTGTCTTAAAACATTATTTTAACTTCCATAAAAAATAATTATAACAATAATTTGGTAAAGAAGCACAAAGGCTACGGTTCGTAAAGGTGTTGGTTTAGAGAGTGTTGTAGAGAATACATAGTTCCGGCTTCTCACTTCGCTTATTGGTAAGAGTTATACCGTCTAGTTCTTTCCATATAACCCGATCTCCTCTATCTACCGACAAGCGTTAGATTCCAGGAACAATCAAGTACTGACCAACAAATCTGAAGCACCTTTCACTTCCAATTCTGCCTCAAACTTGTTCTGCCCCTTGAGGGAAAGACAGACGCGAGTCCAAGTAAAATTTGAAACCAAACCATTAGCCATAAATAATGCTCATGACCTGTGTAAAATTAGTAGAGCATAACAATATTCAATTAGCATTGTTTTGCCCTCCAGAATACTTCCCTTTTAATTCATTACTCTTTTCAATCTGAAGATGACATCCAGCATTGGATCAAATAAAGGAAAACAATAGGAATTTCAGACTAAACGTTTGCACATTCCTTGCTAAGAGTAACATTTGAGTGAAGATTACAACAATTTATGGTACAGTAGCCATCAAAAATGGCGACAAAAGCAGAATACATTATCAGATAAAATCAAAGAATCACGAAATCAGGCCACCAACTGGCACACATCAGTACTTCTATACTCCAAAGGAAAGAGTTAGCTGCTGCTGATGAAGTGGGCAGCCAAGGTCAATGAATTGAGGTTGTTTTCCTTGCAGCATATGCAGGCCGAGGGGCAAGAATGAAAGAATCCTTTTTTGTTCTTCAAAACGAGTGTGATAAATTGCCCGTCCTTTTCTTGACCAGCCTACAGCTGCCGCTTTAACTCACTGCCTCATTTCAAGCAGTAGATCATGGTGCAGCACAAAACTATTGTCTATTTAACCTCCCAATGTGATAGCCTTTCCTACAAAACAACCAAATTTGTATTTACAGAATTGTTAACCAGAATTACCAGCAACCTCCGCAGCTCTCTGTCTCATCATCTCCATCACAGCTGCTCTTCGCCGTGAATCAGATTGCTGCTGCAGTCTCCTCAAATGATCTTTTAGATCTCTGGATTAACAAGTAAAAATCCAGGTAAGAAATTTAAGCTAGAGTACTAAAACATTTAAAAAAGAGTGAAGAATAAGGGAGAGTTCGAGGGAAAATTATGATCAGGTTGAGATATATAAACCTGCAACGCGGCACATGGCATTCAGATTCCTTGCATGCCCGAGCATGAAGTTGCAGGAGATACCACATTTTCTTGCATAAAACACAACCTCCAGCTGCACGAGTCTTGCAATGTATACCATGCCGGAAAAGACCCTTTACTTTCCGACAATTAGGATATTGGCAATGGGGAGAACGACATTGTGATGCATGTACTAGAAGGTCAAGCATTTTACGGAGCTGCCATATAAAATAACAACCAAGTTGAGCCTCAAGTCATCATAAACTTGGAAAGTAGAAACAATGATACCCAGTCAAGTGACTATTCTTTCATCTCCAATTCAAGCACCAGGTCAAGAACTTGGGTATACTTCTTGAGATTTTACAGGTGTACATACTACATGAAAGTCAGCAGCCGACATACTATCACATAAGATATAGGGTAAAATTCGTTGGACTCCCCTATAGTTTGACATATTATCAACGTATTTCCTGACTTTTAAAAACTATCAATAACTCCCTATAGTTTTGATTCTATAACACATCCCCCCTGCCGTCAACTTCCGTTAGAAGCCCTAACTGTGAACTTCACAGTTAGAATTTTTAACAGAAGTTGATGGTATGAAAGACGGATGTTATAAAACTAAAACTATAAGAGGTTATTGATAATTTTTAAAAGTCTAGGATTACATTAATAATATATCCAACTATCAGTGGGTCCAGCAAATTTAACCCTGAGATATATAATCCAAATGAATGTCCATTTATACATATAGGATTTATCTATACTTGCTATAAATTTCGACATATATAATTGGAAAATGTTAAGACTATATAGAAGAACAGTGCATCACTAATCATGCAGAGTTAGCTAACATGATAAAAAAAAAATTCAAGTAGAGAGAAGAAAATCTATCGTTCCTTTAATGTTTTGGAAATTCTATGAAGATAAAGCTTCACTGAAAAATAACAGATTTCTCTAATATATATTTCTCCCTACGTCGCTGACACTAAAATAGCTGAAACAACTGATATGAGGTCTAAATTGCAACAAGAATACTAACTACTAGGAGGCAACAAAAGATCAAGAATGGAAATCATATGCTAACACTGTAGACAATCTAAAATATGAAGATTCCTTTACTGTTTTGGAAATTCTATGAAGACAAAGCTTTAGTGAAAAATATCAGATGTTTTTAATATAAATTTCTCCCAACATCACTGACACCAAAATAGCTGAAACAACTGATATGAGGTCTAAATTGCAACAAGAGTACTCACTACTAGGAGGCAACAAAAGATCAAGAATGGGAATCATTTTCTAACATTATAGACAATCTAAAATATGGAGAAATTAATACCTGTAGAACCCTTAGCTGCCTAGCTTCTTTATTTTGTGCATCACGATCACCCATGGATGGATGATTAGTCAATTTATGAGGATGATCAATGCCTCCTTCCTTTTGGTAACAGTTATTGCACACATCATAATCAGGGCAAACTTCACAGCGCCATCCTTGACCTGTTTCAATGTCAAGATGGCATACATTGCATGTCGTCACAAACGCAGGAGCAGTTGGATTATGGAGATGGTAGAGGACCATCATAGAAGAGTGTTTAGCTCGGCGTAGAGTATCATATTGGTAATGATTTCCTTGACAAAGACTCAGAAATGCTTGTCTTGTGTCAAAGAATTCGCTCTCAAGAATTTCATCTTTATCCTTTGTATCCACGGGCACATCTGTGATTTCAACCTGTAGAGTCCCAGTCGTGCCATTTTAAAGTTATCCAAAGAAAGATAAAAGTTGATGTGGCAATGGAATTTCCCTTGCAGTTTACATTTGAGGGGAATTTCAATGCGCACAACAACCCAAGGATAGATAATGGAATGTGAAACTTACCGGATGAAGGAGATGCTTCTCTCTTTGATTAACAGGATGTCGTTCCCTTTCTTCGCGATTTTGCTCTGCTTCATAGCACCTTTGAAACACAAAGATAAAAGTCAAATTTCCTATATGTCACTAAACTAGTTTCCAGAAGAGTTGAGAAAGTGGATTGCTTAGGATCAAGCAAAATAATAAAATAAACAAGCATTAACAATCAAATCCTCAAATATCAATGGAACTCAAACTCCTTGATGTAGAATGAATAGAAGATATGTTGAATAGTTAATAAAACTCAAAGCAACTAGAAAAGCTGGGCTGCTAGGTTTTTACCAAGTTGCTGGAATTTGAGTTTCAGATCTGAAGTTTTAGTATGGGCTGCTGAAACTTCAGGCTTAGGTTGCTGAGATCTAGACGGGGATCACGGGGTTTTTTGGTAAGGGAAACAAGACAAAGGGTAGTTCTAGGAATCACTGCTACGGTATAATTATTACCAATAGAAATAGGCATCACGCTTCCTAGTTAGAAAACTCAAAATGTTTTGAGAAAATCAGTCTTACTTTTCTTAAAGGGCTGATACATATTGTAGAAAAGTTTTTGAAACCTTAATCCTAATAATGTAAGGATTCCAACTGGGTAGTCCAAATTATAATTGAATCCTATTCTAATAAGAGATTTATTAAGTTTAGTCCCTACCTAATAAGGAAAACTTGACATAAAATTGATATGATAAAATCGCCCTTACTGTCACTACTATATGAAGAGTAACGTGAATGAATCACACTAACTTTCACCCTTCATCCCACCAAAATAAAGGTTGTGATTCAGTGATCTGTCCTCTCCTGTATCATTCATAAACTCTAATCTGTTGTGCATCCTCCTATCCAAATCAAGTAGCTATTAACATTCAAATCCTCAAATATCAAGAAAGTACCTGAAACTCCTTTTCCAAATCAAGAAGCAAGTGGCCTAGCACCAATTGTTTCCCATATGAACCCCACTTCCAAAATTCCCAAAATCTTTCCTAAGATCTTAACAGTAGTTGCATACAAAAATAACCCGATATTAAACTGTGATCTTAACAGTAGTTGCATACAAAAATAACCCGATATTAAACTGTAGAAAATGACAAGATAATCTGCTTCCCAATTCCTGTTCAGAAAGACTTCCACTTTGTCCTTACACCTTAAAATAAACAATCATGATGTATTCCATAAACCTTTGCTTAAAGTGTTGTCTCGTCATGGAATACAAAGAAAATTACAAGTTCATCATTTCTAATTTGTAAACCATCATAAGAACATATATGTGCAGGTATTAAAGCATGACCTACATGGAAAATGGCAGCATCTTCCCCCTTAAGCTAGACCCTTTTGATCCACAAAATCTAATAACTGTAAGAGGCTTAAGATGATCCTTTGCCTCGTTTGATTTCTCAAATTCTCTATCCTAGTCAAAGTTTATATGACATTTCAGTGTAATAATGAAATTCCAACTCTAATTTTGCATTATTTGTTTTTGAGACCAATGCAACAGAATCCGGCAACGGACACAATAAAAAATTAATGTTAACTGAAGCTGCTAAGTGCAGCAGTTAATGCACCAAGACAGTGAGTCTATTACTTTATGCATATTGTTGTCTGAATCAATCAAAGAAGTTAAAAGTACGTAAAGTTTTATTTAACATATTTTGGTGACCAATTCAACAGAATACCGCAGTGGACACCTTATAACAGGTTAGTGGTAACTAACATGCTACTTGCAACAGCTGATGCATCGAGATAGATCATTCCTTTATCCATAGTATGTATTGTCAAATGTATTGAATCAGTCAAAAACAACGTAGAGTTCTTACTTATCACATAGCTCAAAAGTTTTGCAATGGCTGCAAACCCAACGGTTTCCTGATACCATTAATATGCAACAATGTGAGCAACAGTGCTGCAAATGAACCATGATAAAATCTTCCTTCATTGAACAAATTGTCTCGCCGAGCTGAGAGGTAAAAGGGAAAAAAATTATAACTTCATGAGGACAAGAATACACATGATTGTTATCATATCTAATAATCATTTATTACAAAGCCCATCTCATAATGGACAAGGTTTTAGCTCAAGCTCCAAAAGCTATATACATTCTACAAGTAAAATATATTAAAAAGGGTAAGGAGCAGAATAACAAGTATAGTGCAAACATGGGTTTTCATGAATCAAATGCCAATTCAAAGAAACCATATTAAGAGATGATTTATCATTTAACCAGTAGACGTACTAATTGATATTTGATTCAGGACTTTCCAAGCACACCATCCATAATTCAATACATCTCCACTTTAGAGCACTTTAAATCAATTCCTTTACCCAACTTTTGGGACAAATCACAGATTACTTTCTTGCTTTTCTACTTTTAACTGTGCCACCATATTCCAGCATATGACCAAACAAATTAAACTTTAATAAATTTACTGGCTCCAATTCCCAGGTTTGGAAAAAGTTACGAATAATTATGAAATCTAACAAAATTAATCATATCAGACGTTGGCCATCTGAGGCTTGTAATTGAAAAGAAACATATCTACGGAGGAGTCTCTAATGCCCCCATCCCCTCCCCTTGGGACAGGAAGAAAGACCCTTGTCATTTTTACATTTAAAAAAAAATAAAGGCATAGATCGCCAAGAAAATATTATGCAAGATATGGGATATAAAAATTACCTTATGCATTAGTAGGAGATCCTTTGATGCGTTACCAGAAAGATCCGACTGACCAGATGCTTTTAAAGCCCTTTTAGTTATAGTCTTTTTGGTAGTTCCCTTTTTATTCTGTTTTCTGCCATCTTCTTCTTGGTTAAGCTGATAAATTAAGTCCTCAGCAGCACCGGGCCAATAGTCACCATCAAAGTATGGCAGCCTAGCTGCTGTCACCTTTGCTTTACATTCACCAGTAGATACAAAGAAATGATCATATAAATTAGTAAGCTCGACCACTATACTTTCTTTAGTAGCTTTTCTTAACATAGATAAGTACCTGAAATAAAAAAGACAACAAAATAAGCCAACAGAATAAATTAGAGAAGACTATGAATTGATTTGCATCATGCAGAAATAGAATCCCTCATTTATGTAATGTCTCACCATTCCCGGAGTTTGTCAGATTTTGGTGTCTTCTGGATTTCTGGATGACAATACAATATATAATCTTCACCCTTCAACGGAGGGCAAGCCCAAATATAGCAGCTTGTGAAACCCCTCTTCTTGCAGTACTCAAGATATCCAATCTGCAATGAGATGTAAATATAAAGTAAAATTTCATCGGAACTTCCTAATAGGACCTATTGTCAACACCCCCATCTAATATCAAAAATATCTAGCCATCTGAAACTAACCAATATTTCATGGTAAACAAATGTTCTTAGAGCCTCTCCAGTCACTGCTTTAATCTCAGGTCTAAAATATTTCACAGAATCCAGATAGGACAGATAGACACGCCGTTGGTTTGGAAATTGGCATTCTGACCCAAATTCTTGAACGTACATACCGAATAGGCAAACCTCCACACCTTCAATCTTCTGAAACAACAAAATTACCTGGAAGATAATCGTATTCCGTTATTCCATGTCATTATGCACACTATAGCAATTCTTGAGAAGCGTTAAAATGCTAGCATATACAGTTAACAGTTAACAAATTTGTTCCATCAGTATTTCACCAACTGATTAAAAGCCCTGGTAAAAAACACATCTAAAATTTGTAAACATATGCACAAGCGAATAGTAAGAAACAAATTTCTGCCTAAAAAGCCCTTCACAAAGGTACTTTATGGTAAAATATTAATAAAACTAAGTAGTACAACAGAACTCTTGAATTGATATAAGTTTTATCATCCACAATTCTTAGTTTGACTTATGTTCAACCTTTTCTATAGAGTTCCAAAACGAAACTAATTTTCACCACAGAAATAAAATTTTGAAATTAAAACAAAACAGCTTAGATATATATTCTTAAATAATGTGATTGCCAAACAAGTTATTATCCTACAATAGCAAAAAATGTAAATTATACTTTTCAAAGGTTAAGAATTTGAGAATATTATGACTTCACATGGTATGTTTTTTACAAAGGAGCTTATTATATTATGTTGTTAAGATTAATGTACTGAACTCCTATCTTAAATGACCACCACCCTGAGTCAAACATATATGCATATCTTTAGAGCTTATTTTTGATTAGATGCAGAACATATATGAATTTGATGTATCAATTTGTTTAGTCTACATGATCATTAAATATTATTATTTATCATAACCTTTCGTTACACCTAAAATTCTGTATACTAGCATCCTGTGTGTTTCTATTTATTGTTCCTATGGAGCAATGCCCGTACAAATGTTATTTTTCTGCAGCATTGCTTCTGTGATTGTAGTCGCAATGGCTATAGCGTCTCAATTTATGCTTCTACTTTGAATCTTTGGTTTATTCTAATGTTTGGCGTCTTTCTATTTATTGTTTAAATCTTTTCTGCAGCAACGATGCTATGGTCTTTGGACTAATGGCAGTCACACTTAGTTTATCCCACTATTTTATGGCTATTTCTATCATGAGAAAACTTTGTGATCACTTTATTTAGTAAAAGAGGAGAATTCACACATAAATGCCTACTTTCACAAATTATAGCATAGATTACACGATACTGAAATAGATAAAACAGTTCAATTTTATTATTTTTGAAAATATTTAAATTTGGTTAACATTTTTAATTGCACAAATATTGTACTTTGTTAGTTACTTAAATAAGTATATGCAATCTAAAAAGTATTTAATCAAATTGAAAAGGTAAATTAAGCATGTGATTGTTCACATTACACTACCAGTTTAGAAAATGGACTATGCAGAAAAAAGGACAGAAGAGTAAGTGCCAAAACAGATACTTCCTCAAAACATGTAAGTTTTTATTTCTCTTCCTCATAGACAAAAAATTACAATATGGCAAGCCACATATTGATGGTAATAAAGATGATGACCATTGAAATACATTAAAATTTCCATTCAGAATAACATTTTATAGTAGACATGACACATAATTACAGTGCTATCAAAGTGATTTAAATTCCATTCTAATATTTTTTATGAAATACAACTCAACATTTTTCATAAGATGCTCTTTAAAATAAATTTTTTAAATATGATTTTTTTTATTCTTATTTTTTTGCAATTAGATAAGTATATTTTAAAATAAGCATAATCCAAAAACAGATGTTTACAATACAAAGTATCACCTACAGGATGATCAAGAGCAATGCACGCCTAGCAAAAACAGATAGCAAACACAAGACGGAAAAAAAAGGGTTCATTCCCTGCATACCTTGGACTTGTACGGGAATTCTGTTGGATAATTCTCTTCTCTAAAAATTTCAAGAAACCGTGGCTTCACTTCCAACTTTTTGTCTACTGATGAAACAACACGAATTACAAGAGCTTCCGCTCCAGGAATCTGAAGATATAAGTTATTGAAGAAATCAGATAACAGCAATTAGCACTAATATTAATTTTGTAACCCTGCTGGAAGCTCACCAAAGTAGCTCATAATAGCATTGTTCCAGACAAATCACCCAAAATCACTACATAGAGAACACAACATTTCATATTTAAAAAGAAAAAGAGATCATAATTCCAGATGCAAATCATCAAGTAAACAACTAATTTCACTTCAGACTTTTAATATCATAAACTACATCAAGGATTTCTTTCTAGTCTCAAACCTATAAAATTACCGAGAAATTAAAAACCATGTTGCTCTTAGACTCTCTGCATTTATAGATCAAGAAAGACACAATATTTCAGTCTGCTTAAAATAATTTTGCGTGATTAACAGTGAATCAACCTATCAAATTATAAATGCTTCAATTTCATACATACTCTAATGCAAATCAACCCTGCAATTAAAACACATAAATTAGTATATAAATAGAAATTAATGTAATTTGCTATGCTATTCATCAAAAGTATATAAAGCTTGTTGATCAAAGCATCAGAAAAAACTGAAGCCGTTCAAGCCTTAATCATACAAACATAGAGCAACAGGATTATATATGGCCCACCTCATCATAACTTTTTCCTTGAAGCCTGGCCCTATCTTGCCTTTCCAGCTTCAGTCTCTTAAATAACCTTTGTTCTATGTGGTCACTAAGTATGGTTCTCGGCAAATCTTTTGCTCCAAGAACAGCACTCTGTGGCAAGGGCTTGCGCTCTCCTCTTTCAACCTCTGCAATGTAGCAATTAGGACAAGTATATTCAGCTTGTCCACCATCATTCCTCCGACCATTAAACAGAGCACAAATTTGATGTTGCCAAGCCTCACACTTGTCACATTGAACCCACTGTGCACATAAGAAAATAAAAATAAGAAGCTACTGGTTCAATACCACCATGTAATGAAGTTGTAAATAGCATTGTGTAAGGAAGTACAGTAATGAATAGAAGGCAAGCATCGACGTACCCATTCTTCAGTTTCCTCATCATTTTTCTTCTTCTCAAATCGTGTTTTCAAAATTGCAGTCCCATCAACAACAATAGTATCTCCACGAGCCTCGTTATAGCATGGTATACAGAAATAATGCCTTGTATCACCAGCTCCCATAGTATAATACATTGCATTCCGCTTGATGCGAGCACCACAGGGTGTGCAATATATAGGTGGTGGCTCAAAAGTAAGCTTCTCAACCGCACACAACTGACAAGAATTCTCACTCATCGAATGCTCCATCGCTTGATTTTTTTCAGCCTTAGCCTTACTCTGCAAGGCAAAGTGGAAGAGTGAACTGAAAATAATTCCAACCTGAATTAATTTCCATTGCGCAGAAAATATGAAAATTGTAACCAATAGGATGCTTTCCGAAGTTGAATCCGTCTATAGTTTTTGAGGATTAAGCCAATAGTAATTACCAAGAACTAAGGTAAAAATACATTAAGCGAAAACATCTTTGAAATGTTAAATGCTTTAAGAACATTCTTTTTACATGTTCTTAGGCATAATCTGGATGTGGCAACTACTTTTCAAAGTAAACTTCAGGCTAAGTCAAGAAACTGATGTCAATTGATCACCATTCATTAGGCACTTGAAAAGACAAGTCCAATAGCAGTAACATTTTTTTTCTCCGGAAGAAACCGATGATAGATAACCCATTTCTCTGTCCTTTGTATAGAATAAGCAACTCGAGATCTTTCAACCATCACATCATTCATTTAAAAGCTGTTTGTTGGGAGGAAAAAAGGAAAAGGAAGTGCTATAATGAACTGACTTTTCCTCTATCAATTTATATGATTTTACTGTGCTGGGATTGGAAAGGAAAAGAAAATGAAAGCACATAATAACGGAAAAAAAAATTTGGTGACATGGCACATAGGTAGAAGTTGCTCTAGGGAAAAAAATGCATAATTGGATTGGATTAGTGTATTACCCACCAAGTAATACAGATTTCTACAACTTAGTGTTACTGGGAAAACCCACCAGCAAGTAGGATGACAATGGTCATCAATTTGCCGTCCAACGTTTGATCAAAAAGGAGAAAAGAATAACCAAGATGTCATATTGCATTCTTTGCAAAATTTTCAAGAAACAACCAATTAAATGTTAATGCATTCTGTAACATTTCTTGGAATTTTCCTAGAGAATGATTGAATGCAAGACAAATAAATCAAAAATAACTTGGAATGCTGAACTCAACAAAAGCACAAGATGAGAAATCTCACCTGACCAACCCACTGTCTGAGGCCTATAATATGCTCCCTAACTTGCTCAGGAGTGAAAAGTTCAGTTAAAGATACCCCCTTTATTTTTGGTTTCCCAGTCTTGGTTCCTGCACCTTCTGAAGGTTGAGTAGCATTTTCTAGTTTGACTGCATCAGTTTCTTTTTCAACCTTAATGCTCTCCTGTGTACTCAAACGGTTAGGCTCACTATGTACGGTAGCCTCAACAGCAGCTCTTTGGCTGCTCTTATCATCCACGTTATCTTTCTTAATCTCACCACTACCAGAACTTCCTTGTGCAGAACTAACAGGAACTTCTAACTTCACCTGCCTCAGTATACAAGAATCCTCGTGCTTCATATCTTGGCACTGGACGTCCTGGGATGCATGGCTGTCATCAATTACCGAAGGTGGCACACCAGAGCCTTCACTCTCAGATTTGAAAGATTGAAAGGATTGTTCTATCTTCAAGCGTTTCACAGTTGGTTGTACATCCTCAGAAAATTCAACAACAGTTGAAGTTTTGGACATCAATGTTGCTGAATTATCTGCTGTCTCAGAGGATTTGCTATACATGTCAGAATCTGAGGCTGGTCGAGTGCGTGCCTTCACTTGTGCTTCTATAAATTTTTTGACTGGAACACAAACAGGGCAACTAACATCTCTGCAGTGCTTGAAGTGTTGAATCAAAATTTTTGTATGTTGGCACCTAGGATGGGCGCATGGAGATAAATTGCATCTGCTCATATGTCTCAACAAGTTTTGGGCATTAATACAGTTAAATTCTGGACATTTCCCTTCAGGAGCTGTGCATCGACGAGCATGCCACAGGAATAACAACCACCTTTGTTGGTTTTTAAACTGTCTGTCACGGGTTGGATTTCCAGGTCTATAGGTGGCACTGTTTAAGTTTTGGGGCTCAGACGTATTTCTTTGAGGAACCATTTGACCCATAATAGATTCTTTAGAAGATAAATTATTTGGTTGAGCTTCATCTTGCCCAGAAATTCTTTGACGGAAATCTTGTTGAACGCGATGGTCATGTGACATGTTTTCAGGGTTGCAAGTGTTGTCTTGTGATTGTGGATGCCATTGACTCTGCAGTACCGCATCTGATTGTGGTCCAATAGGAAGGCAATTAAAATCACTTTGGGACTCCGAAACAAATTGATGTGGATGCAAGATTTGTTGCATTTGCTGGGATCTTTGAGTTGTTGAAGGGCAGATATCATGTTGTCCAGGTGGAAGAGACAAACTTTGCACACTCCTAGAACGATCTTCAACAGTAATTTGCAGGAATTGGTTCTGCAACTCATACATTGGTCACTGTTCAGAGGGCTGTGAAAGTAGAACTTCATTCTGGTGCTCCACTCCAGACTCACACTTCACTTGAGTGCTGTGATCAGACGACAATTGAGAGTGATCAGAAGCGCTATTGTTTATCAGATGCTGGTGCTGCGGACCCCGCTGCTTGTGTAGGCGTTGCTGTTGAACAAATGACTGCTGTTGAAACTGATTATGCTGTTGTTGGAATTGTTGCTGATGATGTGAATGAAGCACACTCTCTCTTGATGCTAGTGTGGAATGGAAATTCATCTTTTCAGATTGATCAAGTAACTGGGGCTTCAAGTGTGCACTCTGTTGAGTTCCATGTAAATTGGACTGATTACTTGTGGAAGTCAAGTTTGCTTTTGGCATAGATTGCATGCTCACAGGACCTAGATTCTGAGCATTCATAACGGATCCAACAGATGTTACAGCTCCATAAAAGTTTCCAGATCCATAATAATCACCAGTACTCACCTCATATCCATCACCTGAAAGATATTTCCAATTAGACTAACATTATTGGTTCAAGCATACAATCATCAAAAGCACAAGCAAACATAGAAGACAGAAAAATGGGAGAGATTACCCTGCATCAGCTGTCGCTGATGTTGATCAAAATGCTGTAATGGTTTTGGAGAGCTAGCATAGGGAGCAGTCATGTAGCTCTCGGAGGTACCAGGTTCAGTCACAAGCTGAAAATTGTTTGCAATCATTCCCATCCCACCGTTCAAAGCTCCATTAGAGAAACCATAAGATTTTTGCGGCAAACCAGATCGGATGTTACTACCCATCTGGCTACCCAGGTTCTGCAGTATACGACTGTTCTGACCACCAGCATACGCCTTTTGTTGCAACGGTTGTGATAGCATAATAGATTCAACAGAAGAAAACCCACCAGCGTTGTTAGAAGATTCCATACTTACATAAGCAGGGTTAGTATTGTTATTATTAAATCCAGGAGTTGGAATCATTTGGTTCGTCATCCTTTGAACACCCATGGATGACATACTCCCACCAGAACTAATGGAATAATTGGATTGTGATTGCTGATAG
>JAOTBA010000008.1:20209985-20221382 GCA_025629845.1 Erythroxylum squamatum | reverse complement strand
AGTTGTTAAATTGATACTTTGATTCACCATTTTCTAAATTTGTGTTCTTACTTTTGTGACAACCCTAAAGTGTGTATGTATAACTCTTAATTTTTATATTTTGGATCTTTCAAATCTAATTATTTGGTTTCCTGAACAAAACGAAATTTGGATCATTTCGGTGACTAACTAATCCCTGTGGGACGATACCTATCTATACTACGATTTCCGATCTGTGTACTTGCAGGATAAGAGGTTTTAATTTAAATTTTGAAAAATTACCTAACAAAAACCATAATAGTTTTACGGAAACAAGAAAATAACATTTCTTTGAATTTTGACAACACGTTTTCTTGGACAGAAAAACAACATATTCCTATTTTCTTATCTCTATCCTTTAGCAAACCCATCTTGAATAATACTACTCATCTTTTTTACATCTATTTTTTTACAAGCATATACAAGGTTAGTTCACTGCGAACTTTCTTTTGGAGTTTCTTTGATGAGAAGTTTGTTTGAGCCATATGTTACTATTCTTAGAGCCAGCCTTTTGATGGAGCATGATGTTTTGGACAAGTTTCAATCCGCTTGCGAGGGACTCAAGGCTTATACTACCACCGTTGATTGTGTGGCGATGGTAACTGGTGGTGGTGTTCTCCTCCTGCTTCATTCGACTTCTAAGGTGAGACTTCATTTTAACTTTGGTTGGTATACAAAATGTTTCTTGTTGTTGTTTTATGTGTTACTCCTTTTATGGAAACAACGACAAGAAAAGGATCTTCTGGGTTTTCAAGGTTGTTCACTTAGGATTCTCTAGAGCATTAATCTGTGTGCTTTTGAGATCTAATATTCAAAATCAGCAACAACGCAAACAACTTTATTGTCTCTTTATCCTTTGTTTGCTAATAATATCATGATCTAGTCATTTCTTGTTCTTCGTCTTCTAGGTGTTAAAGGTTTTTCACTTGGGATATCTTCTTGAGTACTAATTTGTGAGCTTTTGAGATCTAATATTCACAATAACAGAAAAGAAAGGATATGGAGAGTATATTTTGCAATCTTCTAAGTCAAGACAGGGATTCAGCCACAAGAGCAAGCACGACCTAGCTATGGGAGTAAGTTCTATGGGTGTAAGTTCCGATTGCCTCCCTCTTTTTTCTTTTAGGGATTGGGTTTCTTAAATGTCAAACAGAATTAAACTAACAATTTTGTTTTGTATATGCAGTATGTTTATCTCCTTTTGCAAGAAGCTGAGAATCATGAAAGGATCTATAGTTAGAGGACTGGGTTGTTTGTAATAAAAGCTGTGATCTGAATCAAGAAGAAGAAATATAGATTTATACCAAGTCACTTGGCTTCTAATTCGTCTTTTGGCAGACTGATTCCAAAAGTTAGTCCTCTTGGGGATTATAGTAGGACCTGAAACATTAACAATTGAGATTTTTTTCCTTTTCTTTTCTTTCTCGAATACTAATTTCTGGCTAGCTTTTGTCTTTTGGTCTTGTGATGACCTGAAACAAATACTGAAAAATAGAATAAGAAAGTACCAAATTGTACAAAACAATAATATTTTATCCATCTTTTCTTAACACATGATTGTACAGATAAAATTAGAAGGAAATTACATAAAAATTTTAGAAGATTTTTATGCGGTAAAGGAAAATATTCCTAAGAGTATGGTCGACCATTCCACCTTAATGTTTGTTCATGAGTAAGGACTCTTTAATCTTTATGTTGTTATATATGTCGATAAAACTATCCTATAAGGAAGGAGTGAAATACGTTGTTGTATATGTAGATAAAAATAATCCTATATGTAGATAATATTATAATGTGAATTAATTAATTTAAAAACATAATATATTATATTAAATATAAAAGAGTATAATTACAAAAATAGAAGTAGGAGGATAAAACCAAACATGTTTTTATTTTTAGTTTTTATTACAAATCTCAACCAAACAGGGTTTTGTTTTAAGTTCTTATTAGAAATCTCAATCAAACAAGTTTTTTTTAATTGAAAAAACAGAAAACTAAAACTAAAAACCACAACAAACAAAACATAAATAAAACCAAACGACCCCTAAGTTATAGCCCTCGTGGGATTGACATTTGTATTCACCTAACTACACTATAAAAATGATAGGTGTACTTGTTTAGTAATCTTTAGTATTAATCAAAAAATACATATGAACAAGTTGAAATTTCATTGTCATGAAACTTTCTTAAAATAAACTACTATAAAGCTCGAGTGATAGTTCCTTGGAAGCAACCTAAATTAAAAGGAAGATGTCAAAACTGAAATATGATAAGCATGCAACTTGACATATAGGATCAAAAGAAGAGATAGCGAGACGATAATAGTTTAGAGGTGAACAAAGATCTAAGTTTTATAACTTACATGTTGTGGATTAACTTTTAGGTGGAAAAAATAAATAAATAATGATTTTTTTTTATTTTTTATAATAAAAATCTTACATGATATCAATTTTATATTCCAAATGAAATAATGTGTGTGCTAAAAACAATGAATATTATAATTAATATCTTTTCCTTACTTTAGAAGGTAGGTTTATAGTTTTGCATAAGGGTAAGGAAAAAAGTAGAAACTTTAAAGATTTAACTATATGTAAAAGATAAGCATGCGTGCCATATTTTTTTGGAATGATCTAAAATAAGGTATAATCAATAATACTAATTAAATTAAAGATAATATTAGAGAAAAAATATTTTTGAGATAAACGATCTTTTGGTAAAAGATGCAATTTGCTCTCAACATTTCATAAAAGTTCTAAGATAGTCATTGCCATAAATTGGGGCACCAATTGACTCCCTATTATTTACAAAAAATCACAATTTACACACGCAATTGTAACTCTATTTATTTTTTGTTAGATGGATGTCACGACATTATTAGTAAGAGACACGTGACATGATAATTACGCCATGACACCCATATAGATGTTGACGCGTATTTAATGAATTTTCTTAATTTGTCAATATTAAATTATTATAGTTTTAAAGGTAAAATATATTTCAGTATTAATGATGTTAATTAAATTGAAATTTCTTTTAAATCCCAATCTATTCCTTGATTCCCAACTTATCTCTGCATCTTCTTTGATGAATTTTGATCTAAATCCCCTTTTAACATTCAAAACCTAAATCATTTTCGTCTTATAACAATAAATCTCATTTAATCAACAATCTAGCCAATAAAGTCTCCCTTTCATCTTCAAACTATAATTCCCATTCTATGTTTTTACCTTAACCACTGTTATCTATTATTTAATAAAGAAAGAAACTCTTTCATAATGACATGAGAAGGAAGGTTTAGGAATATTATATGAAATTATAAAGATAGTAAAGGAATTAGGTTGTGTGGAATCGCAAGGATGTGTTCTCTTATTGTCTAAATAAGTTGGCTAATCATCTAGTTTTGTATTTTATAGTTTTATGTTGACATAAAATTAATAAAGATGTATCTTTTATCTATGTGTTTTCAAGATTTCAATGTCAAAGAAAGTAGTCCCCCCCTATTTTCAACATTTCAGAGTATCTATTAAGGTAAGTGGATCCTGTTATTTTGTTTAAGGCATTTATTTAACAAATAGAGGCATATGCATGTTATTGATGGGTACTTTTAGTGTCTTGTTATTATGCTTTCCTATATCTTATGGTGAATTTATTGCCCAAAATTTATCCATATAGCATCTGTTGTTGATTTTGTTCTTTTCCACATATATGTTCCATAAAATAATTCCAACATTCTTTTATTTGAAAAATTCTTATTAAACAAAGCTTATCAAAATTTGAAGTGTGGTAAATAAATTATAAGGCTCAAGTTACATTTTCTCTTATATACAAGAGGTTGATCCCTATATTAAAACCCAAAAATCCGTACTTTTTATGAAAAAAAATCTAATGAATTGCAAGCTTAGCAAGAAAAAACGTATATAATGAAATACATTATGAGGTGTTGACATTGGAATAAAAGCTCCAATATGATAAGCTTGTGTTGGAGGATAGTTTCCAAAGCCCACCATCATTGATCTTTGTGTAGGGTTGTTCTCTAGCAAATAATCTATCTACATTTTATTTCACATATTTTAATATAAATTTATGGCCAAATTTTATGGATTCTTGCCTTTGGTTATTTACTATATTTTCTACTTGCATGTTAAAAGATAAAATTTAAGCTAAAGTGTCACACAATTCGACCAATTTACTATAACCCAAAATATGTAAAGTATTAGACTAAATAGACTTTTGGTTATTAATAAGCTTTAGAAACCAAATGATAATAATGATGATAATTTTAGAAACAATATCTATTGAAAGTTTTGCTTAATGTCTTTATTGGTCAGGTTTAATTATTCCTTGTGGTTATTTATCAGTTCAATTTAGCATTTTTAACCCATTAGTTGATTATAGAATGATTTATTTTCATTTATTTTTACAAGAAGACAATAAATGGAAAGGTTAGTATAAGATTATTTGGTGGTGAACATTTCACTTAGTGAGGAATTATGAAGTGTCAAAGGGATGAACTTAAATTTTCAATAATATGGACCTAAATTATATTAGTTTAAGACATGTATATAAAATAGATGCTAAATTAGAGTACAAAAATTTTGTCAGTGTATAATATTTGATTCATTTGACTGGTAGACCTAAGAAGAATATGATAAAAGATAAAGATTGAAGACTCCTTATATGCTATCTTAAAAGGGAACATTCCAATTATGTGGAAAATGTGGCAAATCTGCTCATAAAGATAAAAAAGACACTTCACTTCCTTGCAATTAAGTTCAATTTGAGATTAGATTGACATTAATGTGTGTTTACCATATATGTGCTTATTATACGAATACCTTATTAATGTTATATGAACATTGGATAATTTACAACACCTATGGGAGATCCAACTTATTCTCAACGTCATAGCTCAATTTCTAACAAACAACCTTGTGAAGTAAGTACAGGCGAGGTTAGATTAACATTAATATATGTTTACCATAAGTGAGTATTACACGAATACCTTAACGTTGTTTTTTCAATTCTTGGACTATAGCAATCCGCATCAACTTTAACTGTGAGTTATTAGTTATTATTTTGGTTAAATGAACTTCAGTTAAAATCATCCTCTTCTGGGGACTTAATTCTGTACAAGGAAACTTATTTTGGCTAAATAAATTCTGGTTAGTTGCATTTTCTTTTAAGGTTAAATTGTTAAAAATGAAACTTATCTGGTTAGATCCATTTCGTATAAAATGAATGTAAGTTACATATTATGAAGCTTGTGTGAAATGTTAACTTCTCCTTTCCAAATGTGACAGGGAGAGGCCTAATGATTGAATGATGGTTATGGATTATGAACTATTAGGCCATAGTTCAAACTTTATATTCACTTGTTAAGTTTTGCTTTGTCATTCTCTTAATCTATTAGGTGATTCTTATTTATGAACAATATCGATTGTCTCCTAGCATAATAGAGTGTGAACAAAGTTCTTGGTACAACTATACCAATATAATAATGAGTACTTCTTTCATTTCTTTGCTTCTTTAGCTCTATGCATAATTATGATGCATTTTGCACTTAATTTAAAGACAAGTTATCCCAAGAATTGCTAGTGTTTTCATCTTCTAGTTATTAATTCATTCAAACAAAGATATGACCAGATACTACTGTTAATAAGAAGTTTCTTATGTGAACGAAATCTTGTAATTTAACTAATAGTTGGTATTGCAAAGAGGATAAATAGAGTGTTAACTTGTTAGACATTACATTCCAGATTTTTTACAGCTTACTAATATCATCTTCATCAAACCAGAAAGACTTCCAATCTTATACCGTCAGTAGTTCAAGCTACATATATCTGTTAGTAAATAAAATTGCAATAATGAATTCATACACAAATTTCAAATAAGCATATAGGTTGATGAAGCATTAGATGAAAAGTTTCAAGAACATAAGCCTGGTCATTAATTTTTAAACCAAATATGGCCATGTAATGAGAGCATCATAACTAATATACATCATGAGCGACTTTTGGAGAATAGAATATTTAAGGAATTATATTAAGTGATCAAGCTCATAAGCATCAAGTGCAAATTTTTTGTGGCATTATTCTACTACAAATATATAGTACACAAAAAATTGTCCTTATTCTAGTTAATTTGGTGGAAAGTTAGGAAATAAGAGTTCAGTTATGAAACTTGATTTCTACACCATTCCTTCACTATCATTTTACAAACAAGTATTTCTCACATTATTCCCACAATTTGAAGAGTTAAAAAAACATGACTATACTAAATATTAATATCAAAACAAGAATGAGATATGCCATAAATATTTTCTTCAGCTATTTGTTCTTATTCTTATGGAGCTTAACTCTAGATTCCATTTGCTTTATTTTCTTTTAACCCAATTTCCCTTCTTTTTTCCCCCTCCTTTTTCAATGTTCTAATATCTCCCTCACCCACTTCTTTTTCTTCAATTATCCCTTTGTAACTCAAAGCTAATTGTTGTTTCAAGTTAGCATTTTCACCCATTAATTTTTGAATAACATCAACAGTCTCATCCTCGTGCCTTATCACTAATGCCGAATCAGTCTCAATGTAAATGCAAAGAAAGATTGGTTTTGCTCGCCAAACAAATACCTTCACCAATTGTAACAAAAAAGACAGGAGGGATAGAGGAATCCGCCAGTCACGACTTACTATTTCAGAGCCCACTCGTCTTTTATCTTTTTCACACCCATAAATCATCAAATACTTGCCTTTTGAAAAGCAAGCTTAGGGTGGAGCCTGCCATCCCAAGTGAAGTCAGAAATCGGTTGAATGATGTTCTCACCATCACAAAAGTATTACTTTTCTGCGAAATCATCCAAGCACGTTAGCGAACGAGTATTTCCATGTACACGGATGATACAACTATCCTGTAAACCAAGTCACTGCAGCTAATTCATTATAATGCCGTTTAAGTTGAAGTGCCGACATACTTTTACGACAATTCACCCTTCATTGCAAACTTGGTTTTATATATTGTTCCAAAATAATGGGTAGTTCAAACATCAGAACAGTAATCTCATCGATTAACACAAATCCTCGAGTTGCCGAGTTGATAAATCTTCAGATTTAAACCTAATAGAAAGGGGCCTCATGAAAAACATTTCTGGAATTAGAAAATTTATCACTAAAGGATTTGTGCACGCGAGATAAAGGTTCTAATTAAATATGGAGCTGTAGAAACGGAGGTAAGGATTAAGGAAAGCATGATTGAGGATAGCCAGGTACACAAGCAAATAATGATAACATGATACAGGAATTGGCTCAAAGTCACGGCCACAAAACCTGACCATAAGGCCGCGACTTGTAACAGCATACTAGCGTTGTAAGGAGAATAGCTTCCAATTTGCTTTCATCCCCCACCGTTCAATTACAATAACTATCAGCTATTAGTCTTTCCAGTGGGATAAAAAGCCACAGCAGATGTGGGAGAACTCACGCACTTCTTCAGTTGTATGTTGCAGGTCGTCTGGATGGTATATACAAAGAATTACCAAGATCAATTGGTGACTGCAAAAATGGGTTCCATCTATCAAATACAATTCGCCCGCCCCGGCCAATTCTTCCATGAAATTTGTAAGGAGTTGATGCACCATTCCTAGAAGAATCTACAGGTGGCACAATACCCGCTGCGGCCAACTTTTCTGGCACCAGGGGTTTTGTGAACAATAAAACCGGTTCATGGGGATCCTGCATATACACTGGGGGATCAGTCATGTAACACAGATTTAGTGATGGAACCAACAATCAGCTGAGCCAAAACAGATTAAATTATGACAACCTACAACTAGCTGGTTTTAGTGACGGAACCACAATATATTAGCTCAGGAAGTTGCAACGACCAAAGAATAAAATCAGAGGGTCTGACTCTAGTAAATTACCATCTTGTTGAGCCATCCATATGGTGCATGACGACGTCTAAGCTCTTGTTTCAAGCCTGCTGCAGGGAAACTAAGCATATTGGAGTCCAGAAAAGCTGGATTTTGAGCTGTGGCAGGTCGACTACGTCCACGGCTGCTTGCAAGATCATCTGAATCCATCAATTCATCTTCACTTGAGCCAAACTTGGAGGACATAGGTAGAAAACCAGGAAGAGCCAAGCTATCTTCAAGGAGGTCAGTTTCATGCTAATACCCATAAGAAAACACAATAAATTATTAATTGCCAAAAGTCAACAGTATCCACAACAAGAAGAGTGAAAAAAGTCTGCAACTTGAAGTCTGGAACAGGCTATCAGAAGCCTTCCCATAAAATTTTAGTTACCAATGTTTTTGATTCAGACAATAATGTTGAACAAGGAAACAATGATAACAGAAGCAAATTTAGAAAAGAATATAAATATTCTATGGCTACCTTATATATTATCTGGATCCTTTGGAGACTGACTTCACTCTCCATAGCTTCTCTCTTTTTCTCCTCTCTCTGCAGAGTGCACATTTGCATAAACATCAATGCAAGAAACAACTATTGCAACTCGCTAATTCATTAAATTTTGCCCAGAAAAGTACCCTAATAAGAGCTTCAAGTATGGATTTGGCTTGGTCAAGGTTGCGCCTAACCTGAAACAGTTACCATTTAATGTGGATATGAAACCACCTTCCACATATTCAAATGAAATACAAGGTATGTAGAAATATAAATTTGAAAATGGTGAACACAAAGGAATATTGTTAGACATCAGAATACAATCCATATATGCAGCATCAACCAAGGTTGAATGATATCTATAGACTGCATCAAGACCTTTGTCAGCAAGAAGTTAAAAGTTCATGGCATGCTGCTCTTGACCATCCTCGTTTATCAAAATTAAGTTATTGACATGGCTCCAACGCAAGCTATGTTGGGTCCATTTGTCCATCTCTAAAACATGGGTAAAGCAATTGGAAAGCCTTGCTTCAAAGCATCTATATCTTTTTCCCATGAAATTGTCTCAATGCCTAGCCTTACCCAGAAATGGCACAACATCAAAAGAAATTTGACGGGGATATATTTACCAAAGATAGTCAGAAGTTATATGATAGGCCCTTGTCCAGTTTAAACCCAATTAGTTATCCTGTAAGGAATTTCGTTTGATCTGAAAAACGATTTAAGTGCTGAGTTTTATCTAAAACTTGAACTTTTGAATTGACAGATTTTGAAAAGTATTGCATGCATGACACAAACAACAACAGAATCACTAGAAGAGGGCAAAAATTAGAAGGAACTGCCAATTTTGCTCAAATCCTCTTATAGTCTTCTTAATGGATATGATATGACATGAGACAGCACTAATAGCAGCCTCTAACATATACAAAGTATAATGATTATCTTTTTAGTCTCTATGGAGCAATAAAACCATAACGTTCAAGAGTCAAGTAAAGAATTTGGAGTACTCACCTGCCGAAGCTTCTCAAATGACTGCACATTATTTTCCCTCCTTTGCATCTGCATAAAAGAAAATCAGATCATTAGAAGAACATTTAATGCATTAGGGTGTGCTTGGATGTCTAGTATGCGAAAGGGCATAAAGAATTTGATGGATACTCGTCGTGTATGGAGTCTATGGGCTTTCTCTCTTGGCCTGAAGACATTGTATGGATTTGTATCGTTAACTGGAGGAGGTGGCTGTATCCATAAACAAACAAAATAAATGGTGAATTGGACAAATCAATATACACATGCATAAAATCATCAAACAGCTGTAAGTGCTCAAATTTTGACATTCAGTTTCCAGAAGGAAGAAATTTTCTCATCAAATTGAACTATCCCTATGACAGACAAAAACTGACAGACACAATTATTTTGAAATCATTGAGAGAGAATCTTAATTAAATTTTTCTGATATACAGGTTCTTGAAAGGTAATGACTTCTCTGCACCAGAAAATCCAGTAGCCAACTTCCTTCTTTTTTTTTTTTTTTACATAATTCAAGTACAGCAATTTCTTCGTCTTTTCTTTTTTATTTTAAAGGCATGGTTACATGGAATTCTTTATCTATGTGCTCTTCCAAGCCAATATTCACTCTACAAAGGAAGTTTTTCCTTCATAGCTTTGTACCTGTTTATAATTTTAAGTTGTGCTGCTGTTATTGTGTGATCCAAATGCCAGGCCAGTTACCACATTATGGAAACAATGTAATCTACAAATCAATCACTAAAGAAATCTTCCAGTGAAATCCAACTTTGGTTCCAAAGCTCATTTCCCCATCTCTTCTCACTTAGATCTAAATAAGGACAGCTAAAAAAGTGGATAACTATTACACAATTTTATATCAATTTTAGTGCCTTTCAATTTCCCTTTCCCATAGAAAATTAAAAGAAGCATTAAATTACCTAACCCAGTCATGAAAAGCTTGTCCCAAATTTAACTGCAAATTTCCAGAAACTAGTGTAGTAAAGCTTCAAAAATTTTGCTTGCCCATCACATCAGAACAGCTGTTCATATTTTTCAGTCCTCAGTACTATTATTTAGATAGTGGGATGGTGCCTCAGTTTGTAATATTTTGATTGTTTTCTCTTCTCCTGAAAAAATTGAGTCTTTACAGTCATGTCGCAAGCGAGTAAACTTATAGTCGTGTTAAGTCTCAGATGTGTTCATGAACAAATATGGTGCAAATTCCTTCCCATGATAAAATAATTATCAATAATATGTTAACTGTAATACTCAATTGCAATTTCTTTATATAAACAGTGATTGCACTAACCTGCAAGCGACGAAGAATGGGCTTCTGCCACTTTTCACGCTGCCCAAAAATGAATCAAGGAGCAAGATGTAAGTTTACACTCTTACATGAAACATAAGCCCTAAGCACAACTTAAAAAGGATTGGTTACATGTAGAATCCTTGCAGTTGGCACAAATTGAAGAACAGCTTATATGCTTGTACTTTATTGCCAGACCTTCTAAGGTATAGAAATTTTCAATTAAGTCCTTTATGAACAAATCATTAAATTTCTAAACAGAAACCTCCCAAGCAGATCAAGAATTCCTTTTCCAATAACTGTACATATGGTGCACTTATGAGGGTTTATTCCTTAAAATATATTGTACTTGATCAAGTTGATTGAAACTTTTTTAACAGCATCGAGTGGGTAATCTGCACAAACCATAAGGAATTTTTCTGTAATTAACCTTTTTGTTTTGCATTCACTCAAATAAATTCTATGAAACATGATATACGGAAAAGGGTTAATATAAAGTAGGGACAGAATTGGGGTGATTGGGGCTGGAACAATTAGAGTTTATAACAAAAACCTCCTTAATAAAAATTTGAATACAAAGAATGATGTATTTTGATAGCAATATGGATCCTAAACCCATATTGACATACTCTAGGAGAAAGAGGGAGAAGGGTCCGAACATGCAGCCT
>JAOTBA010000008.1:20162080-20183679 GCA_025629845.1 Erythroxylum squamatum | reverse complement strand
CTTAGAAGCCTCCCACGAAATCTGATTTTTGCTTCTTATGGAAGCTTAAACCCTTCTTCTTCCTTTTTCCTTCTTAAAGACTCTCACAATCACTTTTCTAAACCAAAATAAGCCAAAGCCCTAACCTTTCTTCTTCTTCTTCTTCTTCTTCTCCACTTAGCCGAAAGTCCCTCTTGCTCTTCTTTTCTTTGAAGTTTCGTAACCTCTCTCTAAAGACTTAGCAAAATTTATTTCTTAACCTTTAAAACCTAAGCCCAAAACGTTGTAGTTTCATTTACTCTCTTCTTTCATAAGCCAATTTCGTAACTCTTCATGGCTCCAACGACTACTCTTCATTTGCTTCTTTCTTTCTTCTTTTAATAAATGTAAATGACTAAGCTACCCCCTCCTCATAAGCTTTTGACTTCAACCATTCAAGTAAACTTCCCAAATTACCCCAAATTCATCTTATTCTTTTAATTTCTAACAATTCATCAAAGTTAACTCAATTCCTTTCATTTAATAACCATTAACTAAGCACTAAAAACCTCAAATTAATCTAACTAAAAGAAAATTAACAAACTACACCTCAAAATCAAAATAAACAAACTTATTTACTAAGAAAAGAAAATGGGGCCCAACAAAAATAATGAACAAAATGAAGATATGAGAAAATGCTAGTTTGGAGTAAGGGCATGAGGCAAAAATAGGTGAGAAAATTATTTTAAAAAATATGAAAAACAGACACGAGAGAGAAAATTACATGGACAAGCTCGTTAGAAGTCTCATGTTCTTAGGATATTGGAGCCTTAATAAAGTTGCTCCTTTGTGAACATAAGGTCACAAGTTCAAGTCACGAAAATAGCTTCTTTATAAAAATTCAAAGGGAAGGTTATGTACATTATGTCCCTCCTCAATCCTCTGCAAAGCGAGGAGCCTTGTGCGTTGGATACTTTGACTTTTTGAAAGCTTTTATAATATATCGAAATCGATGTCTATAAGGACAAATTTGGGGATTTTATATAAGAGAAAGTTAAGATTATTTAAAAGTAGGATTATTAAAGTTAAATTAGAGTTAACGTTAAATTAAATTATTTAAATTTATTTAATTTTATTAAAATTTAATGTTAAATTAAATTTATTGATATTAATTAGAGTTTATAATAACTAATTAAATTTAATTATAATTAATTAGATTTTATTATAATAATTTAAGTTTAATTCAAATAAATAGATTTTAAAATATATATAGTTTATAATAAAAGTACAAAATAAATATCACATCAGAGATTTGATATTTTATAATTAAACTGAAATAATTTTAAAATATTATAATTCTTTTTAAATATTTTTCAAAGATTATGATTTAATGTATATTTTAAATATTTTTATCTTTTATATAACTTTTTTAAAAAATAAAAGTGAGGAAAGACACTCAATCCTTTAAGAACCAACATCTATTATTGAACATAAGTAACATTATGTGTTCGAATAAGAACTCCATTGTTAAACATAATGGCATTTCATAGGTTATTATTGCAATCTCTCTATTGTATTTTAAATTTTAAAGAAAGGGATATCATGATATATTTAACCCAAATTTAATAACAAAGTAAAAAGTTGTGAAATTCAAATTTCACATCCTAGGTTGTCATTTTACTGAGAGAAAAATTGTGTATATTATTATGGGATGAGAAAATATACATATATACTCTATAGGAAATAAAAGAAAAATAAATACATATATTGTTTAATTCCCATAATGCTCATAATCTTACAAGAAAACAATTTCATCATGCCCCCTCAAGATGAGGCGAAGATATTTTAAAGACCCATCTTACCCATTAAAAGCGAGAAATGCGTTCCACTAAGGCCTTTCGTCAAAAGTATCTAAAACTTGGTCATTGGATCAAACAAATGAAATTTCCACTGACCCATCATCAATCTTTTTTTATTAAAATGTTGTATCTACCATAACATGTTTAACTCTATCATGTTAAACTAGATTTAAAGCTATTCCGATCGTAAACTAGATTTAAAGCTATTCCAATCGTTGCATGATTGTTAAGTACAATATATATGGAGACTCGTCACCAACCAATGCTACAACTCACAAACCCCTAGAGCCAAAGCTTGGAGTTCTATTTCAGTTGGAGATCTTACAATAACACAATGTTTCTTGTTTTGCCAACTTACAGATTTCCATTCATAAAGGTATAATATCCAGATGTTGATCATTGATCATCAACTGAACCGGATCAGTCTGCATTAGTGAGGAACTTAACCTACATGCCATTTTGGAGAGCATGAAGAATACAACAACTTAAGCACTCTTTAGCTATCGAAGTATTATTTAGATGATCTTTATATGTGATTGTCAAGGGGAATGCATGTAGCAATTCGCTATATTTACCACAAAGGCAATATGAGGACGTGTGTAAGAGAGATAAATAAGTTTAGCCACCAAATGCTAATATTGCCCCATCTCAATTACCGCTTTAATACTTGCCTTCATCTTCACATTTGGGTCAGTTGGGGTAGCTACGAGTTTGCCGCCTAACATGGCAACTTCCTTTAGCAAATTAAGGAGAAACTTTTACTAGAATAGAAGAATCCTATAAGAGGCCTTGGTCACCTCAATCTTGAGGAAATATTTTAATGGACCTAAGTCCTTGACCTCAAACTCTTGTAACAAGTGCTTCTTCAGACTCACAATTTCAACCTCATCATCATCTATCACTACAATATCATTAATATACACAATTAACACTGACATTTTTATCTCCATTATGCGTATAAAATAAAGCATGATCAGAAGAGCTTTGAAGATAACCTATCTTCTTAATGGTTAAGTTAAACCTAACAAACCATGCTTATGATAATTGCTTTAGCCATAAAGTGATCGATGCACCCAAAATACCTTTCTAACTGTATTAACACTCTCAAACTAGACGAAATTTGCATATACAATTCCTTTTGTAAGTCACCATGCAAAAAAACATTCCTAACATCAAACCGATGAAAAGACTAGCTTTGATTTACTGCATATAATAAAAGAGCACAAACTAACATCATTTTGGCTACTAGTGCAAAATCTCCTCGTAATCTACCTCATAGGCTTGGGTAAAACTTCTGGCCACAATTCGTTCCTTATACCACTCCATAGTCCCCTCTAATGTTTGTTTTACGATAAATAACACCCATTTACTACTAACTGTCCTTTTTCCAAATGGAAGCGACACTAACTCCCACGTCTAATTTTTTTTAATGCTCTTATTTCCCCAAACATGACTTCCCTCCATTTTGGACATGCAATAGCAACCCTCTAATTTTTTGGAATGCTCACATCATATATAGAAGCTAAAAAGTTTTGGTAAGTAGAAGATAGTGAAGTATAGGTGTTGGGATAACGATCCCAGCCTTCAAGATTCCTACTATATGTAGGTTTACTTTCCTTTTTTGACACTATTTCAAATTCCTACTCTGTGTGGGTTTCTTACCCTTAGGTTATACTACTATATAAACACCCCCTTAGGGGTCTTTTGTAACATCGTATTGGTGTACTCTTCATTAGTCCTGGGGTTTATGTGTGTGTGTGAGAGAGAGAAAATACCTATAATTTTTCTTTCTTTGACATAGTGCATATTTTCGGGCTCTCTTTGCCCCACAGGTTTTTCTCTCGACACTCAGGTTTTTCACGTTAAAATTATTTGTGTCCTTCTACTATTTTTCTTTATTTACTTGAGTGATTCCATTACTTCCATAACTACTATCACAACAAACTAGTATCAGAGTAAGGTTCGTTTTGGTCAATCAAGTCTTGTCGCTATGTCTCCTTCAACTAAATTTGACATCGACAAGTTCGACGAAAAAATTAGTTTTGCTATTTGGAAGGTTCATATGCAAACCATCCCCACATAACATGGATTGCAAACGCTTTGTCTAGCAAGACAAAGAAACCTAATAATATGTCAGAAGAGGATTGGGAAGAGTTGGACGAAAAAGCCTTGTCCCTTTTTCAGTTATGCTTGATGCGTGAAGTGCTCCGGAAAGTAGTCCATGAGATTACTACTGCAGGACTTTGATTAAAATTCGAGTCCCTTTACATGGTGAAGAGTCTGGCAACTAAACTTTGTCTCAAAGAACGTCTCTTTATGCCTAAGATGTCTGAAGGTACACTCATCCCATCTCATCTTAACGAATTTAATTCCATTATTATTGATTTGGAAAATCTTGATGTTAAAATTGATGATGATGATCAAGTAGTGCTTCTTGTTATTTCACTACCTCATTCGTATAAACACTTTAAAGAAATTATGCTTTATAGTAACCATGAAACTCTCTCTTTAGAAGAAGTTAAATCTGCTTTGTTGTATAAAAACAAGTTTGATGCTTCCATTAAAAAGGAGGCTGAGGGTTTAACATTTAGAGGTAGCACTTTTAAGAAGGGAGAGAGTAATAAGAGCTATAAGAAGTCTAGATCTAAGTCTAGAGGTAGAGATGCCAATATTACATGTAAATATCGCAAGAAAATTGGACATAAGGTCTCAGACTGTTATAAATTGAAAAATAAACTCAAAAAAGAAGGTAAAAACAAGGGTAATTAATTTGATTCTACCCTTGAGGCTGTTGTGGTGGATTCTAGTTCAGGAAGTGATGTTCTTTTAGTTGTCCAAGGAGAACAATAATCCAAAGATGAATGGATCCTAGACTCTAGTTTTACTTTTCATATATGTCCTCACAGGGATTGGTTTGCCACCTATGAAAATGCTAAGAGTGTTGTCTTTATGGGTAACAATACACAGTGTGATGTGGTGGGAAAAGGTACAATCTATATTAAAACTCAAGATGGTGTTGTTAAAACACTCACTAATGTTTGTCACATTCCTAATTTGAAATGCAACCTTATTTTACTTAGTACACTTAAGTCTCTTGGGTGTAGGTGCTCCTCTAGAGGTGGAGTCATAAAGGTGTCCCGAGGTAATCTTGTAATCCTTAAAGGGAAAAGACATGGTACTCTTTATTTGTTGAAGGGCTCTACTATTATTGATGCTGTTGATGTTGCCTCAGCTGAGTCTCACCAATATGCCACCAAGTTGTGGCTTTACACTTAGGCCATATGGGTGAGAAAGGTATGCAAATCTTGTGTAAGAGGTGTCTATTGCGCCAAAGTTCAGATAATATGGAGTTCTGTGAACATTGTGTCTTTGGTAAATAAACTAGAGTGTTTTCTCTTCCCCGGGATTCATAGGACCAAAAGTACTCTAGATTATATTCATTATGATCTATGGGTGAAAGTTTTTGACAAAAAAGGCTTAGCCAATATATAAGATAGAAAGAGAGAGCATCGAGAGAGAAGAGAGGAATTCTGGAGATTTTATTTCTAATTGATCTTCTCTCTACTACATCGTTTTCATTTATAATACAACTCTAACAAATTCTGTTTCTAATTTCAACGAGAATATTGCAAATGTGTAGCTGTGAGCTTGCCACCTCACAGGTTTTAGAAGAATTCACACAGCTTGCACAACAGATTTCCTTGGAGAGTAATTCCGATGTTGAAGAGTTTATAGAATAATGTTGGACTTTCATTTGAAATGTTCCTGTGGTTGCTTGTGTACATCACTATTGAGTAGACTTGTATCTGTAACATCCCCCCTCAAATTGAACTGAGGTGAAAACCTTAGATTCAATTTGATACAAAAGTGATCGAAAAGTTGTTGTGGCAGCGACTTTGTGAATATATCAGCAATTTGGTCTGCTGATGGCACATATCTGGGTTGGATTACTCCTGTCAAAACCTATTCTCGAACAAAGTGAACATCAAGCTCGATGTGCTTTGTGCGAGCATGAAAAATGAGATTTGAGGCTAGTGAAATAGCACTCATATTGTCACACCAGAGTACAGTTGGGTAATGGGAACACCTAGTTCAGAAAATAGATTTTTCATCCATAAAACTTTAGTAGTAGCAGCAGCCATTGAGCGGTACTCCGCCTCGGTGCTTGACTTGGCTACAACAGTTTGTTTCTTTGAGCTCTAGGTGATTAAATTGTGACCTAGAAATAGGCAATATCCAGTGGTGCTTCTTCTGTCATTTGGGCAGCTAGCCCAATCAAAGTCACTATAAAGAGAAAGGTTGAGAGTAGATTTTTTGAATGTCAGGCCAAGATGCATAGTTCCTTTGAGATAACGCAGAATGCATTTGCAGGCAGCCCAGTGGGCATGTGTAGGATGGACAAGAAACTGGCTGAGACGGTTGACTGAAAATGCTATATCTGGTCTAGTGTGGGCAAGATATTATAGAGAACCTATAGTACTTATAAAAATAGTGGGATCTTCGAAAATAGGAGAGTCTGAGTGGGTAAGCTTTGAGCTACTACCAATAGGGGTAGGACTGGGTTTACAGTTCTCCATATGTGTCTTTTTAAGAATGTCCACAATATATTTAGATTGGCAGAGATAGAGTCCAGTGGAATCTCTATAGGCTTCAAAGCCTAAAAACAGTGGATGTCCCTAAGGTCTTTAAGTGCAAAGGTTAGGTTTAGTCTTGAAATGAGATTGGCTATGTAAGATGGATCATTTCTAGTGTTGAGAATGTCATCGAAATATACCAAAAGGTAAGTAATAGTCCCTACCGTTTTGTGTATATAAAGACTTGCATCAGAAACAGAGTTTAAGAAGCCCCAGGATAGAAGTGCTTGCTGCAGTTTATGGAACCAAGATCCTGGGGTCTGTTTGAGCCCATAAATAGCTTTGTTTAGGTGGCAAACATGGTGGGGATATCTGGGGTTAGAGAATTGGGGAGGTTGGGACATGTAAACAGCCTTAATTAGGTCCCCATTAGGGAAGGCGTTGTTAACATCAACTTGCCTGATGGACCAATTATAATAAGCAGCTAATGAAAGGATAATGCGAAGGGTAGATGCTTTGATAACTGGGCTAAAGGTTTCGTCAAAGTCAATGCCAGGGGTTTGATGAAACCCCTTGACAATAAGTCAAGCTTTATATTTGAGAATTGTGCCATCTGGTCTGTGTTTAATATGAAAGAGCCATTTAGAACCGATCACATTATAGCTAGGAGAAGGAGGAACAAGTATCCAGGTGTTGTTTGTGTGAACGGCAGTGAGCTGATCTTGCATTGCAGCAAGCCATTTTGGGTCTGAAATGGCTTGTTTGACAGTGCTAGGTTCTGTATTTGTGGTTGCCATGTAAAACTTAGGTTTAAAGATGCCAGATTGGGATCTAGTTGTCATGTTATGGGTTCAGTGCATGGGACGTGGCTCAAGTTGAGGGTGAGATATCGTAAAAGATGAGGTAGGTTTAGTAGTAGCTAATGGATAGGAACTTTGTGTATTTATAGTTGGGTTATTTTGATGTGTGTTGGTCTATATAGGTTTAGTGACTGGCAGCAGTGTAGTAATGGGTAAAAAAGGCGTGTAAGGAGAAGAAAAAATAGAGGAAGAAGAGAATAGTTCAGAGTAAGGAAATTGTACCTCATTGAAAATAGCATGCCTGGTGATGAAGACTCGTCCTGTTTTGTCCATGCACTTATACCCTTTATGATTTGAACTGATGCCTAAGTATAGGCACTTTTGTGAGTGGAAGTCAAACTTGTAAGATGAGTAGTGCCATAAATAAGGGAACACTGAGCACCCAAAGACTTTCAGAAAGCTGTAGTCAGAAATTCTGTGAAATAGTTTCTCAGAACGTGAAATAAAGTTCAAAGCTGATGATGGGGTGAGATTCCGTAGATGAGTTACATACTCAAAGGCCTCTTGAAAAAACTTGAGAGGAAGATGAGCATGAGTTAGCATGGTTAAACCTGCCTCAACTATTGTTCTGTGCTTTCTCTTAGCGCAGGAAAATCTAGTCTGAATGCCTTATAGAGTGAGTGTTTTTTGCAAACTTAGATATTCTGCACCCATGTCTGCTTGAAAGCATTTGATCTTAAGATCCAACAAATTCTCAACCTGTAGCTTAAATCTCATAAATGCATCAGATAGATCAGAGTTCAGTTTTAGAGGAAAAATCCATGAGAACCTACTAAAGGCATCAATGAATGTAACATAGTATCTGGACCCTGTAGATAAAAGGTATGGGGCTGGTCCCCACATATCCGAATATATGAGTTCAAAAGGTTTAGTAGCTGAGATTTTTAATGGAGTGAATGGTAACTGGTGCATTTTCCCAATCTTACATGAGTCACAAAAATCTAATTGAGAATTGATATTAGAGGGATACAATTTTTGTAAAATAAGATTGAGAATTCTTGAATTTGGGTGTCCTAAACAGGCATGCCATATATTAGGATCATGAGTTACAATAGAAGCTAAGTGACACTTGTTTGTATTTAACAAAGGACTGGGAAGTAAGCCAGAAATGACTCTTTGATTTATGTCTGAGTTTGGTGAGGTTAATCGACTAGAGAGGTCCAGATCGACTTAGTATAATCCATCTTTAAGGCATCCTTGAAGAACTACTTGCTTGGTTCTCAAATCTTTAAACACACAATAGGCATAAAAAAATTCAACGTAAGTGTTATTATCCTTAGCAAATCGAGAAACACTAAGAAGATTTTTTGTAATTGAAGGAACACAGAGGATCTTAGTCAAACATAAAACAGAGGAGGGTAGAGAGGGAGAGGAGAAATGGGTACTGCCTGTGTGAGAGATTTTTAATTTCGAACCATTACCAACCAAAAGTGTGTCTGTACTTTGATACTCACTATGCAGGGAGAGATTGCTTATATCAGAGGTTATGTGGTTGGTAGCACCATTATCTATGTACTAGGAAGGGTCTCTGACAGTTTCAGGAGTGGCAAGGTATGAGGAGGCTTGATGGTAGTGACCTTGAGAAGGAAAGGGAGAATTGGGTAAAAGAGAAGGTGGAGAAGCTGGATATGGATTCGGATGTGTAAGTGGTGGATATGATGTGGGGTGAAACGAGTTAGGGTGAGGAGATTGAGGCATAGCACGTTGGAAGGTTTGGTCATAACATTTGAAGCACTGCTAGGCTGAATAGTTTGGTTTAGAACATATTTGGCAATACAGTCTATTTCCAGATCGACTAGATCTCCCACCTCTGTGTCTTCCTCTAGGGCCACCTCTGAGGCCACCCCTAGTGAATTTTCTGAAATCAATATTATAGGCAAAATGAGCTTGGTGTTCTGTTGGTTAAGAAGGGGGCTGAGAGGTAGAGATTGAGACGTTTGTACTGGGATTAAGATGGGCTATGCGCTGCTCATGAATGAGTAACTGGAATTTAACATCTTCAAAAGTTATAGTTTCCAGTTGAGAATGAATTAGAACCACAAAAGGATTGAAGTCATGGCCTAATCCTCCTGTGAGAGACATAATGAGATCCTTGCTTTTCAAGTCATCCCTAGCAGCCTTTAAGGAGTCTCCCACTCCTTTAATTTTCATTGCATAACCACTGATGGAATCTGAGCCTTTCTGCATATTTTGGAGTTGTTGACGCAACTGGGCTATTTTAGCCATTGATTGCTGACTAAAGGTCTTAGATAGACATTACCAGATCTCTAAGGCTGAACTGCAGTGTGTTATCTGGCCGATTAAGACCTCATTAATAGTTGAGATCAGCTAGCTCATGAGAAGTTGATCTGATTTCCTCTATGTGTTGTAATCAGGATTGGGAATGAGAGTTCCAACAATATCAAGAAATTTGGGTGGTAGAGGATTTTTTGGGTTGATATGGGTGTCAAGGTCAAGGGCTCTAATGATGGGGAGTATTCGAGTTTTCTAGTAAAGGTAATTGGAGTTACCTAGCTTGATAGGGTTGAAATTAAGGGTTTTAGCTAGAGAAGAAAAATCCATAAATGAACTAGATGTAATTTGAGAAATAGGATTTGCGAAGGACATTGTTCTTTAGTTGGTGGAGCTAGTGTCGTTAGACATGGTAGCTCTGATACCATGAAAGTTTTTGACAGAAAAGGCTTAGCCAATACAAAAGATAGAAAGAGAGAGCATCGAGAGAGAAGAGAGGAATTCTGGAGATTTTATTTCTAATCGATCTTCTCTCTATTACATCATTTTCTTTTATAATACAACTCTAACAAATTTTGTTTCTGATTTCAGCGAGAATATTGCAAATGTGTAGATGTGAGCTTGCCACCTCACAGGTTCTAGAAGAATTCACACAGCTTGCACAACAGATTTCCTTGGAGAGTAATTCCGGTGTTGAAGAGTCTATAGAATAATGTTGGACTTTCATTTGAAATGTTCCTATGGTTGCTTGTGTACGTCACTGTTAAGTAGACTTGTATCTGTAACAATGGGGTCCCTCTCATGTTGCTTCTCAAGGTGGTAGAAGGTATATGTTGACCATCATCAATGATTTCTCCTGTAAGGTTTGGTGGTTTTCCTAAAGAAGAAGAATGAAGTTCTTCCTACATTTAAGAAGTGGAAAACCTTGATTAAGAATCAAATAGGTAAGAAAATTAAGCAATTGAGAAATGACAATGGTTTTGAGTTTTGTGAAGATGCTTTTGACAACCTTTGAAAGAAGGAAGGCAGCGCTAGACATCACACTTTGGTTAGTAAGCCTCATCAAAACGGAGTTACTAATCATATGAATAGGACTTTATTAGAGAACATTCGATGTATGCTTTCTCATGCTAAGTTAGGACGTGAGTTTTGGGTTCAAGCGGCTATTACTGCATGCTATCTTATCAATCATTCCCCACATTGTTCTCTCGACGGTAAAGTCCCAGAAGAAGTTTATTCAGGTAACCCTGTTGATTATTCTAATCTTCATGCTTTTGAGTGTCCTATTTATGTTCATATTAATGAGGGCAAGCTAAAGCCCCATGCTGTTAAATGTGTCTTCTTAGGTTATAGGGAAGGAGTTAAAGGTTATCATGTTTATTGTCCTGATCTTAAATATCGTAAGATTTATCATAGCCGTGATGTAACCTTTCATGAAGATGTTATATTTTCTTGTGGGCAAGATTTTGTGTTGTCTTCTCCTTATGTAGATGATCAGGCTAGTATAAGGGAGAAGGTGGAGTTCGTCTTCCCTACTACTCCCCCTAAGGAGATAGTCCCACTTACTTCTGAGTATAAGGAAATTCAGAATGATGCCACTATACAAGTTGATCCACCGCCAGTGCAACCTAATAATGTGTTGGCTCAAGATTGTCCTAGGAGATAGACCCAATTGCCAGCGAGATTGTAGGATTATGTCTATGATCTCTTTGCTTATGCTTTAGTTGCTACACAGGAAGTTGACACTTATTCTGAGGTAAAAAATTATTCTGAGGTTATTGCTAGTGCAGATGCTGAGAATTGGATTGGTGTTATATAGGAAGAAATTGAAAGTACACATTACAAAACTTCCCAATACTTCACATTATCATTTAATAGTAGTAATACATCTTTATATTTACATAGTAATCCAAAAGAAAACACACAATTCCCTTTAACCATTACATGTACAATCATCTTTAACTAAAAACACCTTCCAAAAGTACTTTTCCTCTATCTGTTGACCTTAGTCCCTGCAGATGTTCCCTATACTTCACTCCTATGACTTGGACCTATACAGATTAACACTCGTGCTAAGCTTGAAGGCTTAGTGGGAAAAATACTTAGTTTGGATGACTACTTACAGCTGTCATCCGCCAAGCACACACATTCAGAAATATCATAACTCACATACCATAAATTTACATTCATGAACCAAACATTGATATCCAATGCTCATGTAAACAATGATGGCATACTTAAGCAGAGTAATTAATGCAAATGTGCTTCAACATATTATCCATACACCGAAAATGCACATTTATAAACCAAATATTGATATTCAACGCTCATTGATACAAATTATCAATATAATTGCACGTTATTACAATTCATCATTACAACCAATACAAATGCTCATCAATACTAATTATTCATGTTGTCATATTGTATTTCTTATCTATGACTTAAGTTTTCTTTCTGTATTAAGCCTTCACATTTTCAATGGGTGTGGATAATGGGTGCTGTGGATATTTAAATATATCAAACTGTGGATACTCGAAGGTATCGAGTTGTGGATACCTAAAGGTATCGAACTGTGGACATTGGTGATGTCAAACTCTAACAGCTACACTGTAACCTTATAAATATGCCCATCTATCCACAACCAAGACAATAGAATAGGCACTATAATATTTCCTTTAACTATTTACAAATTTCACAATTCGTATATTAACAAATTTTATGATATACATTTCAAGTCATAAAATCTAAATATGTGTTCATACATGCAAGTCATAACTAATCACCATTAGAAAGGTGTCAAAATCAAACTTGTATAATCATACTATACACATATGAGCAATACATGCGTAAACAAATCATTTATGTACATGCAAGTTTTCTTTGGAATGCATTATGCTCAATCTTAAATTCCAATGTTCAATCACCCAATTCACATATGGTAAGTCCTATTTCATTTATTCGAGGTGTTTGAAAATTTTTATACACATTCATAAAGGTTCATATAAGATTCGATAAAAATAAAAAATGGAAACAAACTCAAAACAGTGCAATTTGAGCTAAACCCCAAAGTTGTCTAAAAATAGGCAAACTTTCAGTCCAGGAACAAATCACATGACTAAGTCTAGTTGTTCCTTAATATTAGTATAGAAAAAGTCACAAATGGGTTTCGTGGTGTTCTAGACATTTGTCCATCTGTCTTTAGTTTCCAAAACACCAAAGATTAGGCCATTCGAACTTCTAATACATGAGTTATAGACCAAATATCACACACTGCTCCAAAACAGGGGCAACATTAGGTCACCATTTTCTATCCTAATTTCCAACGTCATAAAGCCAGAATTAAGTCCGAATCTCTTCTATATATTTCTAATTAAATGTCTTAGTTTTCATATGCAACTGAATTCATCAAATTTAGGGGTTTATAGGCTCATTTATGACCCAAACAATGTGACTGGTTCAACAAATCCTAGACAGAATTCCACTACACAATAATCTCTTGTCATATTCAACCAATTATATACAAGATAACACCAAAATAGCACCATAGCATCATCCCAAAACCATTCCACATCCAAATGAATCTTTTTACGCATTCAAATATACACAAATACATAAATTAACTAAGTGGAGTCCCAAACCTCAAAATTGACAAAGCAGGTCTTCTATTGCCTTTCCTTCCCTTCCTTTTTGGCTTTGCTTGAATCACCGAGTGAAAAATGATGGGATGAACAAGGTGAAATGGAGAGGAGAAAAATATGAAGTTAAGCCATCAAAGTGTCATCCATCTCCTCTCTTCATATGCCTTGTCATGAATTTTCTAGTCTTAGACATATGTTTCAATCCCATTGAACCATGTGTCACAATCCTATTGGATGATGTGTTATAATCCTATTGGACCATGTGTTACAATTCTAGTGGACCATGTATTACAATTCTATTGGAACATGTGTTACAATTCTATTAGACACACATGCTTTAATCATATTAGTCCATGAGTTGACTTTAGGAAAATTGCATCTTGGTCCTTCTTCTTCCTTTAATTCCCACATTAGCCTATAATCTTATCAATTTATTTCATTCCCTTACACTACAAGAAAAATGGAGTTTAGTGACGAAAATTTCCAACCGAACATCTACACATTCTGTTGAAAAGCTTAGTTAGCGACGGAATTTACCGATGAACCAAGGCGTCGAAGAAACGGCCGTAGGTAATAATTTGCAACGAATCACAGAATGTCCATCGCAAATTTACTGACAAAAATTTGTGTAATTGTCGGTGAATATACCGACGATTATTCTTTGCTGTCTTCGGTCGGTAAAGTTACCGACGGATAAGATATGTCCGTCGGCAAACTTATGGACGGAATTGGTTATTTCGTCAGTAAAATAATGTTGTCATTACCGAAGGTTGTTAGTTCTCCGTCGGTAAATCAAATAGATTTTACTGACGAACTTTGTTTTTCTATCGGTAAATTTACTAAAAACTATTTTTTAAAATTTCTATGCATTAAATTTTACTTGATAATCATTTCACAATTTACTGCCTCAACCTTAAAATTGTTGATATTAAACTTTTAACTTTTTAGGTCTTTTATAGGCTAGTGATGATGAAGCCTTTGATACCCATATTTTCCCAATCAAGGAAAGCAATTGAAATGAAAAATATGGGAAAAGAAATGAACCAACAAAAAAGAACGAAGTGTTGTAGAATAAGCAATAGAGAAAATGACGAGAGAATAAAAACTAGAGAGAACTAGAGGAAAAAAAAGACAAGAGAGTTGTAACAAAACCAATAAAGAAGAAAAAAAAGATGTGAGATGGTAGCAGCACAAAAATGGCCATAAAATAAAACATAGACATTTTTTAGAGTTTTTATTTACACTAAACATCGTTTTATTCTATAAAAAACGAATTTGTGTGACATATGAAAGATTTGAACTTTAAATTGGACTGAATTGAACTACAAAATCTGAATTGGAAAACAATTTTAGACCCAAATTTTTAAAAAATTTAACTTCAAAACCGAATCAATTCAAGCTATATTTGTCATCCCTATTTTCGATGCATATTGCATTTATTTGTACATATAGTACAAAAAATGACATAATAAAGGGTTAGTTTTAGGATTTATTGGTTCGACTATACAAGGTAATTCTGCTGCGAAATCTATAGTATTCAATCTACAACAATGGAGTGTTGAGCTAATCGAAGATTAAAGAAGCTACAGAATTGTCATTTCCAACGGGGAGAATGGAGAAAAGACTAGAGTACATAGTATCATTTATTTCGTGTTTAATTGATGGGAGTCGGTGCATTACCAAAAGAGGATAACCCACAGGCAAAAAACTCAACAAACTGAAAATTACACGAACGACAGCCAAATTACATGGTCTCTATCTCCGATCTGGGATTTGAGTTGGTAGGTGCAGGTGGTAGCAATTGTTGATGAATTCCGCAGTTGACATGCTAGGCTTTGTCTTTAGACTGTGTATCCTTTAGGGACTGGCTTTTTCTCTTAATTTCATGTCTTCTCAATTGTCACCATCCAACAACTGCGTCGGCGGCTTTTGCTCTTTGTCTACTTCAGTCGCAACATTGGGGTTCGTGAAGCTGGGTTGGTTCGTTGAGGACAGAAGCCTTGCCCACATCCTGTCAGTAATGACAACCTTGTTTTGCTTCTCGGTTATGCGCTGCAAACAAAAGCAAACCATAGCTAACATTTCTAAGAAAAAAGTTCCAAGGAGATAGACAGGGAAAGCAGAAGTGGAACAAAAATAAACGCAAATGCTGGAAAATATGACATCAACTCAAGTCGTGACACTAAACTAATCATTTTCTGTCGAGAAACATACATTGAAAGGAATGTAAGTATGTCGTGTATTGACAAGTCCAACAGTGAAGCCGGTATATCCTGCCATTGCTCCATGAACTGCGCTTTGAGCAAGTAGCGTGCAGTAGACATTATCGGACGCATTGCCCGGAATGGCACGGATCATGTACGTGGGATCTGCAAGATATTTTTGGTTATAGCTTGCACATGCATTAAACAATAAGTGGGAAAAGAATAAAAATTAAGGGTATTGCTTGTACCTATATACTTGAGAGTGATACTCATTTTATTTTCTTTTGCAAAATGATCCTGCAAAATAACAAATCACAACTTATCTATGCAGCCAAACCAAATTCACGGATATATTAGTCAGTCACCGTAATTTTCACCATAGAGACAACAAAAAGCAACTTGTATAAATCAAATCGATTTGATGGCTCTTTGTTGGATGAGAGAAACTTATTCCTCATATCCTGACTCATGATGGACTACTTCTCTATAGGAAAGCAAAATTCTAAACAATTGGAATTGATCTCTCTCTGCACGTGTTAGTCTTTATAGATACAAAAGGAGAACTTATCACCAAACTTCAATCTTCAAGAATGTAATCAATGTTCTTAAGAATGATATGGGTCTTTAGTAACCATGGAATCAGAACAAACAAATTTTGATTAAGAAGAGATGTCAATTTTCACTTATTCTATGTGGTAAGAAATACCTTGATCCTCTGAGATATCCACAGGCCTACATCCTTGAGTAGCTTGTTTCCTGAAGCATCTTGCTGATCATTGGATTGCAGGCTCTCTGAAATAAGATCCTGTCCTGCTCCTTCCGCAATCACGATAACCATGTGTCCATTTTCTTTGAGATGTTTTTCAATGTACTCAAAAAGCCCACCTTTTCCTTCGAGATAGAAGGGTGATTCTGGAATCAAACAACAGTCAACATCTCGGCTAGCAAGGGTGGCATACATCGCAATGAAACCTGAATTTAATTCCCAGAAAATTGCAGAAAGGCTGAGTGACAGTGACACAGAAATCATACAAGTAAAAGCAAACATCAAAGGGTTTAACGTATGACTATGGAGTTTAGTAATTATATCTGCTCATGATTTGACTCACCACTATCGCGCCCCATTAGCTTCACGAGACCAATACCATTCTCTGCACTTTCAGCTTCAACATGTGCAGCATTAATTGCTCGTTGAGCCTCTTCATATGCAGTATCAAAACCAAAGGACTTGTCAATAACCTGGAGCACAAGCAAGGAATAACGTGAATCAACTTCAAAGATCAAAAGATCCACTGCAATATCAAAAACAAGTAAAACTCTTATTGCCTAATTTGCAGAAGAAAAAAAAATCATAGCAGAGCTCATGTAAGCATCTCCGCATAAATATTTTAAATAACAGAATAGAGAATAGCCAAATCAACCAGAAGGGTGGAATAAGTACCGGAATGTCATTGTCAATGGTTTTTGGAATTCCAGCAATGGCAACTTTGAGGCCACGCTTTTTGATTTCCTGCATGTTCACAGAGGGTTTAAACATAACAATCTACAAAGAAAATGGTGCAAGAAGTTCAATATAACCCCATTTGAAACATCAATAGATGGAGCATTCATCAACAGTCTATGAAGATTTTAACAGGTGATGTTTATCCAAACTACCACCTTCACTGAAAATGAAATCCATAAGTTTCCTATATCTGCAAATAGTAACTGTACATAAACATAGAGAGAAAGTATCGAAAAGGGAGCCAAAAGAACTGTAACAGTTTGGATACTTGTCAAAAAAATTAATTTTAGATAGTCAAATATCAGGAAAATATGTAGAAGTTTCAAAAAATAATTATTCAGATCAGATTAACACAATGTAAAACAAGAAGAAAACAGAAAACAGCAAAAAGTAATGCTAAATTTGGCATGCATTAATAATTGTTTATATCCTTGATGTCCTGCTTACGTTTGCAGCCAATGACAACTACTTCCATCATCATCATTTTAATTCTCTCCAGGACCATTCATAAAGGTTACCTCATAGATAGCTGCTGCTCCCTTTTGAGTTCCATCGCCTCCAATTATATAAACCTGGACAATGGATGGGGAATTTCATCCTAATTGTTGCCGTTGAATGCCAATAGTAAGAATTAACAGAGAAGCAGCAAGAATCTTTCTTCTCCATTTAAATCAAGAAAAAGCATTTTTCCCATACTGACCTGATTGATTCCTCGATCCTGAATGCTATCAACTATTTTTGATGTATCATGGCCACCTCGAGATGTCCCCAGGACAGTGCCACCTCGTTTATGGATGTCATTTACAACCTTAGGAGTTAAAGTAATAGTATTTTTGGAATAGAAACCCCTGTAACCTCCCTACAAAAGGAAATAAACCACATATGTTGGTGAGATAACTAAGCTGTAATTGCATTTTCAACAAAACAGGCATTGATATCACGATAAATTATTTATCAAAGACTGTGTCACAGTTTCTTTTTTGGTTGTGGGAGTTCACAGGGTTTTCAGGGTTTTGCTTTTCGTAACCTAAATAATCACTCGCGAGAAATTACAGGTTAAACTTACAATTTGACCATATTCAACTGGTTTAAGTAACACTTTCACTACATTCATAACAACAGGTATCCACGCGAAAACAACAATTTCCAGTGACAAACTAGTAGATCCTAGACTAAGCTACATTGGACTTGAAAGGTGTCAAGAATGTCGACTTACGTCAATTCCGAGGACTTTGCTTGCACCATACATATGATAAAGGCCACAAACAATTTCCCTTATAACTGTGTTGAGTCCAGGACACAGCCCACCACATGTAACAATGCAAGCATGCACTTCATCTGCCTCAAAGTAAACCTGAGCACCAATAAGTGAGCATTTCAGCATTGTTCTAAGCGCATGATTGTAATACTAGGACTATAACTTAAAATTAATATATTTCAAGTCTTTCATGAAATCAAAAAGCAAACATACCCTCTGACGAGGTCCAGCACGTCGAAAGTGAATTCCCCTGGGACCATCTTTGTGAACGACAACCTAGAAATTATAATAGACAATATAGTAAGTAAATGATCCCGATTATGACTTGGAGAATATAAAACAAAATTTATTAGAGAACCAGTTTTCCTATTATGAAAGCAATAACACCACACTCATTTATCAAAAGCATCCAAGGAGTATTGGTGAGATAACATGCAATACAATAAACTTTATATTCAATCTTTTAAACCAAGATCTCCCAATTATTATAACCTTAAGGTGGATTTTGACCAGTTATTTGCACACAATATTGCAGACAATTACTTCAGGGCACTTCAAACATTACTAGAGATATCTATGAATAACTTTGAAAACGGAGAAAGGACCCATTTGGAAAAGCAGGAGCACACGAAAATATGTTATTAGTGTAACCGTGAAGAAGCGTATTTCGTTTTAGGTAGTAGACTGCAGAACTAACATTTTGGGGAACAGTATCGTCCGCATTAACAAAGTACTGCCTGAAGTCAGAGAAAACCACAGACTAAATCAGTATAGGAAAGACGAAAACAGCAATGATAGAACATAAATCTATTCACCACTTACTTGACGACAGAATAGGCAGAATTATCTTGCAATGGGTTTGGATACGTCTGCCACACAATACAACAAACATTAACGTAAGTACAAAAGAGAAGGAAAATTTACACAAAACGTGAAATTCATAAAATTCAATACCAGGGTACAACAGTTCTTATTGATCTAATTAAGCAAGAACTCAAATAGTGATTTCTGTACCACAAGTGGCTTGTTACTTTAGATCGATAACTAATGCTAACAAAACCGAAGTTAGAGTCAGTGCATATCGCTCATAAAACGACAATTTAAACCTTCAGATTTTCATAAAAAGAAAAGAACTTTTAATTGCATAGTAGTAAATCAACCAATCGAATAATAAAGAAGACTCGACTACACATACACATATCTAGCTAGCACACGGCATGCAGAGATAATGCAAAATAAAGGGAAAAGAAAATGAATGACGCTTACTGGAAGATCAGGAATGTAATCGGAAAAATGTGGCACATCTTCAAGTACATAACCAGCGTCCCCTTTCACTACCTTCATTTCGGTGGCCATTTGCCTTTTCCTCCCACGTTAAAGCCAATGTATATTTACTGATTTAGTAGGTTTGATTGTGTGTGCCTGTACACTGCGGGGAAGAACAGTCTGTACTGTGGAGCTTTACCTGAGCTGAGAAATCACGCATGAATTTGGGATCGAATAGTTAGAATAAAACACGTGGCGCTATTTTTATAATCCCCATTGATTCCGGAGCGAGGGTCTTTTGTCGGGATTTGGCGGCTCCACCTTCACCTACACTCGTTGGAGAACGAAGGCAAGTCTACTCTTTAGGGATGGTAATGAGCCGAACTCGACCTTGACAGGCCTTCTTCTGCTGTTTTCAGCAAAAAGAAAGGAGCCTTGGGTTGGGCGAACCTAAGCAGCGGTTGAACCCAAAGTTCGATCAACCTGGCCTAGCCCGGGCCTAGTCCATTTGCCATCCATAATCCTCTTTTTAAAAAGCAAAATTACTTTATATCTATGTTATTTGAGAAGGACTATGATACCCCTACTTAGTTCTATTTAGGCTGTGTTTTGTCATTTGCATGTAATTGGGAGGGTAAATCATTAAAAAAATCTATTGAATTTATTTAATTTGGTAATATTATTAAGAATTATGAATAATAATAACAAAATATTTTAATTTATTGTAAAAATATTATATTGTTAACTTCATATTTAATAGTAATGATTAAATATTATTTCCTTTCATTTGTAAGTTTTAACCTTTTTAACTAATTGTCGATTATATTTCTAAGAGAAAATGTTACTTTTGTAGACAATATTGATGTTCTCTTACATATTTTCTCTTCCTTACTTCTTAAAAATGGTGATAAGCATGCATATTTTTACAAAAATTCAGGTTTAACGGTGGTGATGTTAGCAATCTCCCAAGGCACGAAACTAACAACTATTTTGCTTAGGATATTAAAATAGTTGCATCATATCAAATAACCATGTGTAAGAGTGAGTGGACTCAAGAATATATATATAAAAAACAAAGAAGCTACTTTTTTCTATAGTAAAAGAAAGAAAGAAACTATCTATCATATAGTATTGATCGCATCCATCACTCATAGAGATTAAGTGCTATCTTTTTGCCATGAAAATCATATAAAACCAATAGGAGTTTGATCTTGGAAAATTGGAATTTAATACTATATACACCAATGATTAATTATATATTAAAATGAGATAGCTAAATTAGGTTTTTATAATATTAATCAAAAATAAAAGCCCATGTAATTATAAATCAATATAAAGTTTAACTACATTTATCAGTCATCTAAAAAGTTTAATAATAATAATTTTAGTCCTATTGACTCCTTGTTTATCCTTTCAATGTTTATCTATTAATCCAATCTCAGGTCTATAAAATAAAAGGTCCAGTTGCTTAGATAAAATTATTGGACTTTAAAACTTGAGTCAAATAGATAAAATTAGGAATTTATCTTTTTGAGAGTTTCAAGTTCTAATTACTTGCTTTTATAAACTTTTGACTTTTGAATATAGTTCTTTTTTATATATAAACAATCAATTTTCATGCTTTTATTTTATTCTAGTTATAGGCTAATGTCACTACTCAAATATCTAACATGTAATTGTAAAGACTCTATATGTGTAAAATATATATGGTTAATTAAATCCTAATTGCAAAAGAATAATAACCTAAAACATTTTCACTTATTACTTGTACATTACACATCAATCAACTAATAAGAAAATTGCATTTAATAGAAGTTAAGGCATTTAGCTAGTTCAAATGCAACTATATGTCATGCCATTTGCTTTTATCTTAATGGTTCATTATATCTTATTTTCTTTCTTAATTTAAAAATTTTAATTTGTGAGGGAATTAAAAGAACAAGTTGGTCATGGTAAGGTCATGACGTGGTGTGGTCGAGAGCTTTACAATCCCATGAAGGTTAATATGTTTATTGGAAACTAGTATTACAGTTATTTGTAATATAGATGGTCGCAAATTTTGAATTTCATTATGATGAGTGTTGGCAAGAAATTGCAATAACAAATATATTAGGGTAAGATCAAAATGAGAAACTATATTGGTGTTGATGAACTTAGGATGCTAGTTATTAGACCCCGAACCTTTTTGTAAGCTAGGATTATTTAATGAGGAACTATTGGCAATTAGTTATGTGTAAATAAGA
>JAOTBA010000008.1:20095547-20110308 GCA_025629845.1 Erythroxylum squamatum | reverse complement strand
GAGTACATTTACTGCATGTGAGTGAAGGAAGAGGTCGGGATCAGTTGCGTCTGTCTTTTGTATTTGATTATTTTATTTCGCAATTTCTAAAAAGTGATGTTTTGTAATTATAGTGGGCCCCAATTGGCCATTGAAATCTGTATGATCATATTGTATTGATTGAATTATTTATGAAATGGAAGTGGCTCAATTGGTAATTACTTTCTGCTTATGCGTATAGTGTTGCAATAAATAAAATTTTTATGTACCAATTTGTGAATGATTGAGTGCTTAGCACGCCATTTTCGTGGGCACGGACTCGGATATCACCCTCGATGTCGGGTTCGGGTCTTGCGAGAGTGGGGTGCTACAGATACGGGTCAAAATTGGTATGCTTGATCAACTTCAGGTCAGCCCATGACCCGATAATAACTTAAAAAACAACGTTGTTTTTTTACGTTTTTTTATAAAAAATATATAAGGTGGGTTGGCCATGGCCACCCAACCCCCCATTGACATCCTTAGTTATTGCCTATCACAATTTTCTCTTTTTAAAATGTTTATTGAAAAAGAAAAGGGAATAAATTAATAAATAATGAAAGTTACAACTCCAAAGAGAGGTTCAGAGAAGTACCATACAACACAAATTAGATCATATCGGAATTACCTAAAAAGTAAAAAGCTTGTAAGTATTATATAGATTATGTGTTCAAAGATATAAGCAAATTGGGACTGTAAGCTAAAGTAAGGTTCTTTAGAATAAGAAGCTCTCTAATCCCATCGATAGCTTCATTGATAAGTGATTCAAGGGTTTTGCATTTGGACTTAAACCTATTTCTTTCTTTCCAGATTGTTTGCACACATAGCCCTAGTATGTGGATCTACTTTTCAATCTTAGGAAGAGAAGCTTGTGAAGCTAGTTAGTGAATAATGTTGGAGATAGAGTTAACTGAACCAGTTCATACGAATTTTTGTGTCACCTATTCCCAAATGATCTTAGTAACTGAGTATATAAAGAATAGGTGATCTCTAGTTTCATCATGTGTTGAACATAGAGATCATCTTCGATTGATATCAAGATAAAAAAATCCATTAATAGTATTAAGCATGTTCTTGAAAATTAACCAGAGAAGAAAGGAGACATTGGGAGGAAGAACTTTGTGCCAAATGATTCTATTCCAATCAGCTTTATGGTTCTATAGTCTGATCATATTCTTAGTAAGCTTATTCGATAGTTTGGAAGTTGAAAGATCTTTCTAGTAAAAAGTATAGGAGTTGGATGAATTTGGATGATATAGTGGTTGTAAATGGCTGAGGGTAGTAGGAAATCTCCAAGAGTTATCATGAATGAAGATGCTGATCTTAGTATGAAGGGAAATAGTGAGAGCATTAATGTGTCTAGGTGGTGGATAAGAGAGCTGTGACCTGACCAATTATTATACCATAAAGAGATTAGTTTCATATTACCAACTTTACAAATAACATCATCCTAGACTAAGTTCCTTAAGTGTAGTAACTGATTCAAGAAGCAAAAGTCTGAAGGGCTCTTCTTCATCTCCCAAATACATCTACCTTTGAGAAAGTAGGAATGAATCACCTAATTAGTAGTAATTTTTTTTGCTCCATTATCCACCATAACCTTTTAAAGATGAGGGCTTGATTAGACAACTTTCCCGAGTAAATATTTAACCTACCTCATCTTTAGGATAACATATATCTGACCACTTAACCTTAGCAGCCCCTTTATTTCCACTGGAGTGATTCCATAGAAAATTGTTGAATAATCATTCTACTGAATTGATTACACCTTTGGATAAAAAAATATGTGAGATCTAGTAAATATATAGTGAATTGAGGACTGATTTAATATTTTGGATTTCCCCCACCCTGTAAGATAAACATTTGTCCACCTATAAATTAATCCTTATCTAAATTTTTTCAATGAGTGGAATACATTCAATATAGCTTAATCTCCTAGTAGAAACAAGCAATCCCAAGTAAAGCAATGGTGGGGACTTTTTCAATATAACAGTCAAAGAAGCAATGCGAGGTTCAATAGAGAGAGCAGCCTTAGAGATAAGGAACTGAGTTTTGTTGAAATTGACCTTCAATCTAGATAAACTTTTGAATCTATCCATAACCATCATAAAAGTTTGAATTGAATCCTTATTGGCTCTACAAAAGAGAACAAGATCATCTGCAAAGGACAAATTGTTTAGTCCAAGTATGTCACTTCTTGTTGGAATCTGAATCTGGGATTAACCTTCACTTCAAGTTTAATGATTGAGTTTAGAATTTCCATACAAAGTATGAACAAGTAGGGGGAGATATGGTCTCCCTGTCTAAGTCCTTTAGCTGCAAGAAATAATCTAAAGGGCTACCATTGATTAAGACAAAAAAACTAGCAATTGATATGCATTCTTTCAGCCAAGTGATGAACTCATTTGGAAATCCATAAGTCTCCAGTACCTCCCAAAGAAAGCATATACTAACACAATCAAATTCTTTGAAGAAATCAACTTTAATAGTACAATTAGGAGAAGCATTTGATCTTAAATAACCCTTGAGCAGTTCTTGAACAATTAAAAGATTGTTTACAATTTATTTATTGTTTATGAAAGCACTTTGATAATCACTGATGAGTGGAGTGATAACCTTTTTCAATCTAATGGCAAGTAGCTTGAAAATGATTTTGTATAGGAAATCGGCGTAAGCAATTGGCTTGAAATCAATGAAACAAGAAGGATTAGTTCCTTTAGGAATCAAGCATAGGAATGTTTTATTGATTTCCTCTAGAAGCTTGCCAATGGAGAAAAATTCATGAATGGCCTGTTTAACAGATTCCCTTGTGATATTCCAAGATTTTTGGAAAAAGAATCCAGTTAGTCCATCATGTCCAGGAGCTTTCATACGATCCATTTAGATATTAATATCATCAATCTCCTTGTCTTTTATCAGTTCTATTAGTAGTATACAATCCTTCGGAGTGATCTTCTTCGAAATTAATCCTGTAAGGTCAGGACAAGTTCCACAGTATGAACTTAGAGTGTCAATCAAGGAAAAGAAGTACCTGGCAGCATCAAATTGAATATCTTTCGGATTTTGCAGTTGCACTCCTAAATGATTGATAATTGAAGTGATTTGTTTTTTATTTCTTTTAGCTAGGATGGTGTAAAAGAAAATTTTGGTGGATTTGTCCCCATCCTTAAGTCAATTGACTTTTGCTCTTTGCTAAAGTACGGAGGAATGATTACTGACTACTCTTATATAGTTGGATAAAACTAGTTTTTCCTTAGAAAGGAGAAGGGGATTTTGTGGAGAAGTTACACAAAGATTTTGAATATCAGCTAGCTACTTTCTTGATTCCATTAAAGCTTGTTCAGTATTGGAACCTCTTGAAGAATTGAGAAGTTTAAGTACTTTTTTGATACCCTTTAGCTTTTGAACACAAGCAAACTGTTTAATACCCCTATAGGTACAATCAACACCTTTTTTGTAAGCATTCATGAAACCTAGTTCATTAACCAAAAAGTTATTGAATCGAAAAGGAAAAAAACTGAAATATTTTTGGAAGAGCTCGTCAATGATGATAGTAGTGTGATTCAAGAATAATGGTTCTTTGAAATTTGCAAAGTTGTTAGGGAATTAAAGTAACTAACTAGCATTAAAAAGGGCTAAGTCAAGTTTCCTCTTTATGAAACTTGGATTCTATAGCCCCTCCTCAAGTTGGAAGGTAAGTAACCCCAACTTGATAAGAATAGCAGAGAGTGTGTGCCTTGGGAGAGCTTTGGTGAAGGCATATTCTAATTGATAATTGGAAGATAGGTGTGTTGTTTGGATGAATCCATCACGAACAACATTGCGAACTAAATGGCAGTCAATGTCGAGGTGCTTAGTGCGTTCGTGAAATACGGGATTTGTGGAAATGTGCATGGCAGCCCTATTGTCACAACGGAGAGGAATAGGAAGTGGAAAAATGACCTGTAGGTCCCGAAGAATGAAGCTAAGCCATTTGATTTCGCAAAAGGTACTGGCTACGCTCCTATATTCAGCTTCTGCCAATGATCTGCTCACCGTGGGCTATTTCTTAGTCTTCCACGAGATCAAGGATAAACAAAAAGTATGCTGAATCCAGTTAGAGACTTCCTTGTGAATTTGCAGCCTACCTAGTTAGCATCTGAGAAAGCATGGAGTGAAGGAGTAGTCATGACTGAATAGACCAGGGCTTTTGGTATGGTCCCTGATAAGTACTGTAAAACATGTAATAGGGCTTTCCAATGAGAATTACGGGGTGTAGCAGTGAATTGACTAAGTTGTTGAGTGGCGAAAGCAATATCAGGACGAGTGAAATTCAGATATAGGAGTTGACCAACAACTCGTCCATATTTCTTATGACCAGTCAACAAGGGGCCATCATCAATGTCAAGTTTGGTACTTTAAGCCATGGGAATATTGGTAGGTTTCAATTATGTCAATTCTATGTCAGCTAGAATGTCACTTATATACTTCTGTTGAGATAATAACATCCCGTTCTATGATCTAGCAATCTCTACTCCAACAAAATACTTAGCATTAACCATATCCTTAATCGTCAACGCATTATTCAGGAATGCTTAACATCATAGATCAATTTTACAGAAGAACTTGTAATTAACACATCATCGACGTAAATAACCAAAGCCACGAAGTTATCATTGGTACCTTTCATGAAAAGACAATGGTTTGATTCCTTATGAGTGAAACCAAAATTCATTAGAGTCGAAGTAATCTCCTTGTTCTACTGCCTCCCTGCTTGTTTGAGGCCGTAAAGTGATTTTTGTAACCGTATAACCTCCCCTGGCTGGGTTTTATTATACCCTTGTGGTGGAACAATGTAGATTTCTTCTTCGATGTGTTTGTGTAAATACACGTTGTTGATGTCGTAGTGATGAGCAGGCCATGTGTTTGCTGCTACTACTGCAAGTAAGGTTTGAATGGTTATAATTTTGTCAACCAGTGAGAATACGTCAAAGTAATCAACCCCAGTGGTTTGTTTGAATCCTTTCACCACGAGTCGCGCTTTTCGTCGATCGACCGAACCATCCAGTTTACGCTTTATTTTGTATACCCACTTCGTTGTCAAAGGTTTCTTCCCTGCTGGCAAAATAGCTAGAACCCAAGTTTCATTATTTTCTAGAGCTTCGATCTCTACCTGTATTGACTCAATTCATAATGGGTCATGTTTAGCAGTTTCGCATGAAAACGGTTCATAGTTAGTGGATAGATTGGCTAAAAAAATAGTGTGGTAATTGGAGAATTTTATTTTGGTCGTATCTTCGAACTGGTCTAATAAGGCAGCGACAAAAGAGGTATTTGACAGGTTGGTGACATAATCGTCTAGGTAAGAAGGTTTTTTCTTTGTCTGGTACTGAATGGTTGAGGGTGGGTCAGTGCCATGGTGAAGAGGAAGATGAAGATGAAGAGGATTCCTGGTCTGGAATTACAGGTGTTGCTATTGGATCCGGTGTGATGGGGTCGGGTAGGTTTGAGTGTGGTATATCTGGACCTTGTGATGTTTTTGGGTTAAAAGAAGTGTGTGGGCTTTAAGGTTCAAAAATGAGCCTATCCTTTTTTGGTGTTTCTAGTTTGTTGTAAGGGAATAAATGTTCATGAAAAATAACATCTCGACTAAATATTATTTGTTGCGTATCAATTACGAGTAGTTTATAAGCCTTTCTGTCGGTCACGTATCCAAGTAGTAAACATTTCATAGTGCTGGGTTCTAATTTTTCTTTGTGGGGTTTTGTGTTTGTTGCATAACATAAACATTCAAAAGTCCTAAAATGATCGTAATTGGGTGGTTTAAGATATAATTTTTCATATGGTGTTTCTCAAGATAAAATTTTGGTTGGTAGGCGATTTATGATTTGAGTTGCGATTAAAATAGCATCCCCCCAAAACTCTTTTGGTAAGTTGGCTTTAAACATAAGGGCAAGAGTTACATTTTACTACCCCATTTTGTTGGGGTGTATGAACACATGTTTTTTGATGGATAATTCCCTTTGACTCAAATAATTGTTAGTTGGAAGTATTAACAAACTCATTTCCATTATTCGTTCGTATTTTTGTGATTTTTTGGCTAAATTGAGTTTCTATCATTGAAATAAAAAGGCTGATTGTATAGTGGACTTGGGTTTTGCTACTTAAAAGGAAAGTCCAAGTAGCTCTACTAAATTCATCCACAATGGTCAAAAAATATGTGGATCCATCAAGGGCTTTTGTTCCATACAGGCCCCAAAGGTCTATATGAATTAACTCAAAAGGTGTAGTTGCTATTCTAACATGTTTTTCAAATGATTTTCGTGTTTGTTTCGCTAAGGGACATGTTTCACAAAAGAAGTCATTTGGCGGCTTAAGGTAGTGAAAATGCAAATGTTCTAAGACCTTAGTGGATACGTGATTGAGTCGAAAATGCCATAAACTAAAAGTATCAATAGCATTACAAACAAAATGTAGTTGAGATAGAATTGCAAAGATGGACCTTTCTTCGAGTTTCGTGGCAGAAAGTGATGAGGTTTAAGTTTGTAAATGCCCCCAATTTCTTCGCAACTTGCCACAATGGAATTAGTCCTCAGGTCCTGCAACATAACCTTGTTTGATATAAATATAACAGCTAAGTCATTTTCTTTAGCAAGTTTGCAAACCGATAAGAGGTTGTGATGGAAAGTAGGAATGTACAAAACATCTTCTAATTAAATTGAATTAGTTAATGCTACACTTCCTATTTGGGTGACTGATCTAAATGAACCGTCAGGTAACATTACAACGCAAACATTAGGTGTAAGGTCAGTGTTTTTAAGTAAGTTTTGGTTATGAGTCATGTGGGTTGATGCACCTAAATCCACTATCCATGCAATGCATTCATACTTAGAGCTAACATTATCATTATGGTTAGAATGCATACCTGCCTAGTTGTTAAGAGCTATGTGATTGACTTCATTAATACCTTTTCCCTTGACTAGACACATCAGCTCTTGAACCTGTCTACTTAAAACACTGAATTGTGACTCTTTTTCGATACTTTCACCATTTGAACTCCTCTGTCCAGCTTCATTGGGACTCTCAGCTACTGCTCCAGCATAGCTATTTCTTTCTCTTGCGCGTTTATGCTTCAGTTCCTTGAACCATTAGGGTTCTCCATGGATCTTGAAACATGGATCCACAGTGTGTCCCTTTTCATGGCAGTGAGTACAATATTTGTCCTCTTTCCTCACATAACTCCTTTTTTTTGTTCATCGAAAACTCCTCTCTGGTCTCTGTCTTTCTATTCCCGATAGGCTTCACTGCGAGAGCTACATTCATCTGTCCTATCTCATTTGTAGACAGTCCAGTAACATTTCTCTATTTCTCAACAGTAAGAATAATGGAATATGCTTTATTCACAACTAGCAGAGGATCATTCAACATTGCTTAACTCACTGCACTCCCATATTCCTCTCTAAGCCCCATCAAAAATCGAACCAATTTAGTGTTATCTTCCACAACACTGTTAAGTTTACCAACCTCACACGGACAACTCCTATAAGGCATAACACATCTTAAATCATCCCAAAGTCGCTTTAGTTTTGTGAAATAGTTTATCACATACTCATTCCCCTGTCTTAGATTACTGATTTCTTGCATTAATTGGTAGATTTGAGGTCCGTTGCTCTCACCATACTTAGACCTCAACTCTTCCTATAGATCCCGAGCAATGGTGACTACGAGAAATGATTTCTCTAAATCCTTAACCATAGAGTTTAAAAGCCACGAGATTACCATATTATCAGTTGTTCTATATTGTTTTAGTAAGGTTGGGTTATTCTCTAGCTTCTTGCAGCAGCCGTTTACAAAGTTGATTTTATCTTTCACTTTTAGAGCAATAATCATCGCTCTACTCCATGAGAGATAGTTCATCTCATCTAGCAACATCGTTACCAGGATAGCGCCCGGGTTTTCTGAAGTAGAGAGATCTCATACGATTAACTCTCATCGTTGTTTATATCGAGTTGTGTTTGAGAGGTGCTCGAATTTCCCTAACATTAATTAGTCATTGTATATTAAGAGCCTGAGGCTCTGATACCATGTAGAGAATGAAGAGAGAGAATTTTGGGAAAAAAAACTCTCATCTTATCATTTTTGCTATAGGGTTTATATATAAGATTTACAATGGAAAAGTTATACATAACAAACTTTCTAACAAACTACTAACAAACGTTAAAAAGGGAGAAGATGCAACAATGCCGTGTGAATTTACAAGCTGGAATAATGAATTTATAATTTGTTGTTGCGGGAGTTGTCTTTGGATCTTTTTGGGTTGTTTGCGTTGACTTGCTAGCTGGGCCTTTGATGCTTTATTTATTTGTGAACCCATTTGTGAAACTTGGATTCTACAATTCATCACCTTTATTTGAACACGTACTATCCGGTGTGGCAAAACCACCTAGATTTATGTTGGTCTAACAATGTAAGGACTTGCATGAGACATACAAAACCTATTAGGATTTTAGTAAGATGAGTCCAGTTCATGGGATTCTAAATTGGACAAGATCATGGATAAGCTCATGAACATCGAAGAGGCCTAGAAGAGACTGGAAGAGAAGTTTGAGCAAGTAATGGAGGACCATGCCTCTTCTATTGACAACCTAGAGCTTCAAATGAAATAGCTTTCCTGTAAATTTTGTTAGAGAAGTGTGCGGAAAACTTTTTGGGCAACCTGGAAGTACATCCAAGAGAGCAGTGTAAGGTTATTACACTTAAAATTGAGAAAAAGCTAGAAGCACCAGCTAAAAAACAAGCTAAATCTCACCTTGTAGAAGACCAAGAGAAGAAGAAGGATGGTGACCCATTCAGGAAAATTGATATGGTCGAATCTTTAAAGGTGCAAGAAGAAGAAAAACAGATGACAATGGACATAAAGCTTGAAGCAGATATGAAGGTCTCTGCTCATGAAGTGAAAGAAGAGGAAGAGACAAGGGTGACTGAAGAAGAATAAGAACATATCACCCTCTTACAAGACAAACTGTTAGATTCATTAAAAGATTTAGGGAGTTTTGTTATTCCTTATTTTATTGACAGTTTGTTAGTAAAAAGGACATTGCTGAACTTAATTGGTTATCTTAATTTTATCAACATTGTCTTTCTGATTATCTTCCAACATGTAGCTTATTCATAAGCGACAAAGCTGAAATTGGACTATACAATTGGAAGCAAGCTACTCATAATTAATCTCAGCTGAGGTTTTGAAAGATGCAAGGTCAAGTTAATGACCATAACTTAGCACATTTAGTAGTTAGATTTAAATTATTGTGCAGTTAGATTTGTTTTAAATTCTATAAATAAGTTTTAATGATTTGGAATGAGTTAGATTACTAATTCTCTTACTTTCTTTGAATCAATTATAAGATAGAAAAGTAATCTCGGTGTCAAGCAGATTTGGTTTCAACACTATCACTATCGCCACGTTAATCGCCATGACGAGTCTTTATGCTCTAACCTTTATCTTTTTATTTATTTCTTTATTTATTTCTTATGTTTTCATATTAGTTTATTTTGATTCCTACCTTGTATCTTATTTGTCATTCTCACATTGAAGACAATGTGTTGTCCAAGTGTGGGAGGGTTGCGTTGTGTGCATTATATGTTTTATTTTGAGTGTGCATTTTGCATATTATATATTAGTTTTGTTAGGTTTGCATTATGTGATTCGTGTGAATGTGTCAATGGCTAGGACTTAATAAAATTGATTTAACTTTGAACATAGTCTTTTAGGTTGCTGAATTTATTAGCTTGTAAAATTAGTGTTTTAGGTTACTTCGATTAAATATGCGTGTTAATTAGGATATGATGTTAGTTCTCACTCTAAGAATTTACTACATTCATTTATAATTTTAGATCAATCAAATAAGTAGCATTGTTAGTATCTTTTGACGAGAACAATTAGCAAACGATCCGTCATTCTTTTGTTTAGTCATGCAGTAGGCTAGCAATTACCAAACCTCCAAAATAGACTTGTTAGTTAAAGAAGCAAGATGAGTAATACTTCAACGAATATAATTTTTTTTAATCATTTATGGAGAATAATTTAACTTGGTTAGATATAGTTTTTTGTTCAGGTGAGTTAAACCAGGATTTCCTATTCAAAACTGACGGTAAAAAGGAAAAAGAAAAGTTTTAGGACATTCTATTCAAAGCCTACTTCATGCGGTCCAGCTTGAAATTTATATTAACAGGAAATGCCGGTTGCCAGTGACCTAACAAAAAGAAAAATGTGGAAATCTTGGACAAAGACAGATTTTGTTGAGAAAGAGAGAAATGAAAATAAGTAGACGACAGTGATTGTACGTACTGTGAGGACTAGACAAGTCTTTGCTTTCATGTCGTGTACTGGGTTAACGAAGTAAAACGTCGGCGTTTGATACGTTCTAGAAGAAGAGATTTACTGTCTTGTTTGGAGCCTCCTCGGCCTTTTGTTGCTCGAAACTACAGTAAACACTTGGAGGCAAATCTGTGATTTTGAGGGCTTTGGAGGGTAGAACCGTTGGGGGTCATAGGGATCTGCTTTTGGGTCAAAAGTCAAAAAAATTATGAGTGAAGCGAGACAAGGTGGAGATAACGCCCGGACAAGTTGAATCTATTTGGTGCCGAAGACCACTCCACTTGACAAAACTGTTTCAATAGAGAAAAGTAAAAAAAGCGAATGGCTGTCCAATGTTGACCATTCCATTCTGATGACAAGGCATTGCTGAGTCAACCTTCTAGAAGGCTGTTGTGTCACGTGTACTTTTCAATTAACTGAATATTCATTTCTCAAAATTAATCTAAGGCAATGTAATTATTCTGCCACAATACGTAGATGTGGGAAATAAGCCTTGTACTTGCTGCCAACCACGGGATTTTTTTCTTCAAGTGTTACATAATTATAGAATTTGCTTATTTAAACTGATATATCGTTAGATCTGCAATGTTAACTCTTCAGTTATTACATAGTGGCTTCTTGTTCTTGCCGTCAAGGACAGTATTTTGTGGCTTTTGTTTTCCATTTAAATAAGAATACCCACATCAATATCTATGTATTTTTAAGTAGGGACACCTTTTAAGAGTTCTTTCTCTTTGTCGGATGAGAATTGCATTCCTTAATAGGATATTAAAATTCTCTTTTTCAAAATTTTTCGATTTTTGGTAAAGCATATCAATGGTTGTGCATTTATAAAATTAAGAAAAAAAATATTTTTGGTTTTTATGGTAAAAATATTCTTATGCTCACTCAACGAAAACAAAAAATATTTAAATTTTGAAGACAGAAATTAAGGAGTAATTATTTATTGAAATATCCCTTCTTCAAGAGTCCAATCGAATAAGATGATTCTAATTGAGTTTCGCATCTTGAAGAACTTTTAGTGTCGTCATTCGACTACGGCTGAGAAAAGTTTATCTAAGACCCGTTTCTTCAATTTGGAGTAGGTCAAGCGCAAACAAACTTGATCGTAAATGCAAAAGTTACCTCGCCTTTGGCTATGATTCCGCACTAAGCAAGCACCTGCCGAAAGGAAACACAGAGCTGCTAAAACAAAGACCAATTTGAAAGTTTTCCATTGCTAATCTAGAAGGATTGTGACGTTAATTTCGTCCAACACGAGGCACTGAATTATGTAAGTAGAAAGTGGACCTGTTTTTTTTTTTTTCCATTTGTTTATTCTTCAAGTCTCTTCCATTAATCTATTAAAACCAGAAAGGATTTATTATTATTATTATTATTATTATTATTATTATTATGATAACAATGATATTTGTACAATAATTACATCACTAATAATAATTTCTCTATCAGTAACGCATTAGCTACTTATGATATTAATGCTTTACAACATATTGCAAAGGGAAGTTATTGCTAGGGATGAGAATTTTAGCTCGGCCTGATTTTAGCCCACGTTGACCGGGCCATTGGCGGGCTAGGGGTCAAAATTGATCTGTTGGATCGAGTTCAGGTCGACCCGTGACCCGACTATAACTTCAAAAATAATGTTATTTTTTTACGTGTTTTTTTAATAAAAAATAAATAACATGGGCCGAGCTATGGCCACCCAACACCCTATTGATATCCTTTGTTATTGCCTATCACAATTTTCTCTTTTTAAAATGTTTTCTCAAAAAAGAAAAGGGAATAAATTAATAAATAATGAAAGTTACAACTCCAAAGAGAGGTTCACGGAAGTACCATACAACACAAATTAGATCATATCGGAATTACCAAAAAAGTTAAAAGCTTGTAAGTTGTATACAGATTATATGTTCAAAGAGATAAGCAAATTAAGTCTGTAAGCTAAAGTAAGGTTCTTTAGAATAAGAAGTTCTCTAATCCCATTGATAGCTTCATTGATAAGTGATTCAATGAAATTTGTAAAGTTAGTTTCCCATAACTAACTTTACAAATAACATCATCTTGGACTAAGTTCCTTAAGTGTAGCAATTGATTCCAGAAGCAGAAGTTTGAAGGGCTCTTCTTTATCTCCCAAATACATCTACCTTTGAGAAAGTAGAAATGAAACCACCTAATTTATAGTGATTTTTTGTCCTCTAGTATCCACCATAACCTTTTAAGGATGAGGGCTTGATTAGACAACTTTCCCGAGCAAATATTTAACTCTCCCTCATCTTTAGGATAACATATATCTGACCACTTAACCTTGGCAGCCCCTTTATTTCCATTGGAGTGATTCCATAGAAAATTGTTGAATAATCTTTCTACTAACTTGATTACACCTTTGGATAAGAACATTTGCGAGATCTAGTAAATATATAATGAATTGAGGACTGATTTAATAAGCTGGATTTTTCCCGCATAAGATAAACATTTGTTCACCTATAAATTAATCCTTTCCTAAATTTTTCAATGAGTGGAATACATTCAATGTAGCTTAATATCCTTGTAGAAACAGGCAATCCCAAGTAGAGCAATGGTGGGGACTTTTTCAACCTACAGCCAAAGAAGCAATGTGAGGTTCAATGGAGAAAGCAGCCTTAGAGTTAAGGAACTGAATTTTGTTGAAATTGACCTTGAATCTAGATAAACTTTTGAATCTATCCATAACCTTCATAAAAGTTTGAATTGAATTCATATTGGCCTTAGAAAACAGAACAAGATCATCTGCAAAGGACAAATTGGTTAGTCCAAGTTTCTCGCATCTTGTATGGAATTTCAATCTAGGATTAGCCTTCACTTCAAGTTTAATGATTGAGTTTAGAATTTCCATACAAAATATGAACAAGTAGGGGAAGAGAGGGTCTCCCTGTCTGAGTCCTTTAGCTGCAAGAAATAATTAGATGAACTACCATTGATTAAGACAAAAAAGCTAGCAGTTGATATGCATTCTTTCAGCCAAGTGATGAACTGACTAGGAAATTTATAAGCCTCCAGTACCTTCCAAAGAAAGCTCCTACTAACATAATCAAATTCTTTGAAGAAATCAACTTTAATAGTACAATTAGGAGAAACATTTGATCTTGAATAACCCTTGAGTAGTTCTTGAACAATTAGAAGATTGTCCGCAATTTGTTTATTATTTATGAAAGCACTTTGATTATAACTGATGAGTGGAGTGTTAACCTTCATCAATCTAATGGAAAGTAGCTTGAAAATGGTTTTATATAGGAAATTGGTGCAAGCAATAGGCTTTAAATCACTTAAACAAGAAGGATTAGTTCCTTTAGGAATCAAGCATAGGAATGTTTTGTTGATTTCCTTGAGAAGCTTGCCATTAGAGAAAAATTCATGAATGGCTTGCTTAACAGATTCCCCTATGATATTCCAAGATTTTTGGAAAAAGAATCCATTTAGTCCATCATGTCTAGGAGCTTTCATACCATCCATCTAGAAAATAATATCATCAATCTCCTTGTCTTTTATCAGTTCTGTTAGTAGTATGCAGTCCTTCGGAGTAATCTTCTTCGAAATTAATCCTGTAAGGTCAAGACAAGTTCCATAGTATGAACTTAATTAGAGTGTCAAGCAAGGAAGAGAGGTACCTGATATCATCAAATTGTATATCTTTCGAATTTTGTAGTTACACTCCCAAATGATTGATAATTGAAGTGATTTGTTTTTTATTTCTTCTAGTTAGGATGATGTGAAAGAAAAATATGGTGCATTTGTGCCCATCCTTGAGTCAATTAACTCTTGCTCTTTACTGAAGTATGGAGAAATGATTACTGACTACTCTCATACAGTTGGATAAAGCTAGTTTTTCCTTAGAAATGAGAAGGGGATCTTATGGACAAGTTGCACAAATCTTTTGAATATCGGCTAGCTACTTTCTTGATTCCATTAAAGCTTGTTCAGTACTTGAACCTCTTGAAGAATTGAGAAGTTTAAGTTCTTTTCTTATACCCTTTAGCGTTTGAACACAAGTAAACTGTTTAATACCCTTGTTGGTACAATCAACACCTTTTTTGCAAGCATTCATGAAACCTAGTTCATCAACTAAAAAGTTATTGAATCGAAAAGGAAAACACCTGAAAGATTTTTGGAAGAGCTCTTCAATGATAATAGGAGTGTGATTCGAGATTAATGGTTCTTTGAAATTTGCAAAGTTGTTAGGGAGTTAAAGTAACTGTGACACCCTGATACCCCCTGGGAGGATACGGGACACCACGCAGACAACATAACATACATGCATACAGAATCGAGGCAAAACCAAAACATACGAAACATTCATCATGCATTCTCAAAAGCTCAAAGCAGAAGCAATTCAGAGCAAACATACAT
>JAOTBA010000008.1:20083515-20094089 GCA_025629845.1 Erythroxylum squamatum | reverse complement strand
AGCCAAAGCTCATTTTCAAGAGGATTTTATCACTTGTTTTAATCTTTTCATTTTCTATTTTCAAAAACCCAAAAATGATTTTAACATGCTTTTTACCATACATTTAGTTCATTAATATTTTCAAGATCGAAACCCCCTTCTTACTAATTTCGCTTGCTTTTTATGACATATAGGCTAGCTTAGGTCTATTTCATTAGGTTTCGATTAAGTGAGACGACCCGAGGTTGCATCCTGTACTGCAATCCTTAGAATTAAATTATTTTTGATTCAGCTTCCAAGAGATTGATCTTTGGATCAAGACAAAGCCGCGATCATAACCCCATTGAGCCTTTAACCTTTTGTTTCTTGAAATCAACTAATTTTAAAACCCACAAACCCCATCAGCTTTCCCAATCACAAGTTAATAAAGTGCTAAGTGACACTTTAGTTTGGAATCTTTTGGCTCCAACATTTTTTTTAAAAGCTTTAAGCATATTTTAGTACTTCTGCTCTTACGAGCAGATTGCATATAGTAGCTATTTTTTGTTCATTATTTATGTATAAAAAATCAAAAGAAAAATAAAAAAGAAGAAAAAAGGAAAGAAAAGAAAAAGGAATAACATATAGTAGCTCTAATAAGTGCAGAATAGTAGTTATATCCATTTGCATATCTCATAAGTTTATCTTTGTCATCCCTTTGTATAATTAGTAGTTTATAATTGCTTGTGATAAACCCCTAAAACCTATTTGACTCACCTTAGCCTTAGCCATATTACAACCCGAAACAAAGTCCTTTTAATCTATCTTAGCATGTAATCATTGTGGAGGAGAATTGGTGTATTAGCAAGCCTATGATAGTGTGGTTTCTTATAGGAAGTTTGAGCAAAACAGTAACCATTAAGCACTTGAGAGAAATGAGTGAAATCTGTAAGGAAGGTCCATTTTGAATTTATACTTATCTTTAAGTGATGGTTTCATAGGTTACTTAATATACTTTACTTTTTGTTAAAATCTTACTTAAATACCCTTATTTTTACAAAAATTCATTAAACTAGTTGTGAGGCCTTCATATAATCATTAGATCCCTACTATACTATTAAAGACTGCAAAATTGACCTAATTTGTCTAGAATGCTTTATTACCCTTTTTTAGGCTCAAATAAGAACCTTTATTATCTAGTAAAGGTATGTCTAACTAAGAGAGGATTTATTCACAAGAGGAGGTGGAGTTCTAATTAAAGAATAATTAAGCTACCTACTAAAAGTTGGATTTAGGCTTTAGTAGGATAGTTAAACTCCCACTATACTTTTTGAATGATTACATATAAAAGGAATATACGCTAAGGTAAGTTCTCATAACTACTATCATTAAATTTAATTAAATTTTCTTTTCCTATTTTACGTTGTTAATTTGCCCTAGTTTGAGCATCTTTACACTCCAAATAATTATTTTTGCAAGCTTATAAATTTAAGAATATTCTAACATGCTCATCCTAAATTTAGTCTACATAAAATCCCAAGTATAGAAGTTATCATTGTGTCTAAATCATTAGAGGTACAGCTAGTTGCTTAACACTTTTTTAATTTTGATTTTGTATTGATACTTATAATAGATATACTTCCTTTTGTTCCTATAAACAAAAAATAAAATTGTTACATTATTACTGATTAGTAATAGAAAGTATGAAAAAAATATCAACCTTTTCCATGAGAGAATTCAATGAAAGGGTGGGGTTCATCATGGAGTTTTCCAGTACAATAAAGTTATATAATGTTTATTTTTTATTGATAAAAGGATGTTTTATAGTTTACCCTGGTATCTTGTTCATACTGTTGTATTGAATGATCTTGGTCGTTTGCTATCTATCCATATTTTGCATACAACTTTAATTGTTGATTAGGTAGGTTCGATGGTTGTATATAAACTAGTAGTCTTTATCCTTCTTATCTTGTTTCGATCCAACATGGAGATAAGGTATATTTGTTATACCATTTATAAATCATTTAGGAATCGCCAATTCATAAGGCAATTGGAGTATTACAAGAGGAATTACAATAAATTTGACTATTTAGAGTTATGAAGATGTGTGATATCTGCATTAAAGAGGCTAATCTCCTTTTATTGATTCCAATCTTCATGAGATTTTAAATTGTATTTCTAAATTTTTCACTAAATAGTCCTTTGCATGTCCATGCTTTATTATCTAAATCGATCTCATTTTCTTTTCATATAGAAAGCTCATTCTCTTTTCAAAGGCCTTTCGAACCTTTTATTTTGTTTCATGTGACTTTTATTAGCATTAATACTTTTTTAATGCCCTTGTTTATTTATTTATTTATTATTTATTATTTTCCTTTTCCTTTTTCTTTTCTTTTTCAATTGTTTATTTGTTTTATTTACTTGTTTATTTTCTTTCTCGTCTGTTTATTTGTTTCATTGCTTTTATCTTTATTTACTTATTTGTTTATTTATATTTTTATATTTTTCATTTTTGAATTCATTTGTTTATGTATTTTTCTAACCGCTTTCAAAAGTTTTTTTTTTTCGGTAGATGTATCAGAAACAGCCTCTTTATTAATTAGAGTGTGACTATGTACTTTTGAATCTCTCTGAACCTTGGGTTTTAGCAAATTTCTAACTGACTTCTTGTTGTTATTGTTATATTGGTGACATTTGACTCCCGAAAGTGTGGCTTTGAAAAGTTTTCTTGGAGGCATACTTATATATATTTCGTTATGGCCCATAATCCACCTTCTAAAGAAAGGGGCTAACAAAACGTTTTACTGAAAAAGGTTAAAAAACTTTTTAAACCATTAGATTTTAAATTCATTTTGCACCGTAAACTATAAGCCGTCCATCAAAATCAAATCTTTGATTTAAACCATTAGATTTTAAGAACACAGTACTAATTTATGAGCATTTATTTGTCGAACATACAGTGACCTTGTTGGCCAAATTAGGCGTCAACAATTAAAGAAGAAAATAAAAAGATTTAAGTGCAAAAATAGCAAGGCAGATGCAAGAATCTTGTGGGGACAATTGTTAATGGTACTATGATTGGAAAGCTTCAACTGTCCATTCCACCTCGTTGAAGAAAATTGTGGAAAGTACTGCAAATGGAAAGCTCAACTGTCCAATGCACTTGGGTTAAAGAAATGTTCTTCAACTGTCCATTGCATCGTACTTGAGTTAAAAAATAGAGAGAAACAAGTTCACTAGGGGTTCAGCAATTGTCAAATTATCAAGAATCTAACGGCAGAAGCAGAACACAAGTTCTGATAGGGACAACAGATTGGGGCCCAGTAAATGTTAAAAGACTAGTGAACAACAACATCGTCCAATATAAATCGGCTGATACGCAAAATATAGAAAGATTTAATATTGCATAGTCTGATAGGGACAACAAATTAGGACCCATCAATGTTAGGAATTTGACATACTAAACTTGTACCCAATAAATATTAAAAGACTCCAGTGAACAACATTGTTCGGTATAAATCTTGCTGATATGCAAGATATAGAAAAGTTAATAGTACGTAGCGTTCACTCAAAGTAGCTGAGAAGAGAGGCTATTTCTAAATTAAAAAGAAACACAAAAGAAAGGGCAACAAAGACAATTGCTTCCGAGCACAGTGCTCGCCAAATTCACAAGTCCTTTGCATGTCTTAACGGTAGCTCCGGTAGATTGGGCTGTACATGCAGCTCTCTGCATACTTAACAATGTTCTTAGGACGGGGGAGACGCGATGCAACACCTAAACGTGATATTTTTTTAAAAATAAACAACACCAATAAATAATGCAGGATATTGCTTTTATAAGCTGCTACACAAATCTGAAAAAGAACTTACCAAGTTCATATGCCTTGGCAGCTACTTCAGCCGCGATGTGAGCTGATATCTTCCGAATGTTGGAAAATGGTGGGTAAATGAGTCCCTTGTCCAAGTTTTCCTGTTTGACTTGTGCAGCCAACGCTTCCGCTAGAAAAAAGATGGTGTTATGAGCAGTTAGTTTAGGCTCGTAAGAAGCAAACACTAGTATCATTATGAGGGAAAGTGAATATATTAAACTCCAGGAACATTTATCAGCTCACTCCCCCATATAAGCTAAAATTTCCCACAAAAAGAGTTCATTATATAGGCCAAGTACTTACAGGCTGCCAAAAGCATGTCATCATGCACACGTATGGCACCTGATATTATCAGACCCAAACCAAATCCAGGGAATATGTAAGCATTGTTTGCCTGAATAAGACAATAAGCGGCCAACTAGGGTCAGTTTCCAGCAATAGAATGATCTATAAGATCAATACATGGTAAGCAATAATACCTGACCAGGCACCAAGACTTTTCTGTTAAATTCAACAGGATCAAATGGACTTCCACTGGCAAAAATAGCACGACCCTGTAGATGAACAATGATGGGAGTGAATATGGAGTAAACTAGTTCTATTAGTTTGGCAAGCCCCACGACTGTTATATGTATGAATAATTGAAGTAATATCTGAAAAGGGAAATTTGCAGTTACCTCACTCCATGTATAAGCTTCTTCAGCTGTGCATTCAGATTGCGAAGTAGGATTGGAAAGAGCAAGAATTAGCGGTTTCTGTGCCACAAGCAACATGTTTGGGTCAGGTAAATTTCTTTATTGCGCATGTAATGAGACACTTCCCTGCATTTATCTGTGTATCAGAGAGCAAGACAATGAACCTCATTGATGGATGCCATGGCCTGAACCACCTCCTTTGTGAATGTTTTTCCAGCTCCAGATGATCCTATCAACACTGTTGGCCTGATTGCCTGATTGATTGAACTAGTAAGATTCAAGGACAAAGCATGAATATTTCTCTGCTAATATAAGTGGATATACGAAGATCAATTTAACACCTTAATGGCATCTAAAAGCCCTTTGACGGGTTCGTGCTCATGAGCCCAAGGCCTCTTGAAGTGTTGAAGGGACTCCTTACGGGAGCTAATGATCAGTCCCTGAAAAATGAAAGGCAAAAATTTAAACATGCAGATACGTTTTCAATCATTTCAGTTGCATAAAACTTCATTAAAAATGATATCAAAAAAAGAATCTTTTATAGGATATAGCAAAGACTATACCTTTGAGTCGACAAGCCATATCTTCTTGCGTGTCTCCTCAAGGGGAGCTTTTGTCTATAAAACAAAGGCATAGTATCAGCAAGAAGCTAGGTCCAAAAAAAAAAAAAGTTGAATGATATTACTCATAAACTTAGCAAGAAGGTTATAAGTGAATCCTTGGAGGCTTGGGTGGGATGAGGGGAAAACAACCACTACGCTCAGTTCTGCTGCTCAATTTGGGCCAATGGTTCCCCAGTAAACAAAACAAAAATAGTAAGTTCTTGAACATTACACAGGGCGAGAGCAATGCAATACCTGCTTTGATATTTCAAGAGCTATAAGTTCAGCTATACCAGTTCCTGCCTGCATCATCAGAGAAGCCAGAATTTAGAAACAAGAACACATAAGGAGGCAAAGATTAACACCTATACAGGTAACTATCAGGCGTGATCATTGTGCTTGAAAGTGTGTGCATGCCTGTCTTCCAAATTTGTAACACATTTACTAGAGCATAATTTGTTTTCTTAACCGTTTGGATTCACCTAATCATTTCTCTCATGACCTATCCACCAGTGGCAAACAGAAGTGGTTGCTTCCTTAATTAAAGCATAGAAAGTAAGTTATTCTAAAAAGGATGCAGTCCGATTAGATGGCCAAGTAAATCGATGAAATGCCTTAAAAGTGAGTGGATAGTGATATATCATTAAAAAAATAACAAAGAACAAATGTTCTTTTCAAGACATTTTGCCATTTCATTCTCACCTCTCCAGCCCCCAAGAATAAGAAAGTATGATCAGTCAAGGTTCCACCAACTAATTTCAAGGCTGCTATGAGCCCGGCTAGCACAACTGATGCTGTTCCCTGCAAATGAAATACTTGGCAATTTAAATTTCCTGTTAAGGACAAATTAGAGCACCAAATTTAAAATATATGTAATTTTTACACCATATTACCTGTATATCATCGTTGAACACAAGATGAGTTGATCTATACTTTGCAAGCAACTCAAAAGCATTGTGATTTGCAAAATCTTCAAACTAAAAGGTCCACAAAATTCATAGCAAAATCAGGCCCCAAAACTTTAAGGTTAAACAGACTAGACATGATGTCATAACTGATTTTGCATACCTGTACAAGGACTTTCTCCCCGTAACACTGTTTAACTGCAGTCATGAATTCATCCAGAAGTTCGGCATATTCCTAGGCCAGAAGAAAATTCCATTTTCTTTAGCAATTTTTTTTTCAAATTGCAAGAACAAAACTGGAAGATTGGTTTAAATGATTGTACCTGGCCTGTTGCTCTCTTATGCCGAAGACCAATATAAAATTCATCATTCAACAACTGCTCATTGTTTGTGCCAACATCAATTGTTACTGGAAGGCACTGCAAGTTTTAAAGTTAGGAGTATGCCAATGTATTTTGTATCAAAAAATTTATATTCTTCACATTGCCCTAGAATTTAACCAATCGTCAAGTCCAATGGGGAAATTAACTTAATTACTTGACATTGAGAAATAAGCAAAACAAACTTAAAATTTTAGTAAATGACTTGAACCTATTCTTGGATCAAAATCAAAAACCAGTAAACGAGTCTTATGTGGTTGAGGTTGGATATGCCGCACTTTGTCATCACATGTTCAAACTTTTGACCAGGATAAAACATGCACTTTTTGCTTTTGCAAATTCATAAAGGGAAGCATGGGGTACACTGAATAACAATGTTGAGAGTGGTAATACATACAGCTGATGGACGTACTCCTCCTAGTGCAGTATACAAAGAGAGTTTTCCAACAGGAATACCCATTCCCTAACAATAATAAATAAATTCCATGAGGTCCATCTGTGATGGATTCAACAATTGGCACAAACACAAAATTTTACATATCCAGCTAGAAGAAAATCACAATGATCATCTTGTAAATGAATGGCTTTGGAATCAATACCTGGCATCCAAGATCTCCAAGCCCCAAAATACGCTCGCCATCAGTAACAACAATAACTTGTATATTTCTCTCAGGCCAATTCTTCAACACTTCAAGAATCTTGCCTCTGAAAAATTCCACTATGATAAACTCTCTAATGGTATCTTACTAAAATAAGTAACAAGAAAAAGAAAAGAAAATTTATGGCCGTACTTCTCCTTCAAACTGATGTAAAGACCCTGTGGACGCCTGAAAATGCTTCCATATTTCTGGCATGCCTCACCAACTGTAGGAGTGTACACAACCGGCAGTAGTTCCTCCACATTATCGATTAGAAGTTTGTAAAAAAGCCTTTCATTCCTCTCCTGAAAATTAAGGAGCCAAAGTTACATGCTTTCCCCTCTATCAGGGATGAGTAATCGCACTGAAAAGGCAAACTGCTATTCAGTTATTCAAGTCCATCTTCGTGATTTGAAATGACTCAAATCTCAAATCAATATTTTTCCGGCTTGACTCGGTCTAGATTCATAAGAGATGAACATGCACCTGAAGATCCATCATGGCCATGTATCGCTGTAGAGGAACTTCATAGTTACGAAGGTTGTGGATCAATCGTTTTTCCTATAACCAATGATCGACCAGTAAGCAACAAAATCACACCAGGAACTTAGGATGCTAAATGTGAAAGAATGGACAATTAACAATGTCACTTCTGTTAACGAACCTGGAGCTCCTGAGTCATGGTTGCTGGGGGCAGAAGACCGCGCAAGTAATGAGCATCCCTCTCTTTCTCAGTGAATGCAAGCCCTTTGTTGTGGCGTGGGTCACGCAACAATGTATACCCACTGTGACATGAGAAAAATTAATAGTGATCAATGAAAAGTTTGAAATTATGCAAATATAGATGTATGAAGTGATAACAAGCAACGAGAACAAGAGTTATGCATGCATACAAAGTTAGAGACTCAACAAAATTTTACTAACATACGAAATAATTGAAGGAAAAAAAAAAAGAAGCAAGAAGAGTTGGCAGAGCTATCAGTTAAAGATCACATCAAAATGAAATATCAAATTCATTACTAACGAATAGCATATGGATAGTGAAAAAAACAAAAATTCTGCATCTTATCCGCATAAATCATATAATAGGGTAGCAGCACGAAACCAGCAAGCATTCTTAATCCTGCCATTATAGCCAGGATAGTGGGAAATTTTCCAATATAATACATTTTGTGTTGTTGAAGTGTTTCTTATGCTGCAAGCGTCGTGTCAAGCTTGCTTCGAAAATCTAGAGCCACTAATCCCCAGATCTATCGTTGTCATAGACATAAACTGCAACTTTCTAACCAACAAAATATGGTATGAAGCAGAACAAACATTTTCTTCATGAAATTCATGTACTTTTCTTAATTTGCTAAGTTTCATTTCAGAGATGTATAGTATAAGATAAGGTCATAAGCTTGGATTAAATCTTTACAAACTCCGATCAAACGTAGAAACCAAATAGCGTAGAATAATAAACTGCGCACATGAAGCCCGAAGATCAAAACTTTAGATGCCATTAAATCCATGCCAATATGATATATGCTCATAATATATCAATCAGCACAGACAACGCATTCTGGACCGAGAAAATTAGAGTAGTGAACAAAATAAAACTGAAACTCTTAGTTCTCGCACCTAGCAACAGAGGTAGTCCACGGGGTAGCAAGCTGATCCTCCGTGGCAAAATCCTCACCATGCACGTCCTCGACACCCCCACCCACAAGAGCATCGTTTATCTCGTCCACTGAATGACAACCATTCATCATTGTACTCTCCATCACAGCCCAAACCTTTCTCTCTCCTCCTCCACAACCCAGAACAAGCCTCTGCAAGTAACAGAACGCTGAATAGACGACAACCCAAGAACGAAAAGCGCACAAGACAAGAGTTTTGACTCGGTGTTCGGCAAACAGAAGAAAAGCCTGTCCTTTTATAGGCAAATGAACAGAAACCCAAGAATTTCCAAGTCAAATTCTTGCAGAAGTTGTTCAAAAGTCGGAAAGATTGAGTTTGACAGGGTGGGTTTCAATGTCAAAAGAGAAGAACGTGGACTTTGCACGTGTACAATTTACGGGAGGGAGGGAGAAAGAAAGAAAGTGAGAGAAATTTTATGCTGGTGATATTCTGTTTAAAAGAGAGAAAAATTGCAAGAATTAAGAGTGTCAAATAGTTAATGATGAGTACCACAAACGTACGTCGGCTGAGGGAGATCATATTCATGGAACGTGATGAGCATGTGTGTGTGGAGTTTGCGCGTTTTCTCTGAGAGAAAAACAACTCAAAGAAGAGTTTAAGTGGGATAAGATAAATGAGACCACGTGGTTTCTTCTTCAAGTCCATTTCCTTTATTTGCTTTCCTTTCTCCTTCTTGCTCTTCTTACAATATGGATGCCATGCACGTCCGTCGGAATCGGATAAATAAATTATTACAATCAAACTGGATGTGTATGTTAGCCTTAATAGTAATTTGAGGAAAAAACTGGCTTTTACATTGCTCCTTGGAAAATACTAATTCCAAATTAAATTGATTTTCTCATCCATAAGTGAATGTATCTGCTTTTTTATTCTAAGAACTTCCAATTCTTGTTTGTTGGTGGGAAAATCAGAAGAATCGGTTTGGTATGGTTGCGGTAGGCAGATGAGGACTACAGACACCAACGGTCAAATTTGTGGTGAGGCTGAACTTGAGCTTCCATGAGTACTTTCCAGAAGAAGCCGTTAGGACTTTGACCATAAATACTAAATTAATCTCATACTGAATGGACGGATTCGTCAATTTATTTTACTTTTTGAGATTTGTCTTCTTCAAACATGCGTTTTGTCTTTCTTTCCAGTTGGACGTCAAAGTTTGGTTAAGAACTTAAAAGAAAAGTTGGTCGGCCTCCCTCTTTTTACGCGGCAACTCGCACACAATTAATGGTCTTTTGTTAGACATGTGTAATTGTCTCCTTTTAATAATATAAAGTATTTCTCCTTCTTTTACGTTGTGTTTGGCTCCGGTCCTCGTTAGTGGAGACAGGAGACAAGACATAAAAATCCTGTCTCAAGGGGCGTTTGGTTGTTGTCTCCGAGTTTGTGTCCACTGTCCCTGTCTCCGCAACATACCAAGCTTCGTTTGACACAACTAACCCCCGACTCCAGCTACCCTATTCTTCCTCGACACCTTCGGCTCTCTTCGTCCCCGACTGCTGTTCCTCTGTCTTGGATCGCGCACGCTGCCCTTCGTCCTAGCCTTTTTGGATCTCTTCGGATCTCTTCTAAGTCCCAGCCTTCCCTCTCGGATCTCTTCTTCCCCAAGACGTTCGTCTCTCCAGGGTCGGGTAAGTATTTGATTCTATGGTGGAAAAATGTCGGTCTTCGTTTCTTGACCGATACTCTGGTTGTGCAAACGTTTTGTACATTGTCGTCTTCTTCTACTCTCTGTCCCTCTTTATGATTCATTTTGTGGTTGACCCGGAGACCCACTTTTTTTCCGGATCCAGCAATGCATGCCCACTGGGTTTTTGAATTGACTTCATGTGTGGGGTTTGAAGTTTGTTGGT
>JAOTBA010000008.1:20052140-20066920 GCA_025629845.1 Erythroxylum squamatum | reverse complement strand
GTACAATCATATTAATGTGCAAAAATGTGCATGTCATATTTAGCATAAGCATGAATTGTACTTTCTAATTTCTCAATAATTTCTCATGTTCACTATTCAAGCCCTAACATAGGTAACGGGATGTTACACTCTTGGCTTCCTTTTATGGCTTAATTTAATTATACCTTTTTTTGAAAAAAGAATACTGATACTCTTAACACCTAATATGTAGCAATTTTTCATCAATGTATCAAATGGATTGATACAAGGATAAAAAAATTATTGTTTTCACAATAGGTTTTCATTAGGAACATAGATTAGAATCATGTACTAAACCATATTACTTTGCTTTTTATTATGAACATGGTTTAGTATATCATCATGATTCTAACCATAATCTTCATATGTTTTTCAATTAGAAAATAGTTTGGTAGATATTCATATGCGAACCTTGTTAAAGAATGTTTTCTATAAGAAATAGGTTTAGTATGCATTCGTTTTGTAAACATCCTACATGACATTGATAAGATGTCTGGTTGTTTGATCTTGTCATATCCATTTTTTTTAATTTTGAAACACATTTATTGTGTAGAAGAAAAGACACAATCTAATATGAAATTCTTTCCATTTCTCTAAAATCATTTACACGCTCCTAGTCTTAATATATTCCTCCCAAAATTTAATCATCAACTGAGAATACACCAATGTAATTCAAACTAGGTGATTAGCTCCCCTATATCCAATAAATAACTGACTTCACTAAGTTAAGTTCCATTTGAGTTAGATTTTAGGAATTTTCATATTTTAGGGATATATTTGTAAAGATTCATTTGATATAAGTAGACTTGTGATTCAAAAGTGTTTTAATGATAACTCATCACATTCAATTTTATAGAAAAATCTATTATCCTTTTCTTTTTTTTCATTCTAGTAAATATCTTATTTATCAATTCTATATTTCCTTCTGACCTCCATCGTCTTAACTTGTCTATTTATTAAAACAAGCCATTTATAAACACATTATGTTTTTATAACAACCCAAAGCTATAATAATATATTGTGCATATGTACACTACCTAAATCATTTTAACTTGTTTATTTATTAAGACAATCCTTTTGTTATCATGTTTTTATAGCAACCCATAGTTATAACAATATATTGTGCATGCGTACACTACCTAATTTTGCAACAGTTATTTGTTTCTAATATATGCCTTACTTGGTTATCCATAACTTGATGTGCCATATAAACTTTTTACTAGGAATGAAATCATGGTTGTACACATTTTCAAATTTGATTATGCTTCAAATACCTTTATCTAGTTGACAATATATTGAGCATTGCACCCAATTCTTCTACTAGATCTTGATTTCATTCTATCCAACCCTTTTGTTTTATGCACTAACCTCAATGATAAATAAATGTTGTATTTTTAATCTCTCAATTCTCATATTTTTATTCTCCCTTTACAACAACTATAAAACTCATAATACATTATATAATTGATATAAATCAAATATCATTTTAGAATTTTTTAAATTCAATTTTCATTTTAAGTGCCACCTCTTTCTTAATGTTCTTTATGCTACTAACTAAGGTTGTAACATCCAAAAAACTATTTTTGTTCTTCATTTCACTACTTATCTCCATTTTACCATTATATTATACCAAAAGTACCACACCATTGTCCAAAAACTATCATTTCACTATAGAAAATATTCCATTGGATTATACAACATATACAATCATATTTTAAATGAAATCACCACACACCTAAACATACTTCACACTAATTGAACGGGTGCCACATTAGGATATTAGCTTTTGCACACAAAAAATGGATATTCTTTCTTGTTCTCCTTTTCACACTCTTCGTGCTTTCTTATTATAGTAATTTTCACTTTAAACAAATTGCAGACAAGTTAGGAATCATGTTAATCACCAAATTTGATTTTACAAATTACAGATAAATTACCATAAAAGCCTTTAAACTATGCATCTCATTTCTTACAATAACATTACCATTTATGACTCTCATAGATGAATATGCAACTCTCAAAACTTTAAATTCTAAAATTTTACATCTAATGTAAACATTTGAATATTGGACTAACAATTATAGTAGCTCATTATGATATAAAAAAGTTGAAACCTCACCATAGTCCTAATATAATACTTCATGCAAGAAAACAATAATAATAATAATGGTAGTTAGAAATGGTTGCTTGTTATGACACTTGCATATTGGCTTGACAGATAATATAAATATATGACTATGACAAATGACACAAAAAGTGCTTTTATTGTTGTATCTATGCATTGAAGGTAAAGGTTCATAATAGCAAGCTTAAGAAAAAGGGATAACGTATTTAAAAGTGTCTAAATTTTTAAGATTTTTTCAATTCAGTGCCTAAGATTTTAAATTTTTCAATTGAGAAACCAACCTTTTAAGACCTTAACAATTCAGTTCAAACGGTTATTTTTGATGATATAGCATGTTTAGCAAATGCTACAGAGATGTCATTCTATTAGTTACACTAGTAAAAATAACGTTTTGAATTGAATTACTAAGATTTAAAAAGGTTGATCACTTAATTAAAAAATTTAAAAGCTTGGACACTGAATTGATAAAATTTCAAAATGATGAGCACTCGAGGATTGGTTATTCCAAAAAAATGATGAATGTGTCAGGTGGTAGGAATATACAAACTTCTACTAAATGAGATTCACATGTTTTTTAGGTTGTTTAGCATATTTGTCCTTATCCATATCAATTAAAATTTTAACTCTCATTTATTCTTAAATCAACATAAGTAGTAACTACATTTTCTAATGTTATTTCATCTTACATGGTAGGTGATGGCTACCATTAAGAGTTTTTCAAATTAGATTCGGGATTCAAAAAAATTATGCACTAAATAATTTGAAAGGATTCATTTAGGGATTACTTTAGATTTTAATTATAAGAAAGTCGATTTGTTCTGGTTGAAATTAGAGTTACACGAGTTGGACTGTATATTATAACTTCGTAAGGCATGGCCTTTCATTTTTGGAATGCATTTTGATTATTTTTTTTAGAAAACAAAAATTGATTCGATATTTAAATAGTATTATAGTTCATGTTATACCTATGTGGAGTGTCAAGAGTAATACTCTTATAAAGAATACTAACATTGGAATTTTAAAATTGTTTAAGACAAAATTAAGCACTAAAATAACTATTATCCCTATTTGCTTATGGTTAAAATCATTATTTCTTTTATTCCTTAAATAACTATCAATTATTCGTTCAATATAGTTGAAAAAAAAGACTCAAAAAGGATTTTGGAACTCCTTTCTTAGATTTAATTTTAAAATATCATAGCCAAGTATATATACATATAATAATTTTAGTAAATCATTAATTAATCCATAGAATTACATAGGATTTTTTAAAAAATTAACTGCCTAATCTATTGAAATTATTAATTTAGGCTATTAACTTATATACTAAACTTATCAATTTACCAAGAATGAATTTATAAAAGAAGATTAAATATGTGAAACTAAACACAACAGCACAAACGTTCCGGGCGCAGCACATGAGCATCAGTGTGGCTATGCTGCACCTCGAAAGCTTTCAAACGTATTGACATATAGGGTTTCTGAATTCCGAATCCTGTGGAGTATTGAAGTCCCTGACAAAATAAATAAGGGGGAAAAACTTTTACTATTTCCGTCCCCCTTTTGGGTTAATTCATGGAACGTCTCCGTCCTAGACCAAGATTGGTGTTTTCGGGGTTCTTAAAGGCTGAGGTATGCTCTTTTTTGACAAGGCTTCGTGATTTTGTTCTCCATCAACAATTTGTACATCTGGGTATCTTCTGTTTCTTCGTTTCTTTAGCGATCGGATGATATGCTTTTCAAATTTTTTAAAGCCTCGCATGTGTTTGTCAAATTTATTGGGCTGTTGTCATTTCACTTCCTTGTTTGTTTAACCATGGGCAAATTTAAGTCATTGAATTGGTGTTCATTTTCTCTCGCGCTTGCCCGAGATGATTTTCTTATAAAGAATAGCTATGTCGAAGCTTTATTGATTTCTTATGAAGAATATACGGTGTTTTAATTGTTAATTTGAGGTAGCCATCTTGTTTTAGATATTCTAATTACTAAATCGTTCAAACTTTTGAGCTTTTTCTATCAGTAATGTGTACCTTCTGATTATGAGTAAACGGGAGTTCATTCTTTATTATGAACCGAAACATCTGTGAAGCATCTATCATATTGCTTATGCTTTGTTATTTGCTAGAATTTTTTTTTCGTTTTGAGTTTTGGTGCCTCTACTTGTTCTTTTAGATTATATTGGTCAAATCTTTCAACTATTACTGTTGCTTCCTATTTCTTGTTTGGGCATGCTGTGTGATTTTATTAGTCTCGCATGCAATGGTACAATAAAATGTTTCCGGATTCAATTATTTATGCAGGTTGAAAAGATGGAGAAAATGCTAAAGGAATCAGAGAAACCATTGAACAAGGAGTTTTATCAGAAAATTGCCAGAAGTTTTAAGTGAGTTAGCTTCTATTTTATTGTAGTTTTTTAATCACGATAATGTTAGGTCACTCTTAATAGGATGCTTGACAACCAACCTTCCCACACCCTATCGCCAAAAAAGAAATAAAGAGATGATGTACATGAGTCTGCTGTCCCCCGCAGCTAAAAGGAAGTTTATTGAAGATTTATGGTTTTGTGGCAGTCTGACCTCATGTTGTATGCTGTCCTGTTATTGTTTTTATTACTTGACAGATTCCTTTCTTTCCTGTTTTCACATTTGTATTCTGATATGTAATTACATCTAATAGTCACCATTCAAAAGTTACCAGGTGTCTTCAAGGTGACGTTACATTCAATTTTGTCCATAATGCCAACAGAACCTTTTTATTTCTCCAATTAGGGTGATCTTGTAGCAGAACCTTTTCATTTCTCCAACTAGGGTAATCTTGTAGTGTTTCTTGGTTAGTGATGCTTGTTGTACCTAATTCTTCTCACTTTTGCTTATGTTCTTGCAGTTCTTCTTCTGGTCGTGCTGGAAAACCGATTGTTAGATGGACTGAGGTTCTGCATTGTTACACCTTTCTATATTTCTGCTATTTGTTCATGCTACACTTGTTACCAACTTTCTCATGCAGCGATGACTATGACCTGTTGTTTGTGTGTATCTCACTTTACATTGATTTTTAGGTACAAAGCTGGTTCCAGAAAAGTTCACATTGTTTCCCAGCCAAGGTTGTTACTTCAACTGATACCTCAAAAGATGAATTTTCACTTCCTGAGGCTAGCCCTTCAAATAACAAAGGTGATTTTAAAGCTTCCCTTGCTCCCTGAGGGAATGTCCAGAAACAAATGAAATTTAATTAGTTACATGCCATAGTTTCTTGCTTCTGGTACTTCACATTTAAATTGTCATGCAATGATTATTTGTACGCACCAGAGCTATCTTTTCTATCACTAGAGTTCATCTTCCTTTAATTGTTTGTTCTGGTTATGAAAAAGTCTGCATTAACATCTTTAAGAGAGGAATTGATTCTCGACTTTGAATATTTGATGGAAGTGATCAAAAGAAAAGCAAATCTCCATGGATATATTTAAGTGTACTGTAATCAATAACTGTTTACTTCACTGGAACCACTTGACATGCAGTTGGGATCAAACTCAGGGGAAGCCAACTCACTTGAGGGGTCCTAAATTTATTGTCGTTCACTTGGATGTCCTTGTAGTTTTTACTGAATGCAGATGCATTTTAGACACTGATTTAATAATCAATAACAAAATTGAGGAATTTCCGTGTTAATATGGTTGAGAATATTGAGGTAGATGAGCAACAAAAGAGAATTTTGTAGTCTTTTCTCCTTGGAGTTCCTTTGCCTATACGTCTTGACAGTTTTTATACATGAATTTAGTCTCAGTAAAGCAGCCAATTCTTTCCACTCTTTGTTGAGCTTCTGTGCCTAGTGTTAGCAGCCAATCCTTTACATTATTTGTTGAACTTCTGTGCCTGTTGTTGGTTCTCTATAAAAACCTTCAATATGATAATGATTTTATTTCCAATAACAATGTTTTTTGTTCTAAAGCAGAAGAAAAGGTACCAGATCTGTCTGAGTTGGAATTTGAGGCCAGATCATCAAAAGATGGGGCATGGTTAGTACAAATTATGTCTATTGATAGCTATTTTGATTTGTGTATCTCTACACATAAAATATGCCTAGATGGTTAAAGCCTCAAGGGCCTTTTTTGAGGCGATAAAAAGTTATCAAGGATCAAAAGGACCTTCCTGGACCTTGAGTGTAATGTCCATTTCAATGCCTATATCTTCAAAAACTATGATCCCTAGTGCTTATTGGAGAAGGTCAATTTTACTTTGGTATATACTTAACAAGAAGTTAACCTTCATTTTGATCTTTTATGGGAAATTTGTCTCAGTGAATTGATTTCAGTGTTTACTGATTTCATTTTGGCAGGTATGACGTAGATATGTTTATCTCTCATAGGTTTCTTGCATCAGGAGAAGCTGTAAGTGCATATTTAGATCGTAATATGGTGCTTTTTATATTCAGGAGAGATATTTTGCATGTGAACATTAGTGCAAGCATGCTACTTCAAAGTAGAACGAAAATTGAATTCTTTGTCTGCCAAAACGAATACGGCAAGAGTTATAGGTCTTCATGGACCATGAACTTAATTCATTGGATATGAGAGTATCAGACAATTCTTTCAACAAATTATGTGATGAAAAATATCATTTGTTAAAGGAAGTTCGTGTTAGATTTGTGGGATTTGGAGCTGAAGAAGATGAGTGGGTGAATGTGAAAAATGCAGTACGAGAACGCTCAATACCTCTTGAGCATTCAGAATGTCATAAAGTTCAGGTTGGAGATCTTGTATGCTGCTTCCAGGTGATTTCAATCGATTATACACTAGTTTTCAGCAATTGTCTGTTTGCTTTCTCCGCTGAGAATTAATGGTTATACTGCCTTGAAATAGGAAAGGAGGGATCAAGCAATCTATTATGATGCACATGTAAAAGAAATCCAAAGGAGAATGCATGACATAAGGGGTTGCAGGTGTCTTTTCTTGATTGAATATGATCATGATAATACCGAGGCAGGTGCCGGTAATTCTGCTTTTCATCTTGATAGTTGCGTACATGGAAATTAATGTTATAGATTTCTTATTTTTGCCAGGAGCAAGTTCGATTGAGAAGATTGTGTTCCAGACCGACTTATTAACTTTACGAAGTCCAGATCTTTCTCAGCAGTTTAGACTTAAAAAGAGCATATGTGTACTGAAGTTGAACGCCTGTACTCATAAACAGATATCTACATGCCCTCGTATAATTAAATGTCTGCTCATATTGTATCATTCATCTATTATTCTTTGATGCCAAGTCCCCAATTATTTGCCCACATGAATTCTTTTTCCCTTTTATCTCATTTTGCAGCATTTTCATTTGTGAGGGTTTCTTCAAATCAGCAAAGCCTCCCAATGCTAAGACACTTACACAGTGATAGTAGATCCCTCTAGCTTCTGTTTAGCATCTTAAGGAACGGATTGGAAATGAATTTTGTTGTAGCCTGTACATCATTCTCAAGTATTGAAATTATTTTCTGCCTAATAAAAATCCTCAAATCAAATTTGGGGCTGCTTGCTCTTTCAATAGTTAGTGAACGTATTAAAAAACATAGAAACTGACGGTTCTGTAGAAAATTATTTGCACAAAGTGTAAACCTAAGTCCGTAAAATCTAGATCCCAGTTAGCAATCAGCAGGGCTCTAAATGGATGTTGAGAACTCTCAACAGTTGAATACGGTACAAACCAAGCCTTCTTCCGGATCAACGATCTCCAAGTTTACAGTTGCATCCACCTTTTTGACACATTATAAATATGCAGGGTATAAACAGTTTAATCAGGAGGTAATAGCAAAACTATCCTCATTGCCTTGGGACTTCTAATCATTAGCAGCGCGAAAATACAATTTAACAGTCGGTATTCTTAACAATGAAAAAACAATGATACTTATCTTCCGCACTTGAAGTATACAGCCGATCCATACAAATTCAAACCATAACGTAACACAGGTTGCCAAGTTCCTTAGTTAAATCCATAACACAGTTTCTGGTGCACAATTTCTGTAATAGAAAAGGTTAATGATAGGTTACTTGTTAACACAAGATTTCTCTATGCTGAAAGCTCTATATGGGTGTAGGGGAGGAGAGGGGTGACGGTGATGAAGAGCTGCATACCGTAAGTATGAAGATGAAAGCCTTTGGAAGATGAAAGAAACAACTGAAGACGTTGATCCCCATAAGCAAGGACAAACTGCCACAACAGAAGATGCAATAAGTAAGATGCTTCCAAAAATGGTTTGTAAAACCAAATAGCAGATAATCAATTCACTTACCAATAGGAAATTAAGCAAAGAGGATGCTATTTATAGGAAAACTTGATCCAACTCTGGTTTCTACTTGGTTGCATAGACTAAGAGGGACTGAAGTTCAAAGTCCCAGCACTTGTGCAGAAAATCAACAAGTTCTGAAACTGTACAAGATGTATTGCCCACAATTTTTCTGCTTTGAAAATCTTCTTGTGTGAAAACAACAATAATATCACCACACTACATAACAAACAAAATAAATGAAGTATTCAAAGGAAACCCAAGCAACTGTTAACATTAATTGTTATAAAAAATTATTGACTGGACAGAAAATATACAGGTCGATGGCCGAAATAAGAAAAATTGACTAGCAACTAACATAGGAAATGCACAATTGAAATGGTGCATGCAAATGGTGATGCGTAAAAAAAAAACAGTAGGAAGCAAATACTTGATGTATTAGGCCTGTGCCCATGTAGAGCAGAGAGCATAAGAAGAATAACATAACATTGGCAAACCCATTCTGTTGAAGATTTGATGGAGGAGAAAAAGAGGGTAGGGTATTTGCATACCCCAGAACAGGAACAACCAAACCGATCATTTTTACATAGAAAATGCACCAGTTTGTTTATCCACAGGAACAGTTATAAGTATCATTCATAGCATAAAAGTGTATATTTGTGGAAGAAAAAATACAAAGTACTCACTAAAGTGTACAAATTAAGCACATCCGGACATCAAACAAGTACGGAAAGAAAGATCACAAGGATCATTTTCAATAAGTCAAGAAGAAGCAGCAAAGCAAAGTTTAAGTACAGACTGTGGCCACTGAAGTCCACTGCAAAATCATGATAAGACGGTCTCCAAAATTATCACCAGTGATGAAACTTAACCTGTGCACACACCTTCAACTAGGTGATCACTTCGTAACTATACAAGCTTCTTTAGGAACAAATAATTAATCCCATCCTAGATGATATGTAATTTCTATCATTGACTGGGAAAAATATTGACACAATTGAAAGACTGTGCACAGGTTTTTGTAAGAGATATTGTGTGATCGCGGCAGTAAAGTAGAATTTTGCATACATAGACTCCATAATGCAGAGATAAGTCGTTCTTATTTCTGCAGATCTTTGCTTCTTGGGCTTTTCTTCTGTCATAAAAAGGCATGATCATGAAATCCCAAAATCCTTTGTGGCTCATGAGACAGTTCTACCATAGCAAACTGATGCAATATAGAGATTCTTTGCCCATTTCTCCTGAAAGATGAAAAGTAGATTGACAGTTAAAAAGTCTTTAATCATATAATATGAATACAGCAAAACAATAATAAGAATGAACTCAAAAACTAACCTTGACATGTGTACTAGGAAAAGCAGATGTTCGGAGTGTCTCCTGAGTTTCATCAGTAGGTTTTCTTCTTGGCACACTAAGAACAAAAGCAGCTTGGTCCCATGTCGCAGCTGTTGACGTAATACGGTAGCCATTATCCCATCTACGATGAATCCCTTCACTAGGATACAGAAAATCCAACTCCACAACCTATCATTGCGGGGCATAACAGAAAAATATTAGAAGAAAATTTCTCAACTAAAAGCAGAGATCTAGAGAATTTAGTCAGACCTGATCTGAGAACCCTGCACCACGGGACATAACGATTGCCCATCTACTTCCAGCAGTGGCCATAGCAGTGACATAGAAACCCTCTCTCCACTTCTTGTTGATCCACTTGAAAGGAAATGAATCACTAACCTTATATGATTGCTGTAAATACTGGGTGCCTATAGTCATCGAAGGTAAAGTTAAAAGAAATTTTGAAATTTTTTTACCTAGTAAGATTATAAAGATACATGGACTAACCCTTGGACATAACAACCAATGAGCTCCCATTATTAGCTCCGGCAATTGAACTTATGTAGTAATTCTTCTCCCACTGTTCCATTATCCATTCCTTTAAAATAAAGAATGAGTCAAGAGATTAGAAAAAGGCATTTAAGTTGAAATTCTAAGTGGCACAAAATGTCATGCAGATATGCAAAGCATATTAACCAACTCAGACTATTATGTAATACTGCTCAGGGATGTCCCTTAACCAACCTTGTGGAGGAAGTATGGAGAAAGCTCATAAACTTGGGCAGTAAACCCAGTGCCCGCATCCATGATTAAGGCCCATAGGTTTGAGCAAGAAGCCACACTACTAATAAACAATCCATCTTCATTTCCTTTCTCTATGTGCTGGGGCAGTCTAACATCTGCAACATTATAATGATACCTACAACAGGAGATGAGGACATCAGACTTGTTTTTACCTTCACAAAAATTGAATTAACTTGATGGTAATTATCAGACACACACCTCTGCTTCATTGGTCGACGTGCGTTGTACACACTGATCCATTGTGTGGCAGGCATTCCCATCCTTACCTTTTTCTTTGGTTGTTCATCTTCTTCTTCTTCCATTGTCAACCGTCCCCTCTTATGACCAACCTGATATATGAGCTTCAGAATACAAAGATAACAGGTTAAAATGACATCCCCAATACAATAGAGAAATTTATGGATAATTAATCAACAATAATATGTCCATTCAAAAGACAAGAGGTACCTTCTGAGCACCATCTGTGTTTATAGGTCTGATATCTGGATTCGGACCAACAATCCCATCAAAAAGAGAGATGTATTTTGCATAGTTGGGCTCTTCATCAAACTTCAAATTCACAACATACTCAACAAACTGTCTAAAAGGCTGAGGACAAAAGCAACATAAAGTTTCAGGGGAGGTGGCCATCTTCTTTTTGCAAACAAGGAAACCTTTGTTTTCCCCCTACAGAAACAGCTGCATTAGTAAAATAAGAAGGCATATATGTTCATAAACCTTTAAGAGTAGATAACCAGCAAACCTGATATCCTTGCCATGGAAGCCGGCCACGAAGAAGAAAAATAAGGGTGTATGCAAGAGATTCCAAATCATCTCTCCTACTACCAGTTCTACCAAGATGAGCATGTACACTGGCATATCGCACTGTTCCCCTGAAGTATGGTCATGAATAAGCAACAATAAAGTTCAATGTCCCAACACAGTGGGGCCTATTGACAACAGAAAACTATTTACTCAACCTGAAAACATCTGGCCGTTGATCATATTCGACATGCAGTCCAGTTGCATTATCACGCCACCTAGTTGCTGTAAGATTAAATGTTAATAAAAAGAGTAAATATCACTATCTTTCACTCCAGAGATAGCACTTAGTTCCAAAAAAATAAAAGGTAGATTAAACTACTTACCCAAACCAAGGTCTACAAGAAACAACTTTTTCTCATCCAGGGTTCCTGGAGGGCCAAGCAAGAAGTTCTCAGGTTTCACATCTCCATGCACATATCTGCCAGAGAAGAATAAAGCAACCTAATTATATTGATTTTCCTTTTCAATGCATACCACATCAAAAGAAACAAGGTATCTCACTCAATCACAAATAACTTGTGCAGATTTTCCATAGAACAGATAGATAGATATGCCAATGATTGGAATAAGAACACCAAAAATCTGTAAATTTAGGCTCTTAGATTTTAGCATTGAAGATCTAAAAGGATAGGTTTAGGAATCCGGCCTGCATATCTGTAAACAACTAGGATCTTAGTAGGGTTGGAACAAACAAACTAATAGTATCACAACAATGGATTCCTAGAAATAATTTCTTTAGATTCAGAATCACTAGGAAAAAAAAAAGCGTCAAACTTCTCACATAAGAGTTGCAGAATTCTATAGAACTCGCTTTCTTAATCCTAACCTAATCGAGAATCCTTTAAAATCCCCATACTAATTCAACTTCTATTAACGAATAAACCTCAGTAAAATGTACTATAAAGGAAATCAACTCCTAAACTATTATGAAAAATAGCAAAGAGACATTAACTAAAAAATCTTAACGCTTCAGCTAAACTCATTCTCTGTCAAGGTTGTTGAATAAAATTGTTACAGGAAGACTACAATGATGTTGCCAACAGTCACATGTTAAGAGCCTCATACATGACAGCTTTAGGATCAAAAGTAGATGTGTAATAAATGCATCAGGAATGTCCAATGTGTTCTCTATCCATAGAGCAAGGAAGCGAGTACTAAATTGTACTAAAATAAGAATGATAAATGTTCGCTTGAACAATGTCTCCCGCTGTATGCAAATAACATGGAAACAGTAAAGTGGGAATAATTGTATAATACCCTTTAGAGTGCATCTTCTCCAATATAGAAATAGCTTCAATAGCAATGCATGCAACCATTTCAATAGACATCCTGAAAGTTGAACAGGAAGACAAGGTTAAAGAATGAATAGAAATGAATCAATGTATTTCGCTCAAACAGGTTCATTCATAGTAGTAAACAAATGATAATTGAATTAAAGCTTCCAAAGGAACTTACGTATGTGAATTGTTGTTCCAAACATCCCATAAACTTGGCCCAAGCATGTCCATCACCTGAATGCAACAAGGACTCGTGGTAATAGAGACGTAGGACGAACAGAGACCATTTTAACAGTTTGATGAAATACATATAAATTGTAAAATTTATGGTTTCTGGAAATTTAATTGAGCTGAAATTTAGGATTTTAGGGCTAGAATTCAACAAATTAACAATAGGTGCAGATCATAATCACTCCTAAAGTTTGTATCAAGATCTAGGAATCACACCTAGGTTTTGAAACAAATAAAAATATAGGAACAACACCAATAGGATTTTAGAAATCACTTATAGAGTTTAAGAATCACTCCTAGAAAAAAAATCAAAATAGAAACACTTTCCTTTCCTAGTAAGGAAAACTAGATTAATATGTTTATTCTGCATCAAAATAGACTACTAAATGAGTAGCCTATAAAGCTAACAACTGCAAAATAAGAAAGCTAATGTGAAGCTCAAACAGCATACCATAACATAGTAGTCACCCTGCCGACCTTTGTAATGAACTCGTGGCACACCATGGCTGCCTCCAAGGGCACTATACACGCAACAGGTATCAAAAATGTCATAAGACGGTTTTAATTTGCTTCATATTATGACAATTAAACATTAGAATGCGAAGGATCAAACTCACGTGTAAACTTGCCATTCATAAGGAGGCCCATAATTGCATCCTTTGCTGCTTCTATGCTCAAATTTCAAGGCTACCTAAGGGTTGCATAAACACATGAAACAATATAATTGGCATTACATATGACAAGCAACATAAACCAAGCAGCTAATACGAAAGAATGCGGGTATACCTCCAGAGCCCCAGAGGCTGCTCTTTCACTTGTACTAGTTGGACCAATACGGCGACCAACATATACCTGTCCAAACCCTCCTTTACCTAACTTCCTCTCTATTCTGTAGATTGGTGAGCCCCCAACTGATACCTGTTATCAACAATTACAATTTTTTTTAAAAAAAGAGAGAAATGATTTTGATAATCCAAACGAATAAGAGCAAGCAGTACACAAAGAAAAGACCTTAAGAGAAATGATTTTGATAATCCAAACGAATAAGAGCAAGCAGAACACAAAGAAAAGACCTTTTCGGGGAGAGGAGCCGTGCTGCCCTCGTCCTCGGCTCCAGGACACTTGTCGGCGCTGCGGCCGCCACTATCGTATTCATCCATCGTCTTCTTCTTTCAAAACGCTAGCCTGGCCTTCTTGCTTAAACGGCGTCGTAGCAGGATCCAAATAGCGATCACGTATCTTTCTGTCTTCTCACAAGTGAGGTTATCTGCAGCCTGATTTCTGTGTTGGGCTACACAGCTAAGGCATCTTAGGATGCATGGAGGTTGGAGAGATTTCATGGAGGTTCTAGAATCATCTTGTCAGATTTTGGAATTAATTTTAACAAAGAAAAGCAAAACTAGCGGAATTAAAAAAGAAATGTTAAAGAGAAGGGGAGAGGAAATAGGGTTTGGGTAAAGCGAGAGAATATGGGACGGAGATCCGTTCTGTGGAGGTAAACGAAAAGAAAGGGGATTCTTCTAGTACACATCCAATGGGCTGTCCGTTTGATTGATCTTTCGTTTTTCATTTTTCTTTTTTGTTGTGGATGTCATATCATATTATTATGGATTTTATTTTTTTTATTTTATACCGAATTTAGTGATTGTTTACTTGCATCCAAAATTGTTTTAACACAGAGGGCTTTCAGAGTTCCAACTAAAACCATAAATCAAACCCCACGCCAACACCTCAACCTAAATCCAGTTTAAAAGACAAGCCCAAAATGTGTCCAAATTCAGAGCTTTTTTAGTATAAAGGAAAAAGGAGTATGTTGAACTCTGATCTTTTAGTGAAATTTAAAAATATAAAAAGTATGAAATAAGTATGTTTGTATATGAATTATGTGATAGATGTTGTTAGGCTTTAAGGAAATTGAT
>JAOTBA010000008.1:19980992-19992993 GCA_025629845.1 Erythroxylum squamatum | reverse complement strand
ACACCAACACCCAGTTCATGCCTTAACCCCCAAATATCATTGTAAAACATTCAGCACCACTTACTACCGATTCCTCATTTAATCTCACTTACTAAATCAAATTTTCAAGGAAGAGTTCGGGGTCCAACAGTATGAGTTGAGTGAACCATCGAGGATGGTTACCTCACTGAGTTTGCAAAACTCACCAAAATTACAACATTATTTTTCAGGCTTAGAGGAGTTACCTCATTAGACAAATGAGAGTCTAGCCACCACATTCAAGTAAGAAATAGAGGTCAGGATCAGTTCGCGTCTGCTTATGTATTTTCATTATTTTGTATCAAAATATGTATTCACCAGCATTGTACAATGTGTATGTGAATGATCTTGTAATGTAATGACATTATGACTACAAGTGTTTTGTATCTTTAATGGGCCCAATTGGCTACTGAATTGATGATGATATGTATATTGGTTGTAACACTATGATTGAATTTGTTTATGAATAAAATGGGTCCAAAGTTTCATTATTGATTTTCCACATATGCATGCATTGTTTTTTTTAAAAATTGTAATGAGTTTGATTGACTGACATTCTAGCATGCCACCCTTGTGGAGTACGTACTCGAACATTACTCAGGATGTTGGGTATGTGTCTTGCGCGAGTGGGGTGCTACAATTTGATATCAGAGCCCGGATTTAGTATCTTACATGGGCATTTTTTGAAATATGTGTCAAGGTAAATGCATTTTATACATGTCATAGCAAGTAGTATAACTGATCCCTAGTCTAAGTCGCATTTACACGAGTCACACACATGAGCATTTGTTAAGAGTTTGAGCTGATGGAAGTAGTGAGAAGAATGATGATTTGTCAAAATGTGAGAAAATGAAAGTTTGTGGATATTTAGAAATGAGAAATAATATATGGTTAGATATGACAGATAAAGATTCAATGCAATTGTATTGGTGGATGTATTATTGAATATGACATCAATATTGTACTATGATGATATATCCTCGAATGTGATATAGATGTGAATGCATTGTCATGGATTGTTTGAGGAAAATAGAGATATAAGTAGAAATGACGAGATTTAAAATGTACAAGCCAAGTTGAAAGAAAATGAAATTTTCTATGACCTTGAGAGGTTAAACTTGGACTTGAAATGATTGTTTGATAAATGTGATAAGAGTTATGATTTGGCATAAGAATATGTCTGTGAAATTGAGATCGGAATTTTAGGATAATTATGCATCTATAATTCTGAATTGATTGTGAACATACGTATGTATGATGATATAATGGTAATTGGAAGGTGAGATAATGATAGTGATATATGTAAAAGTTGTCAAGGTTCAATTTTGTGGGTACATATCTAATAATGGGATCACAATGACAAGTGAGAATATTGAGCACATATGTATTATATATGTAGAGATGATATAGGAAGCAATCTATGACTTATTGAATATTTGCTAGTCATAGTTCCCATGGTTCAAAGTCTAAGATGAATTAGAGTAATACATGAAAAGGCTTATAGTGATCAATCAGGGATAAACTAAGATTGTTAATGATGTTACTATGTGTAAGGAATTCAAGGAAAAAGAAGAAGGCCACAATCGTGGCATAGTCCTCGCGATCGAGGACAGACACAAAAGGATAAGTGTTGTCCAGAATCAAATGAGATTAAGGTATCCTTACCATGAGTTATTAATTGGTGAATTGTCATAAATACATCTCTAGATAAGATGAAATGATCTTGATGGTATATACCAAGGTATAAGAGTAAATGAATCTGAATAATGCTTCACTGAGCCTTATTATAAAGGATATTCTGATCATATAAGTTATGACAGAAATCGATCTTATTGAGATATTATGAATAGTTGAAATTGATCTTCTTGAGGTACTAAGAATGGTTGATAAGGAATGATGAAAACCGTTGATTGATAAGGATTACGTGAACAACATAGATGATAGTAGCAAGAAGTCTTCTTTCAAAGAAGAATTTCACCGAATTAGGTTAAGTAGACGGGATGGCTTATTTTTAAGAATGATCAATGAAGGAACAAATTAGAAATGAATATGTAATGAATCAAAAGTGAATATTGGAGTCCAATTTTTAACAGAGATTCAAGGTATAAGAGGTAGAATATGCTACTAAGAGTGTATGTATTTTGTTTGTGTAAAGTATTCAAAAATATGATTGAATTCTTGAATTTGAGGAGATGCTATTGCTAACGTGCGGAGAACTTAGGTCCACACTATATTCTATATAAATATGTTCAGAGGATACAAATTAGATTTGATGAATGTGTTACCAACACAGGAAGTTAAGATTGCAAATAAATTGAAATGTGTGGAGAATCTAGTATGAATGAATAGACATTAGAATAAGTCAATATGAAATCAGAGAAAATTGAATGAATTGAGAAAATCATTCCAGAAAACAAGTCAATTGGGAAACCAAAAAAATAATAATAACAAGAGATAACATTACCTCATTGAGGAATTAGTTACTTAAGGAATTACAAGAACTAATCATGGGCACATTGAGTTTTGGCAATATCTGTTTGAGTTAACAATACCCCCGACAGTATCATGGTATTGAAGAATAAAGTTTCCCAATTTTGCTTGGATCAATTAGTGACTATGATCATAGATGATATATTGAATGTATTCGAAAAGTTGAGAAGAATATTTTGAATACTTGAGGTAAATCTTACATATATGAAGGTATAAACAATTATATGCCAAGTTCAATAAGAGTGAATCTTAGCTTGATTAAATAAAATGTTGGGTTGTATAGCATCTGAACATGCAATATTGAGAGACCCAAAGAGAAAATAGAGGTAATAAAGAAGTTAGAAACTCCAAGTAATTTATAAGAGATTCAGAGTTTTCTAGAATTAGCTAGAAATTGGACACTATCAGAAGTTGTTAAGGGGTTTTTACTGATTTTAGCCCTTTGATAAAAATATTTGAGGAAAAACGTGTAAATCATATGGACTGATGAATGTAAAAAGAATTTTGAGGAATTATTCAGAATATGATTTATAACTTGCTGCAATAGTAACTGCTTTAAAAGCTTTGAGACATTATATATACAATGAAACATTTTGGATATATATATATAAATATAAAGATCATTAAAGTTTGAGGTAATTATTTAGTTTGGAAGAATCAAATACGAGACTGAGACAATGGATAGAGTTACTTGAAGGTTTTGATGTACAAATGAGTATTTCCTAGTAAAGCTAATATTGTAATCTGATGCATTGAATAGAAAATTCAATAGTGGTGTAACACCAATTTTGATATTGAGGTTACCAAATCTAGTGCAATAAAGAGCATACAATGTCAAGTTGAATTTTAGGCAAATCAAAGTATTATTAGCTATTAAATTTAAGATCAGTTTCACATGAAAGGATTAACAAAGCCCAAATTGAGGATTTAGAATTTATGAACCTTACTGAGAAATTGAAAATGAATCCGAATTTTGAGTTCGAATTGGAAAATGATACTTTGTGATTGAAATAAGAAATATGTGTACACGATAAAGATGATTGAGCAAAGAGATTACTAGAGAAACCACAAATAACAACTTATAATATACATCCTAGTAGGAATATGCTGAAATAGCATTTAACGACTAAGGTTATAGAACCAAGTGACTGCATGTATGAGTTGCCAACAATCTTAACTGTTAGAGATATGCTTAAAGCTTATATTTTGGAGTTCATAGGAACATGAGGTCAATGCATATATTTTTAATTGACTTTAAGCATAACAATCATTATCATAGTGATATCATTAGGATATTGTATGAGGCGTTATACAATAGAAAGAGTCGTTAGCCCTTATATTAATGAAGAGGGTCTAAAAAGTGGTTAAAGGCCAAAAATTGATTCGAGATACTGTTGATAAGTGAAATAAATCTGTAATAGAAATTAAGTGATTCAAGAAAGATAAACGAGTTAGGTACATCAACATCGAAGATATGGAATATAATGAGATAGACATAAGAATTAAATGTATTAACACTAAAGAGATGTGAAACATCAAGCGAAAGATGAATAATTCTAAGAGTATTGCCATGGCAAGGTGTGTTTAGATTGAGAAAAAGGGGGAGCTAAGCCCGACATAAATTGGTCTATATGAAATTATTGTGAGAATAGGACTATGGACTTATAAGTTAGTATTACCAATAAAAGATGTTTCAGATTCAAACAATATTACATGGATATGTTTAGGAAATATTGTTATGATCCGATATATGTGTTATTGATACCGGAAGTGAAATTGTTAGTAATATGAAATATATTGAGTAAACATTTAAGATAGTGTGGCATTTGAATAAGTAATTGAAAGACCGATTGATTCCATTGACTATAGTCAATTGGAAAAAATTATTCAAGTGATGACATTTAAATGGGAAACGGAGGAGCATATGAGGAAACAATACCCCTACCTTTTTTATCAATCAGATAAGAATTTTGAGGATGAAATTTATTAAGGGGGAGAATTGTAACATCCTGTTTCCATATTAAGGGTTAGAGCCCTAGATTTCTGTAATTGAGAAAATAGCAATGAGAGATTAGAAAAATACATTTCATGCTCAAGCATAATGTTAGCATACACACACATGAAATTTGATTATTGCACATATTACAATGATTTGTTTATGCACTCATTTGATATTTTTCAGGTATAAATAATTGTTTTAATGTAATTATAATGTGAATTTTGGATTATGTGTTTTAAAAATTGAGTTGGAGTGCATAAGTAGTGAATTAGAATTTTTGGTAAAATATGAGAATTTTCTAGATTTTAAGGGTATTTTTCGGATTAGGAAAAATTCCAAGTAGCAGAACAATTAATAAATAGTAGTAGAAATAGGAGTCAAATGGCAGTGACAATTTTATGAGTGACATTGGGATTTAATGACAAGTGCTATTGAAAATTGGGAAAAAATTGGGTTGAAAATTGGAAAGAAATGGACTAGCTTATTAAAAGACCAAAATGGGACCATAGGAAAGTGACAAGTGTCACTACCACTCACCACCTATTATTCTTTTACTTAAATTAAAGACCATATTGTGGTCTTTCACTTGTCATTTACGATACTTACTTCTTTTCTCCATTTTGTTCATTTGCTCTCATCTTCTGATTCTTCCCTCCATCTACGAAACTTTTACCACCCTCATCATGTTGATTTTTGTCCAACTCTTTCACTTTGTTTCTTCAAGATTTGTTGTTTTCTCCATCTTGTTACTAAAAGACCTAACCCTTCTACCTTGAATGATGATGATAATCGTGTATGTTGGAAAAGCTAGGATTAAGTGTGATTTGAAGACATTGAAGCTAAACAAGTAAGTATACGCATTGCTCTTCTTGATTTGTTGAATGAAGCATGTATGATGATAGTTGGCGATAAAATGATCATGAAGAAGTGAATGTGTTTATATCTTGTTTTTATATGATTTATGAACAATAATGTCTGATTAGGTATTGAGATGATTTAGAGTTAGAATGAATCCAAAAGTGAGGTAGAAAGAAGTGCAGAAAAATTGAGTTGTGAATGGATATTTTCATGTTCTGTTTTTGATGCATAAAAATGTGGATCAGTGGTTATTTTATAAATGGATTGGATTAAGTATTGAAGTTAAAGAAAAGACAAGAATAGTGTCTTGAAAAGAGAAGAACTTGGATGAAAGTTTAGAGACAAAGTGATAATGGTGTTAAAATGTGCTGGAATATGTTAGCTATAACATTTCCGCTGGATATGCATCTGTATTTTAGCTATGCATTGATCTGTAGATTTCCAAATGGAATGATTTTTAATTTGGATTAAATTAGAGACATATGGCTACATTTTTCATGAAGGCATTGAATTCAAATTCTGTCTTTAAGAGTTTCAAAATTTGAATTGAAGTTGTGTACTGGGTTCAGTAAATTGATGGATGAATACATGTGTTTGCGTTCTATTTTGAGAGTATGAAAACCATGAGTGATGAGTTGTTATGTAGATGTTATTAGTTGTGAACTAAGGGTATAAAGAAAGTGAAAGTTGTGTTAACCAAGATGTTGAGTTATGTTATTGAAATGAGATGAATTAAAGTGATATTTAGAAGTGAAATGAAAGTGGAAATGTAGATGAATATGTGCAGAAAGTTAATGATGAATGTATATATGTATATGTTCTATTTTAGTGTTCATGATCAATCATGAACTATAATTTGTTTATGGATGATATTAAATTGAAATGGAGTTAAGAATAATGGAGAAATGATGAGTAATTAAATTAGAATGATAGACCAAGCATAAGAATGTAGTAAGTAAAGAGTTAGAAATCTGGAAAATAAGGATGCAATTGGATAGATGTTGGGGGCAAGAGGCATAACTTTTTATGTAGAACTCGGATTGAGGTCATTTAAGTATGTTTTCAAAGAAGACTTTAGTTCTACAACTTCTATGAAGACCCCGAGGAGAGATTTTGCTTTCTAGAGAAAAATTTCACATTTCTGTAAGTGACCTGTGAAGGTCCTCCTAGCAGACATTCACTGGCCATTTGGTCTTAATTTAGGCTATAATGGGGCTTGAATTGAACCTAGAATGATGCTTTAATTAAGTGACTAAATGTGTTATATGTATGAAGTGATAATTGGGGTTATAACTTAGTGAATGAATTGATAATATCAAATTACCAAAGGCATGAGTATAATAGGAATAAAGATGTTCATATGACTGTAGTTATGATTCAAAGGAGTTGAGTAATATGTATTAAGTAAATGTGAATGAGAATTGGGTATTATGAGAGCATATAATGTTAGAAAAGAGATGACGTGAAATTGAGTTATAATATTAGAATAACCAAGTGTTCCTAAGGTGTAAGCTTAAGAATAAGCTTGACATGTACAAAGGATAAGGATTGAATGGTGAACTTAGAAAGATCATGTACAAATGAAGTGTAAATCTAAGTTCAAATAGACATATGTGAATTATGAAATGAGAATGAGCATAAGATGTGAATTTAGATAATATACCCGAGATTGTCATTGAGCATGCATTATACACAACACATATATGTATATATGTGATTGAGTATTCATAAGATTGTGCAATTAATAATGTGTGTGCAATATGTGTATTGCATAATGTTGATGTGCAGGATAAAACATTCGCATCTAGACGTTTCTGGATTATGGAAGCTAATGCTAATCTAGAGCGTGCTGTGGGTCGACCTAGATGGTCTTACTTTAAATGATTGTTCTGTTTAAATTCTGCATTTAATGAATATGTGAATGTGATTGTACTGATTTTGGACATTGAATGTCTGAGGCATTTGATGCATGAATAATATTAGAAGTGCTCATTGAATGTGAATTGGACTGACTATGAGTTTTCTCAACTTAAATGTTGAATGCCGGACTAAGGTCCGATAACATGTGAAAGTGAATGTGTAAAGTGAAATAAAGAGACTGATTGATCTTATATGATTGATGCATTTCATTACATGAATGCATGACAATATAAAGGCTGTTGTGACTAAAGTAGCCATCGAGAATGAGCTTAAAGCTCTTAATCTTAAAGCTTATAAAGTGATTAAGAGCCAAAGGCTCACTATGTACAATGAGCCCTATATCCCTAACGGATAAGGGACAGTTATTAATGAACCTGGTATCCACAATAGATATGGGACAGTTACAGGCACTCGATCACAACAATGATAAAAGAAAGTGAGTCTCATGAGCATTGCATATACATTTAATATGTAAGTTTGAGCGATTGAAATGTATTGTTGAATTGTGCCAAATGAGAAATGTGAAAATTGTAATCAAAAGAGTTTTATGATGCTACTTCTTGATAAATAAAATGATGTGAATTATATGATTATATAAATTGATGTGTTATGTGATATGAGTGAGCCATCGAGGATGGTCTACTCACTGAGTTTGCAAAACTCACCAAAATTGCAGCATTATTTTGCAGGCTCAGAGGAGTTACCCCATTAGGCAAAAGAAAATCTAGCCACTGCATTCGAGTAAGAGATGGAGGTTTGGATCAGTTCGCGTCTGCATAGATTTTTCATTATTTTGTATTAAAGAATGAATTCCGTAATTATTGCATCATGTATATTTGAATAATTCTATTTGTAACAACTTTCCAAATTGGAAATGTTTTAAATGAGATTGATTAATAAGTGTAATAATCATTGTGATTACGATGTTTATGAAATAAAAATTTGGGCTCAATTTGATCAGTGGTTTTTTTAATATGCGTGTGATTTATGAAAATTTAGTAATAAGTTTGATTGACTGAGTGTTCTAGCATGCTACCCTCGTAGAGTACGTTCTCGAATATCGTCGGTATGTTCGGGGATATGCCCTATGAGAGTGGGGTGCTACATAAGACCTAGAAGATAGATCGAGGGAATTATGCTAGGAGATTCTTCTTGAATGAAAAACTATGAGTTCATAATAAAACATCTAGAAATTAGATGATCTATTTAGTAGAAGTAGCAAATAATGATCATCAAGAAGTACCATCCATTGAAATTATGCCATACCACAAAGAACATGTTTAAGTGGTCACCCTAAAGAGTAGAAAGGAATTAACCAATAAAACAAAAAGTGATACTGATAAAAAGGGGAATAAACTAGAAAGTAAACAAGAAGATAAGAGGAAACTAAAAAAACTAGTAAAGAAATATCAATCAAGAATTCCCTAGATAGCAAGTGTAAGAAAAGAAAAGATAAAGGAACATTATGGTAAATTTCTTGAATTTTTTAAACAAAGTCACATTAACATTCCTTTTGTTGAAACTCTTTTGTAAATGCTTTATTATGATTAGTTTCTTAAGGAGATTTTAAGAAATAAAAAGAAATTCTAAGAGCTATTAATCATCATATTAAATGATGAATGCTAGACTATCCTCCAAAGTAAGTTGCTATAAAAGTTAAAAGACCTAATAAGTTTCAATATCTTTTATTTCATTTGTATTTAAATAGATAAATCACAGAGATTGTCTCAAATAACTTATTAAACTAAGGCTTTGAGAGGGATAATTCCTTGATGATAAGTGAAAGCACCAACCTCATACAAAGGTATAAGGGAACTTTAGTTATAAGAACAAAATTTATGAGGGAACCATCTCTAAACCTAGTTTGGAAGAGTCTTTTAAAGAGAGCTTTTAGCTTGAATATGTTGGGCATTATACATAAGGTATCGACTTTAGGTTTGAAACTTCAAAATTTCTCTTGACCAGACAGTGTACACAGATCCACTTAACCTAAAAGGATTCGTTTCTTGTTAGAATCCTCTAAATTCTCCTCAAACATTATTACTCAGTTGCTTAGATTTAAAGGGGTGACATTCATACCACTGTCCCACCTAGGTAGCCATATCTTTTTCCATGTAACTTTAGCAACATATTCACCATTGGTTTTTCCTTCCTAAACGAAACGTATAAAAATTCTTTTAGTTGTTTAAATCAAACTAGTGGCGAAGATAAGTTATGTAAACTAATAGGTATGTAGGGAAATAAAAACTAACTAAATTAGTAAAATTTTGCTAACATAAGTTAGAAAATTATTACACTAGCTCTTTATCCTTTATTAAATTTTTTAATAAGTGGCAAGAAATCCTTGTCAATTGGTATTATATAGCTTATAAGGCTCCTAAGATAAGAAAAGGGGAGTTGTTTGGTTTGAAGACCTATTAGGCTAGTGATCCAATCATACATATAGGAAGCAGACATAAAAATGAAAACCTGGCTTTTGGCTTTATTCATAGCCATACCATAGATCTCTTTGAAGATGTCAATGGCATTCATAAGACCCCTAATAGAGTGGGAATATGCCTTTAAATTAATGGGAAAGTCATTACAAAATCTTGACAGAAAATTCCAAATGACTTACATTTGCTATAATACTTGAACTTCCTCTCTTGATTGATCGTGTACTTGATTTAACACTTCCATACATAATGTTAAGGGTTAAGGGGATAAAGGATCCAATTTTATCAAGCCTTTTTTCCTTTTTAATAAGCTTAGTAAGGATTCCATTAATAATAATTACTAAAAGAGATATTTGAGATACATTGCTCTATTTAGTTGATAAATGCAGGAGGGAATCAAAAATCTTAAAGAACATTGATGGTGAACTTCTAATTAATTGAGTTAGAGGACTTCTAGAAATCTAATTTGATAGAACAATTCTTATAAGAGTTCCTTATATTATAGTTCTTAAATAGCTCTTATGTAAGGAGAATATTTATCTCCAATTTTGCTTCCATCAATAAATGCATCTTAAGTAATATTGATGAGAGGCTTAATCACCATATTTAACCTAAATGCTTAAATCTTATATATAATTTTATACTTAGTATTTCAATAAGATATAGGTTGAACTCTTTTAATTAAGAAAGAGTAGCCAACTCAGGGATGAGACTTATGAAATTTTTGGTAAACTTTTTCAAAATAGAGCCTTTGTTGAAGTAATTAAAGATAGACTTGGTGACTATGCGCTTAATCAAATGGTAGAATTTTTAAAAAGAAAAGGAATTAAAACCATCAGCCTTATTAGGAATGAACCTAAGTGCCATCAATTCTCATCAAACATGTTATTCTATTCTTTTTTTGTTGGCTAGCCAAAACTAATTTATGGAAGAAAAGGGGATGTTATTATCTCCATTTATTAGTCATAATAGCCTTGATTTTTTTTATTAAGGAGTAATTGACCTTAGTGGCATGAGAATGTTCAAAGATGGCTTTCCTTTCCTCCTTAAATAGTATCGTACTAGAAGGATCAACATAAAGGGAGGATTAGAAATGATTCGGTGCCTTTTTATCTTAGTTCATAGTTGACATTATAATGTTTATATTTAGTCTAGTTAAGAAGTTTAGCTCCATTTTGATATTCTATAGCTTTTCATTGTAAATGTAGGAAGGATGTTGGACCCCGCTTCTGGAGCCCAACATTCGAAGCCAAAAACGGAAACAATCTTATTGCAAAAATTTTTTTTGTAACGCACTTGCTCGAAAAAACGATAATCAAATCAGCCTGATTTATTTAAAACCATTTCAGTCACAAAGATGCAAACATCATTGAATACATCAAAGTCTTGGAAAAACACTTGGGCCCATACAGAACACGATGTTTGTTTTCATAATATCTTTACATCAAAACACCCTTTTTTGCCTTAATACAAATATGAAATACAAAATTCAAAATACACATGATACAATTGAAGGCTTATGCTTAAGATGATTCTAAAATACAAAAATCCTGAACCAACTTAATTTCAAAAGCCTTTAACTATCTTGGAGTTCCAATGCCTTGCAAAGATCGCCAATCTTCTCTTTCTGCACCTGAGGAGGGAAGCGTGGGGTGAGCTACACAGCTCAGTGGCTAACATATTTATTGCCATTGGCGATGAGTCACACACTCAAACATACACAAATATCCTTATAGGCTAACAATGAATCTCGGCATTCATAATTTCAATACACATCTTATAATTCAATACATCATCACATAAAACATGTCCAGTGAAATTAATCATCCAAACATAACAATCAATCTTGCATCATAATATAACTTGACATATCAAAATGCAAATGCACACATAAATGGCTCAAGAGTTCCGTGGAGCAAAACAAATAAACCAAAGTTTAAGCCGTGAAAAAAACGAGTCCGATTTTTCAGCATCTCGTGGCCTCAAGCGGGCAGCCGGGAGAAGGCTATACGTCAAATTGCACGTGAATAATGAAACGTTACTCTCTTTGTTGAAGTGAATCACAAGTTAGTACAATGATAATCAATACACAAGAAGGGGGGTTGAATTGTGTAATCTTTTCGTTTTACCCTTCTTCAAAACTCACTTGGTTAATTCAGATTTACTATAACTTTTGGAAATGAGAAATCAAAAATAAACGTAAATAAAAGTGAGAGTTAAGAGAGTTTCGACACAGTAATTTTATACTGGTTCACCCCAAACCGTGGGCTACGTCCAGTCC
>JAOTBA010000008.1:19969808-19980892 GCA_025629845.1 Erythroxylum squamatum | reverse complement strand
CTTATGTTCTTTTAAACTTAAGTGTCTTGCCAAAAATACCCTTGAACATTCTGACATAACACTTTCTTCTAGAAAATTTCCCCCATTGTCTTAAGTTTCTAATGCAACTGAAATCATTCAATTTGGTTCAGTGGTTCAAAAGACATACTTCAAACATTTTTGGACTACTCTTGTCCCAAAATAGTATACTATACATAACTTCCATCTGAAATTTACACATCTTAGAGACTGAATTAGATTCCAATTTCTGTATACCATTGGTAGCTCCATGTCTTTAGTTTACCAAAAATAAAAAAACATCTCATTTGGATCAGTAGAGCTCCAAAAAAATATCAAAATACTGAAGTATGTTCAGTGGGATAACACCAGTTCATATTACTTAAGAGCACACTCACTGCACCCGTCCCACCTTTTTCACTCAATCTTTCACTTCATTTCAGATGGCTAGTCAATTGGGTGTCTAGAGAAGAAGTTATGGCCAAAAGAATCAAACACAGCTTTGTCCTCAATCATATTGAACCTATCTTGGGACAATTAGCATAACTTTCACTATGGACATCATATTAGAGGGTTCTTTGCATTATTTGAAAAAGAACTTCAAGCTCTACAACTTTTATGAAGGCCTTGAAGACAAATTCTATCATCTAAAGGGTCAAAAATATAACAGACAATTTGACGTCATTTTGAGACGAAAGTGACATCATCAGACGATATAAGGTTGGGAAAATTGCCATAACTTTCCCTACAAATATTGGATTAAGGTGTTGTTTATATGGTTTGAAAGAAGACTTCAAGAGCTAGAACTCTCATGAAGACCACAAAGCGAGATTCGGCTTCAAAAAGGAGTTAAAAATGGAATAGAAGAAGGAAGGAAAAGGTCAAACTAAGATGATGCTGAAGTCAAACTAAGACGATGCTGACGTCATACTAAGACGATGCTGACGTCATACTAAGACGATGCTGACTTCATACTAAGACGGAAGCAAAACTAAGACAAAACAAAACTAAGACGATGCTAACGTCATACTAAGATGATGCTGACGTCATACTAAAACGATGCTGACATCATACTAAGACGATGATGATGTCATACTAAGACGGAACAATAAAAGGGCATAACTTTTGACTTAGATGTCCAAAAATTTCATACTATATACAGTTGGAAAGATAAAAGAAAGATCTGCAACTTTTTAGAGGCAACTTTGCTCAAATCTATTTATATCAATCCCAAATTTTCCCCTAAAGTTTGAAAATAAATTTTCCATTCATACACCAACATACTGCACCCAAATCTTAACCTCTTGCCAAATTTTGAGACTCTTAGAGACAGAATTGAAATTCGATGTCTTCATAATAAATATAGCCATATGTTTCTAATTTACTCCAAATTAAGAGTCATCTCGTTTGGAAACTAGAGAAAACGTTGTGGCTAAAAGACTGAGGCATACTCAGTGAACATTTTCCATATCAACTCTTTAATTCAAAATCTTTCCTTACACAACTCATACCAAAATCACCTTTACTACTTCACTTACTCCTCATTCTTAACTTCATTTCATATCAATGTCCTCCATAAGGAAAATTATAATCCATGAATAATTATGAACATGAATAACAAAACATACACATATATACATTTCCTTCATCACCTTACTACACATATTCAACTTCCTTTTTGCTTTCATTTCACTTCTAACCTTCACCTTGATTGTTCCCATTTCAACATCTCTTATCCACCAAAAGCACCAAAGAAAAACAAGAATCTATCCACATTCTTCATTCAGTAATTCTAACTTCTAAGAAGACGCTCAGGGTCCAACAGAGGAGGCCTCAAATATGACTCCCTCAAAATATTGGGATATTGGGACACAAACATGCTAAAGGATGTGTACTCATTCGATAAAAATAATAAGATCTATGGTTTAGAGAATTAGTTGTACCAAAAATCGTATCTATTACCTAAAAAACCCAATGAAGCGTACATTCTAGGCCATGACCCTGTCTTAGAGGGTCTAAAAACATATATATGGATGAAAACCTTAAATTTTAAAAGGTGTAAACTTTAACTATCTTTTTTGGAAAATGCTTCTAATAAGTATCCATTTATCTCCAAAAGTATGTGTTAGCCATCAACAAGCTTCTCCAACCCTTAAGTAATTGATTTTTTATTTTCATTAAATAATTAAGAAGTAGACATCATCTCAATAGATCAAGTCATCAGTGGTTAGAAGAAGTTCATTTATATTTTAATTTTATTATGATTTCTTTATCTTTATCTTTTGATTTTGATTTTGTTGTTTTGAACATGCTTACTGCTAAATACTTTTTCTATTTTTATATAGAAAATTTAGTTTTTATTTTTATTTTTTTTTATTAATTAAAATAATGTAAATAAACTAGTAAAGGGAAATCAATAAAAAAAAGTTAGATCTTAGGGGTTCATTTATATGGAATTCCAATTATTATACAAGATTAATTATCTAGGTTGAAATAACAATTAACCTAAAGAATTTATGCTCTATCTCAAGGCACATAAATATACTCAGTTGGGTAACTACAACTTCTCAATGCACAATTCAACCTTATTAAATTCACCAAGCATTGTTAAATTTATTAGTTTATTAAAATAGTCTAAGATTCTTTTTTTGGTGCTAAAGTGGTTATTCTCTTACTGTATAAGTTATATTTGACCCCTCTAACATTTATAAATTCCTGAGATTATATTTACAATGGCTAGATATTTGCTTATTTTAATGTATACAATACCGCAAGTACACAGATTGTATAATGTAGTACAAAAGATATCGTTCCCACGAGGATTGGATTAGTCTAATAATAATTGAATACACTTTGTTTAAGGTAATAAAAGATTAAATTAACTGAAATTAAAATAAAAGATAAAATAATAAGAGAAGTTAATCGATAATGGAAACTTAGGGGTTATTATATCCTTGTTTTGCTTTCCTTTTATCATGTTAATTAAATTATGCTTGATTCTAGATATCCTAAGGTTTTTTTTTACCCTATCTCAAGATCTAACCAATTCATCGTAATTGAAATAAATAGTAATTGATTTGAGATCTCTTGTTTCACAAAACTACTCATAATTAATCAATTAGATCTGAAGCAATCATAAGGATAATTAACTCACAATTAAGATCTCTATTCAATTATTTATTAATCTAATATTTGTAAGTATATTAAAGTACTAACTCTTGTTGTGCAACTTACACAGATAAATTTTATTCAACCTCCTGAGTGTGAGATCCCACATCGGTTGGAGAGGGGAAAGAAGCACGCCTTATAAAGGTATGGATAGCTCTCCCTTATAGACGCATTTTTCGTGGCCTAATGCACCGGATCCCATTAGAACTCTGAGGTTAAATGTGCTTGGGTGAGAGTAGTTCTAGGATGGGTGACCTTCTGGGAAGGCTTTGGAAAAAGCAAAACCGTGAGAGCTTGGCTGGGCCAAGGCCTAAAGCGGACAATATCCATAAGCGGGTGATCTGGGATGTTACAAGTGGTATTAGAGCCGGTACCCGAACCGTTGTGCCGGCTAGGCTGGACCCCAAAGAGGGCAGGGCCTTAACGGGGGTGGAGAGTGTGAGATCCCACATCAGTTGGAGAGGGGAACGAAGTATGCCTTATAAGGGTACGGATACCGCTCCCTTACAGATGCGTTTTCTATGGCCTAATGGACCAGATCCCATCGGAACTCCGAGGTTAAATGTGCTTGAGTGAGATTAGTTCTGGGATGGGTGACCTCCTGGAAAGTCTTGTGGAAAACCAAAACTGTGAGGGCTTGGCTGGGCCAAGGCCCAAAGCGGACAATATCTGTAAGCGGGTGATCTGGGATGTTACTGAAGTGGTATCAGAACCAGTACCTGAACCATTGTGCCAGCTAGGCTGGACCCCAAAGAGGGTAGGGCATTAAGGGGGGTGGAGAGTGTGAGATCCCACATCAGTTGGAGAGGGGAACGAAGTATTCCTTATAAGGGTATGGATACCTCTCATTTACAGACGCGTTTTTCATGGCCTAATGCACCTGATCCCATCAGAACTCGGAGGTTAAATGTGCTTGGGTGAGAGTAGTTCTAAGATGGGTGACCTTTTGGGAAGGCCTCGGGAAAAGAAAAATCGTGAGGGCTTGGTTGGGCCAAGGCCCAAAGCAGACAATATCTATAAGCGGGTGATCTGGGATGTTACAATATGAGTTCAACAAATACCACAAAGCAATAATATATTAAATTCATCAAGATAAAATTTAAACAAAACAATTCAAGAAAAAACCTTAAAATAGATTTAGCAATCCAATATCATGTTCAAAACAAAACAAATGAGAATTGACATCCGAGGTAGTGAAATAAAAGAAGAAATTAATAAATAAGCTTGAAAGCCTTAATCTACAAATTCTAGAAAGTTGGAGTTGATTAGATGTGTAGATAATTTTTTTATTTTTCTCTTTCTTTTCAGGTTTCTCTGATGACTCTAGTTGCCTCTCTTTGAATTTAAACGCTTCTAATCTCTCTCCTTTTGATTTAGCCCTCTTATTATCCTTATATATCAACAAACTAGGGGTTCCTAGGATATACACAAGTACTTACACGATTGTATAGGTAATAATGAATTTCTAAAAACACCTTAATTTGTAACTTTACATGGTCACAGAGACTTACAAGGGAAACATACACGGTAGTACATGTCAAAATACATCGACATGTAACTCCACATAAGCAGGAATTATGTCTTTGTAGCTCTACACGTTTATAGTGACTTACCTGGTCATTACGCATGATCATGTATATAAAAAAGTGCTCTAATTATTCCATTCCATGCTACGGTTTCACTTGAATATATCTCCTCTTGGTCTATGAAAGCAATTATCACCTAAAAACACACTTGAAGCAAATTAAGTACTAAAAATACTATGAAACTCTTAAATAAATAGAAAAATACATTAAATATGGGTATATAGATATAAACAAATAATTTTCTATTCTCTTGTCCTCAGGCAAATTATAATCTAATTCATCAAAACTACAAACATTCAAAAGGATCCTTATAACCTCAACCTGTCCATGCACACTCTTAATTCTCATATCATATCAATCATATTAACATACAATTAGATTCAACTTATTATAAAATCAACCTTTAAAAGTCAATATCAAGAGCAATCACATAGATAATATTTTTGAAATTGAAAGCACAAATTTTTACACCCTCATCAAGGATTCACTCAATGCATTCAAAATGTTTAAGGTGAAAAATGTAAGAACTTTCAAATCAATGCTTCAAAGGATCCTTAACCATAAGCTTGCAATAAAAGCATATCTCCACTACTTATGAGTAAACAAGAAACAAAAATGAAAAGTCCTTATTACAGGGTTTTAATGATAGGGATAATAAGAAGGGTGATAATATTAAAGGGAATTTACATAAACAAAATTATAGTAAACTTAGTTCTTCACAACATTGGTACTTCACACTATAATTCCATTGGTGCCATAAATTTAACACTTTTGTTATGCTCACAACATATATTATTTAATTTTTCTTATTTCGAGCATTTATCATGTTCCTATAATTTAACAAATATTATGCCTTTTCAAATTTTGATTTTCAAGCATTTGAGTAAATGTAAATAGCTTTTAGGTTCAACATAATGAAAATGCTTCAAGAAAAATAAGGTAAAGGCTAATAATGTAGTTATAATCAATGAAAAGGTTAAGTCTTGAAATTGGTTACTCCTAAGGGATAAAATATGGTAAGATAGTAAACAAGAAAGAACAAGGTAAAGGCTAATAATGTAGTTATAATCAATGGAAAGGTTAAGTCTTGAAATTGGTTACTCCTAAGGGATAAAATATGGTAGGATAATAAACAAGAAAATAGGCTAAACAAGGTTCAATCTAAATGCCTTTATCATTTCAATGCTTCTAATTTAGCAAATGTGATCTCAATATGAATAATAAAAACAAGTCCTAGAATTATCCAACTATGCATGATAACACACATAAAAGAATAGAAAGCTTAAAATATTGATGTATTTGCTCTTAGGCTCAAAAACTGCAAAAAAATGATCTTGTGTGTAAATAATATACAATTTTCATTCAAATTGATTATCTTAATGATTACTAAAAATATAACTTATAAAAGTAAGTTTACTCTAACTTTCATTCTTTTGAATCTTTATTCAATTCAATAACTAATAATGATCTAAAGTATTTTGGACATATTTTAACTAACTAGGGATATTAGTTAATAAGAATTAAGAAAAATTATAATAAAAATAAGAAAATTGAATTCCCTTCCCCTACACTTAAATTTATACAATGTCTCTAATGTACACAATTAAAATGCATAAAAATTTGAGAAAGGTTTGATTGGTACTGCCTTGAATAAGAATATGTATAGAGTCTTGAATTAAAGAAGATCCATCCTATGTTAAATACATCCAACCTTGCAAAATATAAACAAAAGAAGACAAAATGATAAACAAAAATGATTACAAAGAAAATAAATAAAAAATATTGAAATAAAAATTAATACAACCTAAATAAAATTTCACTCACATTTAGACAAAATAAAATAACATAATGAAGAAAATAAAAAAATCATAAACAATAAGAGAAACGAAAAAACCAAAATTAACATCCTTTTGTACCTCTATGAATCCGGCATGTCTATCAAAGGAGGATCCTCTAGTCATGCAACCTCAAACTATTGTGGAGCTTAAGATGATACAACTGCTCCAAATGGTGAAAGTAGGATGGATATCCTAAGATTGCCTACCATTGGCACTAAAACCTCCTCCATCCATCTATCATAGGCTTCTAGCCTCTCAAGCTACTCCAGTAATTCCTTATCATAAGCCTCTCTCCTATCTATTTGCTCCAACATTGCCTTATCTTGGACCTCTCTCCTCTCTAACTGCTTTGCCATGTATCTACCATAAGCTTTAAGCTGTTTTATTTGTTTATTCAGGATCACCTACTGTACTCGAATAGTATACTGAATACCCATGATCTTCCTTATATGTTTCTCTATTTGAGCTATCTTCAACTGGTCTTCTTGTGGTGTCAGTGTCCTTGGTACTTCTGCACTAGCCTCCTCTCATACTACTCTTCCCATCTAGGATGGCAATGAGTTCAATTGTAGTGGTTGTGTATGGATGATCTTTGTTAGGTCTTGATGTGGCCATCTTGTTTGGAATCTCAGCCATGTGGTAGATGTAGCTTGTAGGTCCCCATCGTCTACATATCATGTGCATATGTTTCATCACGTTAAGATTCAGAGCCCCCATGATTCCAACCATTCGCATCAGTGGTATTCTCTAGAACACCCTTATCCTCCGTATTAAACTCGTCACATAAGGCCTGACATATATCGTTTCAACCTTCTTCTCTTCACTTTGATGTCAGAAGAATTGGGCCAAAGCATGCCTTAAATGAAATGGTTTATGCTCTCTCATGCTTCATAAATATAACATGTCTAAATTCTCGAAAACTCTATAGCTTTCTCATTCTTTTGGTAAACCTTCGACGGATAGCCGTTCTGGGGTAGGACAACTTCACCACTTGCCATATAAGTGTCAGCCTCCTCAATTACAGATTCACCTGCAACAGTAACAGAAAACCTTTCTCCTAAAAGGTCATCAGTGACAATGGGAGAGTTCAATGAGTACAGAGCAGAGTTAGAGTAAACATTTTGGAGTTTAAAATCAGAACATGCATCATCGATAACAATATCAAGCATGTTGACTCCTAAAATCGAATAATCCTCATGGGGGTGTTTCATGGCTTCATACATGTTAAAACACACTTGTTGATTTCCTACCTCCATGGTTATAGTACCTTCTTTCATGCTAATCATAGTACTAGCAGTTCTTAAGAAGGGTCTACTGAGAATCAAGGTAGTGTCCTGCATAACTTCAGAAGACATGTCCAGCACATAAAAATCAGCTGGAAAGACCAAACCCTTTACTTGGACCAAAATTTCCTCTATGATGCCCACTAGATGCCTAAGAGACCTATCAGCTAATTGCAAAACTACAGATGTAGGATTTAGACTCTTAACACCCAAAGATGTATAGATAGACTTTGGCATCACATTAATGGCTACCCTTAGATCTAACAAGGCTCCTCCTATAGTAAATTTTCTTATGGTTCATAGAATGGTGAAGGATCCAAGGTCTTGGCATTTTACTGGGATTTCGGGTTTGAACAATGCTGACACATTCGACCAAACTTGCACTCTTTCATTCGGTCTTAACTTTCTTTTGTTGGTGCACAGGTCCTTAAGACATTTAGCATATGCAGGAACCCTTTTAATAAGGTCAAGCAATCTATTTTCCCAAACAAATCAATGATATCTTTTTCATGTTTAATATCAGTCATCCTTTTGCTAAGCAAATACGAGTTATGAAAAGGAAGGTTTTTCAAGTTTACCTCCTTATCGGTTGCTTCATGGGCTCCTTGCTTGCTTGATTCTGTGTTGGTTTCAGAATTCGCTTCCTTACTCTTTAATTGGTTTGACTCCTTTTCAGTCAAAAGTGCTCTCTCCTTGGAACTTTTGGACTTCTTGACTCTTTCATTTCTTGAAGGCAATTCTCTACTCTCAATCTCCTCTTTATCTTCTCCCTCATCTTGATTCTTGAACCTCACTTGTTTCCCACTTCGGAGGGTTATAGCGTTCAAACTCTTGGGGTTCATAACAGTATTGGAGGGGATAGTTCCATTGCTTCTTGCTTGATTATCACTCATGTTGTTAGACAATTGAGTGATATAGGAGTTGATATTCTCAGCCTTCATCTCTCATTGTTCCATTTTCTTTTCTAGAGCATTGAACCGAGCAGCATTTTTAGAAGAGTCCTATTGAATGAGATTGACTATTGCATTGAACTGGTTGTTGTTCGAAGTTCTTTCCTCCTTAATCAGTGCCATTATATTATATAAAAGTTGGTTAGTGTCCTCCTTTGGTGGGACAGTCAGGGCTTGTTGTTGGTTATGGAACTGGTCTGTGGAAGTACTAGCTCATCCTCCTTGTTGAAATCTGTTCGAGCCCCTTCCTTCTTCATTCCTCCAACTTAACCTAGAATTTGCTTTCCATCCCTTGTTATAGGTGTTAGAGTAGGGGTCCCATTTCTGAGTGGTCCGACCCTGATACACTGCAGACACCTCTTCATAACGACCGAGGCAGACACTAGATATGTACATTACGAACCCACAAGTATCACAACTGGGTGCAGTAAGATCCATAGAAGATGTTAGGCAATGCACACTCATGTTTTTCAATTCTGCAGTGATGAAGGACAACTGTGATGTCACTCTACTCTCCAAAGAGTCAACTTTAGACTCCAAACTTTCCATTCTTTTGGATTAGGCTATTAAAGCTCCCAACTCATGAACACCTCTGGTATCTCTCACACTGTACTGTTGATGATTTAAGGCCATCTTCTTGATAAGATCCCATGCCTCCGTAGCTGTAAGGTCAATCAAAGAACCTCCCGATGCCGCATCCAACATACCTTTATCTTGACTTTTCAGCCTATTATAAAAATACTTCACTAACTACTCATCAGGTATCTGATGATGGGGTCATCTGGAATACAAATCTTGGAAGCGAATCCAATAGTCATAGAGTGACTCATCATAATCCTGAAGTGCCGAATAGATCTCCTTCCTCATTGATGATGTTCTGGACGTCGAAAAATATTTCTCCAAGAATGCCTTTCGCAGATTGGCCAACTATGGTAAGCATTCGTCACATGCCTTAGGAGGCTCATATACCACTCCCTTGCTTTTCCTTCCAATGATTGGTGAAAAACCTTCCATAGTAGTTGATCAAGCGAAGCTCCCACCTGTTTCATACTCTGACAAATCATGGACAAAGATTGCAAATGCATGTATAGATCTTCTCTTGTCAAGCCATGAAATTTAGGAAGTGAATTAATGACTAATCCTTTAACTTCAAAATTCAAATCAAAATTAGGACAAGCAATAGTAAATGGATCATAATTCACATAAGAGGTAATTGGTTTCCTAATGGTTCTCCTTCTATGATTTCCATTATTCTCACCCACTCACTCTTGCTCCCCATTACCTCCATTATCTCCATTTCTAGGTTGATTAACATGAAGGTTAGGGTTTTGCAGAAAAGCTGGGTTTTCAGCCATTATCACTCTTTCTAATGAGTCGCTCTCACTACTTGGCTGACTAGACTCTTCTTCAACAACTGCCTTGCTTCTCTCTTTTTCTCTCCTTTCCTTTCTAATCTTTCTCAAATGTCTCTCATTTTTAGGGCAGAAAGGTAGAAGTTTGGTTTTCCGAGGCATGCGCGAGAACAATTCAAATGAAAATAAAATGTAACAAAATTTACTTGCAAGCACACAAAGTCAAATGAAAAATGAGATGTGATGGGTACATATTAATCAAAAAGCAATCAAAGGAAAAGTTAAAAACTGTGTAGGTTTAGTATTCTTTTGATTTGCTTTTAAAAATTTTGATGCTATGCAAAGAAAATGAAATCCTATACTATTGACAAGTATGAAACTAAACTATCTAGAATGCAATCTAAAGAAAAGGCTCCTAACCTCACTTAGCAGCAAAATGACAAAAGCTAACCTAGAGAATCAATTACTTAGTTCCCCGGCAATGGCGCCATTTTGATTCGAACCTTAGTTCTTTCCCTCGGAGGTCAAATCAAAAATAAAACCCAAGGATTGCTATATAGGATGCAACCTTGGGTCGTCTCACTTAATCGAAACCTAACGAATGAACCTAAGCTAACTTATATGTCATGAAATGCAAGCTAAATTAGTAAGAAGGGGGGTTTTGATCTTTGAAAATCTTAACCAAATTAAATGGAATTGTAAGAAAAATTGTGTAAAAAGTATGTTTGGATTTTTGGGATTGGAAAACAGTAAGATAAAGACAATGATCAAATGGTGATAGTATCCTCTTGAAAATGAGTGATTGACCCAAGTTTATATTATTAATTGGCCTCACTTTCTTAACTGTTTATGCACTTATTGACTCCTAATTAATGATTTTTGTGCTTAATTTGGTTCCTCATACCGAACT
>JAOTBA010000008.1:19947505-19959940 GCA_025629845.1 Erythroxylum squamatum | reverse complement strand
ATCGGGACATAACCCCCGACGTGCCTTCCTTTGTTTTGCAGGTATCTTCACGTCAAGTTCATCACAGAGAATAGCTGGTTCATGGATCCAAACGGTAACACGCAGTTCTACCAGAATCCGGCAGAACCACATGTTTTTTTTGTTTTTGTTTACAGAGGAAAAGTAACCAAACTAGCTAATGTATGGCTCTACGATACACAGCTTCTTGCTTGTCCCGGTGAATAAAATCTAGAACTGGCAACGGAAGCTCCTGAAGAGTATATATGCCTAGGCTTGCTAGAACTGCGAGGGCAGCCAGGTTATTCGAACACTGGTTCCCTTCACGATATACGTGCTGAAGTTGTACCTTCCAATTGCGTTGTAGTAAATTGTAGATTCTTGTCAACAAAAAATTATTGACGTCAGTCTCTGTAGTGGAAGAGGATATAAGATTAATGACTTCTAAAGAGTCCACTACGAGGATGATGCGGTGATACCCCAGCGACCAAGCCAGGGTGAGGCCCGAGTGGACTCCCCAGAGTTCTGCTGTAAGAGGTGAGCCTCTTCCAATGTGATATAGAAATCCTCCACACCACTGTCCGTGCTAATCACAAATTAAACCACCAGCGGAAGCTACGGACGACGCTTGCTTAACCGTCCCATCAGTGTTAAGCTTTACCCAGTTCTTTGGTGGTTTCGACCACCCCACTGGACTGCCCGCCGGTAAACCCTGAGTCGAGAAAACACAACTTTCCACGACCCTCGCCCTAATTATCCAATCCACAAACTCCTTCACTATCCTCGTACCATCATTCGGCCAAACAAAATCGACTTCAAAAAGACTTTTATTATGCCAATTCCAAAGCATCCAGCAGGCGATGCCAAAAAAAGTGGTCCATTCCCCATGCAGCACCGAAGAATGTGAGGTGAGATTAGATTGCACCCAACGCACCTCGTCCTGTTAAAAAAAGTCCGTATTGACCACCTCCGAGGAAAATTTAGTCCAGAAGGCTCGCACTCTCGGGCAATCTTAGATGACGTGGAGAGTGGATTTTTCCAGGATTCTCTGCTAAATGCTTTCGGTGGGTATCAAAAGCTATAGTAATCACTTCCTAAACATAACATAAGCTACATGTCCACTTTGCATATATTACATCTATCGCTTATTAGCAGTCCACATGTCACCATACTTACGAGCCCTTTGTCACTATTTCATAGTGCCACGTGACACACATAGGCTATTTGTCATCCATTTACGCAGTCCACGCGTCACACTAAAATTGGTCCAAATTTTAATGTTTTTTTTAGTCCAAAACAATTACACCAAATTTCCAAAACTTTCGAAAATACCCGATGGTTCAGTCTGAATCTGCTGGGGCTGGACGCCATTGCTTGGATCCATGAGATTGGTTGATAATAGCTAGAAGAACCTGCAAAACAATAAAAGGCACGCCGGGGGTTGTTTCCCGACAGGCCCCTCCGACGCTCAAGTCAGTCTTTTTGTAGGAGTTTTGGTCGCTATGAACAGAGAAAAGCAGGGTTCCAGTGTCGTACCTGTATCATAGCGAAATAGTACCTTATATATGGCATGGATGCTAGGTTTAGGTCTTTACGTAGGTCTTTACGTTTGCATGCGAGACTAACACCTACGAATGAGCCGTGGACGTGTGGACCTGGGCCTGGGCCTTGTATGGCCGACCCAACCACTTTCTTATTCTCCTTTTGGAGCTATCTCCTTCTGTTCAACCTCACTTGCCCTAGTACATATTAATTTAGCATAATTGCCTTTGGAATGCATGTATATCTTGTATGGAAGGAAAGAAATATGAAAAAATTTTGGAACTCTAGAGGCCATATACTATTTCAGCCTAACCAAATTCATCCTTAAGCTTAGACTTGCAACCTGATCTCGTGATTTTGTAACTGACCTATCTTGAGAAATAAGATCCAAACTTTCTTTGCAAAGCTGCTTATGGAATGTAACTCTTCCAGCCTTGCTAGTACGAGGTTTTTTGTAGGAGGCTAGGCTTTTATTACAATAACCATGTATTTGGTGTTTTTGAACAAGCTAATTCAATCTATCACATATTTTTCACAAAAAAAAGTCCAATGATGAGAAAATCATATTTAGGAATTGCATTCATTTTCTATCAAGTTTATTATAATCATTCCATTTAGATCTCTTATTTATTTTTGACGTACTTGTATGTTTGTTTACATTTATTTTAATGTCATCTCTTTCATTGGTATATTTGAAATTAGAAATATTTTATTTTGGAATATGATATATTTTTTATTGATAAAATAAGTCCAGAACTTTTTTCATATTTTAGATTGCACGTTCGAATAAGCACTTCTTTTCTTTCTTCCATCACTTTGGTAGAAAGTAACTCCGCCACAAGTTAGCTCAAGGGCGGTCATCTTTTGGTTAATGCTTTTTTTTTTACAAGGGAAGAGAAAGAAAAAAACTAAACTACCACCCTAACTGACGCCATGATTATGGTACAAAAAGCCGTGTTGATTACAGTGCATGAGGCTTCTGATTAAAGGCGGAGGCTCCTGGAGAAAATGTAGGCCTAAATTAGCTATAGCTGCGAGTAAGGCCAGGTTATCTGCACTTTCGTTGTCTTCTCGATACACGTGCTGAACCTTCACCTCTCAAGGACGGCGCAGTAGACCACAGATACATCCCACCAAAAAAATTGTAGTCACTCCCTATAATTTTAGAAGAGGAAAGATTATTGATCACCTCGAAAGAATCAATTTCAATAATAATATGACAATAACCAAGTGCTCAAGCTAATTAGAGACCCAATTGGACTCCCCAAATTGGTTAATGCTTATGAGACGCTTAAATTTTGTATGGATTAGACCCCGTGGAGGCACACATATCAAAAACTTCCTTATTATACTTTCCTATTGGTGTTCGATTAGTATGTACGGATGAAAGTGGACAATCAACATGATGTCTATTGCAGTAACGAACCAATATGAAAGCTTCTTTAACCTAAATGGCAAGCGGGAGGATCGTAGGCTCTTGCTGGTGTTGTTCTTGAAAACGACTTGTGAGATCACATTAAACAAATTACTATTCACCGTAAAATGACACTAAAAGACTATTCACTAAATTTTACTCACACAAATCCCATTTAGAGTAAGGAACTTTGCTCAGTCAACCAGGTGGTTCGATTTTGATTTTAAATAAAAGATTGTAAAGAGAAAAAGGAGCAGAGAAAGCGAAAAATAAACACTGCAGCGAACTTTTCTGATCAGAACTGCATTTCCTCCAACTACATGATCATAACAGGCTATGAGTCATGATATCTTATCCTACTATTTCTTTCCGCCTTAAGCAGCTTCCACGTAAAATGGCAATCCTTTTCCAGTAATGCCGAAACGAAAGCGTAAGAAAGGGCTTCCGTTTTTCTTCTTTCCTTCAAGAAACTTGTGAAATTGGAAACTTTTGAAGCGCACTTTTTATCCTTTGGGTACCACTACAAGCTCTCTCGTTTTTTTTTTTCACTTTAATTCACATGTACCTCCTAACTTTCTCGTGATTCTTTATTCTTTTAGGATTCATGTACGTTTCTGTTTCAGTAACCGAAAGATGCACCTGTTCAAGTTTTTCTAAACCAAGAAGAGAAATCCGAGATTACTCAGTAACTCGTTATTAACAAGTATGGATGATATGTCCTTGAGCATATGCCAGACTGCTCTTTAAACCATCTTGTCATTTAGCTGCTAATGCCTTGGGAAAATGTTGTGATTAATAGTAACTGGAAAGCCTATGTTTTTTTTTTAAGTAATTTCCCAGTCCCATTAAAAAAATAGCATTTATTGAGGTTTCTTTACATGACTGTATTTTTTTCTTATTTGTATGTTATAGTATGCTAAATCTAAGATCCTCTTTCCTTTTTTCCTTACTAAAAAATTGGCATTTATATCATAATTATATTATAAACAATTAAAAAAGGCCTTTTCCTTTTCCAACTTAACCTAAATAAAGTTATGCTTAAAATCTACGATTACTATTTAAATCTACGATTACTATTTAAAATCATCACCCAAAAATAATAAACTAAACATAAGATAATATCATATAATTCACAGCTAACTTAGCCCCTGTAAATATGCAAAATATAGATCTATCAAAATTTCCCATAACTCATTACTTGTTCTCAAGCAAATAACAAGTAACTTTAACCAATTCAATGTTCATAACTAAAACAAGAGTTAATTCTACTTTGGTAGGTGTATAGAGGCATTTAGCATATGTCACAAGCCTTTAATCCTCTAGTGTCCTTAGTGGAAGAGTTACAATTTCCTAAGGATTTACTATAATGATACACAAAAACTTCAATCTAAACTCATAACTTAGCCTCATGTTAACAACACAAGATATACAAACCTAAGTCTCAATTGAATTGCATACTTAAACAAATAATATTTCTCATATAAATAACTATACAAACAAAACAATGCAAATATTATTCTACGCCCTTCATTAAATTCAAATACTTTAATTTGACAATTTTCTCATAAGGTATCACTCATTCATGAAAGTGCTTGAATTTTGGGTGAGGTACACTCATCATTTTTTTTTGGTGAAATTGAACTTACTATAGGTTTTAAAATAATCTAATCTCTTCTATTGAAATATATTTGCATAGTCAATAATTAAAAAGACTTTGAATAAAGTTGTAATGGGATCAAAAGAATAAGTGAGTAAAAAAAAGGAAGGGAAAGAAAAAATAAAGATAAAAAAGACAGAAATTTGCAATTAGTAGAGCAAGTAAATCATCTAAATAATATAAAATCTCCACCAACTCCTCTTACCGTGCAAAAATCCTCCTCTTCCTTAATTCTTTTTCAAGTACAAGAATCTATACCAATTGGTTTTTGGCTTTTTTTTGTACTTGTTATTTCTTAACACTACTTTACACATTAGTTACATTTTTATTAAATAATTATATTTTTATTCTTTATTTTTTTCAATTTGCTTGAATTTCATTTTTCATTGCCACTTTATACATATTACCATCTCCTCATGCTTATTTCCTTGTATATAATAACTGACGAGATACTCAAGTCAAATGCAAACATCTTTTCTTAACAAATTTGGTTTGCTAGCATTCACAAAGTCAAGTTTACATTGCAATCTTTTAATCATATTTTGCATTTAACCTTTAACAACTAATAAGTGTCAATTGCATCATGTCTTAGGGCATAGTTTAATATGTGTTTAGCCATTAATTCAATCATTTAGCATGTGTTTAGGTTAGAATTATGTTAGTTTATTAATTATTTGTGTTTTATGGGTTAGTACAAGCTTTTGAGCTTAAATATTATGTTTTTGAGGTACCTTGATGTGTTTGTTAGTGTTTCAAGGTTCACATCGAAGAACGGAGAAGTTTCAGAGACATTTGGGGTGAAACAAAAACCCAGAATGTGGCACAATAGGCCATGATCGTTACAGAAGCACTAGAGTTAACCCACAAATGTGGCCTTGCATGCCACGATCGTGACAGAAGCTCAGGACATGGCCCACGATTGTGGCCTACTTGCCATGATCGTGACAAAAGGCTCAGCTGTAGCCCATGATCGTGGCATGCAATGTCAGAATTGTGACCTGCGTCGGGTAGACGCATAGATACTCAAAAACGTCAAGTTTTAAACGATTTTTTGGACCTTTTTCACCCCAAAAAAATCTTAGGGCTGCTCAGAACACAAAAGGTATTTAAAGAATAAGAAAAAGGAGAGGATGGAGCTTTTGCATCAGCCACTTTTGAGAGAAAAGCTAGAGTGAATTATCCAGAGAAGAAGGAAGAGAGAAGTGGAGAAGAAGCCAACTCGACGTACTTCCTAGATCGGGAGTTTCCTGACGTCGCTTCCTCCCGTCATCCGTTCAATTTCATATTTCCTGTTATTTTCAATTTTATTATTATATAGAATTGGAATAATAGTTGGCGATAGGATTTTTTGGATGTTGATGTTGCTTATAAACTCACATTCAGATTTTTATCTTTGATTTAATGAAATTTGATTGTCTATGTTTTACTGGATTTATTGTGATTTAATTTCTGCAAATGCGTAATTCGGTGATAAACTGAGAGGGTAAATTGAGAGAAAAATAATAAAATTAGGCTAATGAGAGTTAGGCGATTTAATAGAATAAGAATTAAATCAAATCGATAAATTGTGCGAAGAGAGATCTTACAATAGTTTCTAATTGTTTATTAGACAACTTCAGATCTAATTAGGGTTTTGGACATGTTGTTAATTGAGAAAATACAACTTCCATAATCTGATTAGGGTTTAGAAATTAGGGTTAATGGTTATAACTCGAGAGAGAGTAATTAACCCTAAGATCGTCTAGAACCAGTATTCTAGTAATTCATAATTGATTAGGTTAGCATTAAGGATAGGTAAAATTCCATTTCTCTCAATTAGTAGTTCCTTATGTTGATTCTTAAGTGTGCGTTGCAATTGTTAATTTGTTAATATTTTTCGTGATTAATTTTTGAATTGATTTGTCTGATTGAATTGCATTATTGTTTTAGTTTCGTTACATTTGAATTTCTGCGATTTGTTTTGGCCTTATATTTTAGGATTAGATTATCCCTCCTCGTGAGATCGACCCCTTAAGTATTACGCGAACGACTCGTGTGCTTGTAGATTATCGAGCTTAATTAATTAAAACTTACACATATCCAAAAACCATGATCAACAACCCATCTCAACATCAAATCATATATACACTTATGTCATTAACCTAAAGTAACTAATGAGAACCTAAACATAACATTAGATAAAACTACAAATGTTAACCTAAACACACAAAAAAACATAAAGCTAAAAAAATTTAGTTAATGCACAAAATTTAAGAAAAATATTAGATTTTCCCCATACTTAAAAATGAATTTTTTTTCTCAACTTCAAAAAAATAATATCATAAAAACTCATAAAAGAAAATGAAGTAGATAATTCTCCTTTTTATCTATGTTAAGTTAGTGAAGTAGAATTAAAAATTCCTAATAAAACTATCTATAAAAGAAATTAAAATTCAAATGATTAAGAATCAAAAACTGGGAAAATAAAAGAAATTAGAGTTAGTAGATTGAGTTGCCTCCCAATAAGCGCTTCTTTATAAGTCTTACAACTGAACTTCCTAGTCACACCTTTTATTCTTAGCCTACAATTAGAGGCTCGTATCCACTCTTCTTCAAGATCCAACACTCTTTAGATTCCTTATGTTTTATTAGCATTCAGGTGTCCCAGCCTCTTCTTCTACCTCTAAGATATAGAATTCCTCTTCATTTAATTTAGTAACTAATAACTCCTCGAATTTCTTCTTGTTAGAAAGAAGATCTTTTGAGCATTTTGTATTCTTCAACATCTATAAAAGAATAAATCTAGCATCCTCTCCTCTATTTTAAACTTGTTTAGTTATGGAATTAGTTTCACCATGGGTCAAGGTTTATATTACTCTAAACAATGAATCACAATTATTATAGAAAAGGCAAGTGCTAGTTTTCTTATATCCAAATCTACTCTACATTCAAAACTATAATCAAACTAGTTGTAGTTAAACTAGTGTTGGATTGCTTTAGTTCATTATTTCCTTTACCACTTCCTCATGTTTGTCTAACCTTTGCCCATCCTCCTCTTTAGCATCTTTAGCGTCAAATTTTTTCAACTCTTAAACATTATGGCTAATACTTAATCTTTTAGGTTCATCTCTGTATGACTATAATGTACTTCTTGACCCCTTTCACCATCCATCCCAATTATTTGTTTGATTTGAATCTCCACATTTTGAATGGATTCATAATTAGACTGCCCCATCTTTTCTAGTAGGTCTATGGTAGATTTAAAATTTTCCAATCTATCCACTCTTTTTTAGGAAAGATATAAAATGCAAAATCATTCTCCTCCATCTTATTACCTTGTTATAGTTTGTACAATTGAAATTGAGGCACCAAATTGGTCCTATATGCTACCTGCTCCAGCTTCCTATGCTACCTGCTCCAGCTTCTTATGCTACCTGCTCCAGCTTCTTACTTTTCCTAAAAGATATTTAAATGGTTACTTCATCCTATAGAAAACCATATAACTAGTATCTTTATAGTAACAAGAGGCCTTCTCTACATTTATACATATATGGGAAGGATGTCTATAGATGCCACAATGAAAACATACCTCCTAGTAACCCTTGTCACGGTTCATTAACATCTTAACCCGGTCCTAAATGTTAGGAATTTATGATGCTAGATTCAAAATTGCATTATTATAATGGAAATTCTAAAGATGAAACATATAAGAGATCTAAATTATAAAAATATAAGAAAAATTAAATAAAATAGAATTAAATTGAGTGGTTTATCGACAATGGAGTCAAAAATTTATCAACTAAATCTAGAAGAATATAAATGTTCATTCTAGTAAGTCAATAAAAATGCAGTAATCTAGAATATTGATCCTATAGGGAAGCAGATTACGATGAATATTAATCTTAGCTAAACAAAAACTTGTTTAGTGCTTATTTTAGCTAAAAAATAAACAAGATTTAGGGATATAGTAAAAATTCTAAAGTAATGAAAACAAGACAATTGAACCAATGCAAGAAAATTAGGAAGATAAATGTTAGTGCTTCAGAGATTATGTATGTAGAATTTTAATTATCAAACATACTTGATTATATAGTTTAAAAGAACAATTAACCTAACGTATCTATACCCTCCATCGAGGAGCATTAGTGTATTTAATAAGACAACTACCACCTCTTGATATGCAATTTAACCTAATTAATTTCATTAAGCATAGTTAATTTATTTGGTTATCACTAAAGTATAGGATAATATCATTCTCTAGCGTAAAACATTTATTCTCCCTATGTATTGATTATACTTCACCTATCGATCCTTTATACAATCCTCATAATTGAATATATAGTGACTAGGCATAAATTTAAGATTAAAAATAAAGAGATAAATTCAACCAAAATGATAATCAAATCATGTTTTGATAATTAAAAGATCTATCAAAAACTAAATCCTAAGCCTATCTAGGGTTTTGACTATTAAACATGATGAAAATAGAATTATTGTAACATACCACTCCTATGGAACATATGCCCCATATACCGAAAGATATTTGGGAACATACTCTATAAAAGAACATACTCTATAAAAGGGCATGTTAAGATAGTCACATTTCCAAATTTTAACGTCATCGCATATCAACTCATTACATATTTTAATCATTTCAAAACAAAAGAATTTCAAATCTTCATTTTCAATCATTTCATTCACAAATCATATTGTCCCATTTCATTTACAAACATATATAGTATCACATGTCATTTCATTTCTAAAATTCACATGTACATTATGCAGTAGTTGAGAGATACAATTCTTGATACAACATAACTATGACATTTGCAGGTACAACTTATCCCAACATTGACCCATGTCCAAATGCAAAAGCTACTTCAACTAGACTAGCTAGATCTCCTCTGAACCTAAAAATCAACATTTGCAATTTTGATGAGTTTTGCGAACTTAGTGAGTGAACTATCATCGATGTGCTTACCCAACAAAGAACACAAATATCACAAGTATTTAACCAAATTCACAAGTATTTCATATTATCCAACTTTGTATACCACATCATTCAGAATCAAATCCCATATATTACATCATTCAGTACTGATTACCTGATCACATTACACATCATATTTCAACAAGTCCATTATGAATACAAACATTTCATATAATCATTTCATAATAATCCAATCATTCATTTCAAGTATCCATATCATTAACATGTACACAAACATTGCATATCATTATGTCAACTCAATTTAGTCATTCTTTGTAATCATTCACATGATACATGTAATGATATAAATAAGCAAATGCACTTGAGACTCCACTTTCATTTTTTTTTGTTATCATTGAGTGCCTATTTAACTGTCCCATATCCCTTATGGATACCGGGCTCATTTCAGATATTGTCCCATACCTATTGTGGATACTAGCCTCATTAATCATTGAGCCTGTGGCTCTTTGTGCACATTTATGAGCTTTAAACTCTTTTTCACGTTGATCACTCTGATCACAACTCCTTTATCTGATCATGCATATTCATGGTATGAAATGCATCATTTCACATAATATGTTATCAATAACTTTCATTGAGTGTACATAGTCATTTATCATATTCATCATATCTAAGTCCTGCATTCAACATTTAGTTGAGAACACATTCCATATTATAGATACCATTAAAAAACACTTCTAGTACAATGTCAAATATCAAACTCCTTGGACAATTTACGGTCCAGAATTATCATAATCATATCGGTAACAATTCAATATCTAACAGTTAATTAAAAACAATTCAAGTATAGTGAGTAAACATCTAAGTTAACTCACAGTACGTTCCATATAAGCTATTGCCTTGGTGAACCGATAATTTTTGGATGTTGGCAATCACTTGTGTATCTATCTTCTTGCAATACAAACACAGAGTTCACAATTCTTTAAGTTATCAATCATATGATTACTCAATCATTCACATGTATATAGATCATGTTTCAATGCATGCTTAATTATGTATCCTTATTCACAAATCTTGATCATTCATTCATCATAGCTTGTAAATATCTTATTTGCAATTAGGTTATGCTTTAGTTAAGTTCGATTACCCTAAATTCATCAATCAGACATTCATCAATTCTTTCCAAGAATTAGGTATTCACACAATTTCCCAATTCTCATTCAATCATACCTAATGCATTTCTTATATCCTTTGAATCACATTTGCATTCACATGAACATCTTTCTACCATTAGCAACTCTTACTTCTCAAATTCATATACAATGATGTCAGTCATTCCATTCCTTCATTTATAACCTCAATTAACAACTTAAACTTATCAAACACCTAATCACTTATTCAAGAAACTTTCTAGGTTCATTTGAAGCCCCAATCAAGTCCAGTTACACCATTATAAAGTATCTTAACCTTATATAGTCCAACAATTGCCCAAAACCAACCTTTTCCCCTTCCAAAGTACTTCCCACAACTGTGGGAAGGAGCCCTATAAGTCCCACTATCATGGGATGAGTGAACCGAACGTTCACTTACCCATAACCTTCATTTTGATTCTAATTTTTGTCTCCTTCATACTCTATCCAACACACCTTCACCAAAGTCCATCAATTTCACTTCAATTCTACCTTATTCATGATTAATACCTTATCAATTTCATATCCTAACCCAATTCAAAAATCAGTCATTAGACAACTCACAAATCATTATCTTTCATAGATCAAAATTAAAACATAAACTATCGCTCAGAATCAATCATATATACTAGTTCCATTGCCATTTCAAGATCACTATATTAGCACCTTTCTTTAACATAAATTCACCTTCATTATACCTCAAAGCCTAATCTAATTGATCCATACAATAATCCATAACCTACTATTCATACATCAAGAACACAACAGAAAAGTATCCAAGTTCATGCAGAAATTTCCAACACAATTCATCATCAATATCATATACAATTCATCCCAATTTCATCATCATAAATTCTCTATCATAATATGCCATAAATATCAATCTTTTACTTACTTGTCTAGCTCAAATTCCAGGTCAAAGATCAATCTAATTTAGCTCTCCATATATGCAAGATCATCCAAGCACAAAGTGGAAGTAGATTGGTTCCAGAAAAGGCAAGGAGATGATAGCAGATTATAGCTATCTTTGAACATAATCTTATATGACTCTTGAAGTGACTATGAACGGAAGTAAAGCAGAATTTCAAAGCTATAGGGTTATGAGTGCATTTCAGAAATGTGAGGAAGGAGGAAGAATGAATTCCAACAGAAACATCTAAGGAAAGCCTTTGCCATATACATGTGTCATTAGCTGAGTTAAGATAAGTGCCTCCTTATTTAAAGACCCTTATCTTACAAGGAAGCAAGCTACATGTCTTCCTTTTAAATGGTACACATGCCCTCTTCTTAAGCTGCCATATGTCACTTAATCCCTAGGCCAAATGTCACTCATTTTATAGGCTTGGTCATCCTAATTTTTCATGTATCCATTTGTCTTGTCACTTGGCATTTTACCTAGACTAAATGTACATTTTAATTCATCAATTTCTCAATCGAAACAATAAATTCCAAGTTACCAATTATAGCCCATCAATTCTTATCATTGGTAATCCAAAGTACAAGACATTGGAATTGCAAATCCAAAGTCCAAGACATTGGAATTGCACATTCATGTCACGTTCGTTTTAGTTTCATACCCCGGAATATGTCAATTGAGTGCAATTTGTCTGAATCTCAATTCATGTATGTATGCTAATATTATGCATATGAATACAATCATAAAATCATATCACAAATGTACCAAATTCATTCTATATGATGTCAC
>JAOTBA010000008.1:19924885-19935635 GCA_025629845.1 Erythroxylum squamatum | reverse complement strand
GTTATTGATTTGATATGATTTTTGTGATTGTGAATTGTGGTTGCATGCTTATATCTAAGTGAGTCGCGTTATGAAAAAAAATGATAGGAAATTATTAAGGATGAGAAATTGTGTTAAGCAAGGAACCACGCTCAAGTATGATGATGGTACTTTGTTAAGTAAAGTATGACGGTATTTTGTTAAGCAAGAGTTGGATTCCGGAAACGGGATCCAACAGTGATAGGGAACCAAATCTCACCTGTTTTGAGCTAGTTCATGGTGGAAAGACTTTTAGACCAAGTAAGGGTTGGTTCGAGGTTTGAAAGTCGAGAGGGAGAATTTAGCAATGTGCAGGTCTAGGAGATTTTTTGTGAGTCTATAAAAGCAATGCAGCAATTGGGGAGAAAGATGAGCAAACATCCACATAAGCGTTAGAATTTCGAAAGGCTCTGTCATCCATCCAAAGAGATTGAAGCAAGGAATTTTTGCAAGGATTATTTGGGAGTGATAGGGAACCAAATCCCACCTATTTTGATCTAGTTCAAGGTTGGTGGAAGGATTTTTTAGACCAAGTAAGGGTTTGTCTGAGGTTTGAAGTGGAGCATGTTAATGAGTTTCCTAAATCTTTATTCACTTTCTTTCTAATTTCCATGCTTTAGTTAAGATTAACTGTTAAATTTTTAGTTTAGACATGTTGTTTTGAGTATTTAAGATATCATTTTTCTAGATTAATTCAAGTTATTCTGAGATGATTTAATACTATTAACTGCTGGAATTTATGATTGTGTTTATTTATGTTCTTATTTGATTAGATAAATCATTGATTATTTGAATATAAGTAGAATTAGTGATTCGTTTGGAGTTGTATAGGTTGGAACTTTGCCATTCGTCTAACAAATTTTAGATGTTGATTGTGTTTCCTTGTGCTTAGCGTGTTTTAATTAAGCTAGTTTAGTTTCTAAAAGTGAAAAGGAATAAGTAGGAACTAGCTGGTTAGTTTTCTACATTTAATTTGTTAAATGTCTCGGATTATCTCGAATATATCGAAATTCTATGACTAAATTAAATTTTGAAACATGTTTGTTCATTTATAAATACTAGATTAGATTTTTATATTGTTTCTTTGATTCCTAGATTTGATTTGACTTTATTTTAACTATAATCCCCCTCTTTTTATATACGTATTGGTTTAGTTAAATTCATAGGTTTTGTTATTAAGATTGTTTTAATTTTGGATTTCTTTTATATTTCAGGTCATCAATAAAGTTAATATTCTATGTAAAGTTAGATGTATGAATATGGACAACCTAAATTAGTTGAGATAATTCTCTCTTGAAGCTAAATTACAACTTTTATACTTAATGTAGATAAAATAGTATTATTAGATTTATATTGTGAATTGGAATTATGCATTCAATAATCAATTAGTTGTCCATTTCTTCATGTTTTCTAGTTGATTAAAGTTAAACTTGTAAATTTAAATTGATGTCAATAACTTGGTTTAAAAAGGAACATAACGTTTAATTTGCAATTGAATAAAGAATTGAAGTAAAAATGATCAAGTTGACATTGATTTCATATATTATGTCTAGATTTCATCCAAGATATCCAAGTTTTCATTTTCATATAGAAGTGTTTTATTATGTATGTGTAGTCTCTTCTTAACTTGAAAAATAGCATAACTTAATGTATTTTACATAAAAGAACTATATATTGGATATTACGTATGAAAATGTGGATCAAAACATGATTAATATATATTATGACAGATCTAGAATTTTTCTTTTAATAGTTTATTAGTTTATAGAAAGGTTGTTTTAGTTAAATTATGTTAAGATATATGTCTTGATTGAATTAGATGTGTAAACACCAAACTAGGATTACTTTAAAGTATTACAAGACGAAACAGGGGTTGTCCAACCAAAAATTGTGAGGATTTGCATTATTTGATTTTACCATTAAAAATTTCAGCATTATATATATTTTGATGATCATGATTTATGTCAAAGACAATCATTTCCAACTTTTGAATGTCGATTGTGTGAATGTGCAAGTTTATTTATAATTTTTAATGTTGTATATTAATAATTTTGGTTAAAGAAGATATTATGTGTTAGTGCATTGATCATGTTTCTTCCTTTAAGATAGAATTCATTTCATATAAACGAAATTATTAGGATGTAATTATCTCTTTGAAAAGTACTATAATAAATAAATGAAATTAGTAAATTAACTTTCCACATTGGATCGACTCTTATTTGCTATATACTAAATTGATTAATAAATTTTAAATTAAAATAAGGATTTAATTTATGTATGCCTAATAACACGTATCATCCTGTACTCTTCAACAATTACTTAGGTTAAGGTGGAAGCTTATTAAATAAATTAGATTTATTATTGGCAATGGAAAAGCACATGGTCTTATAATGATTCATGACATTCACGTGGTCGTTTATACATGCTCCTTATTACTACTTCTATGACAAACGGATTTTTTAGCAAATTCAAGAGTTAGCATACTTATAAATGACAGTTGATGATCTTGGCAACACCATTAGGCTTTGAACCGCTCCATCATTATAAATAACATGCCTTTCTATAACCTTGATCATAGTAAACAAAATAGGGTCCTTTGATCCAAACATACTTCTGGTAAGTTCAATAATAGCTCCTGCTATGAGATCTATATGGAATCAAAGTCTATTATTGGGATGCATAAACTTTTCTAAGTTAACTATTATCTCCCTAAAGCCTCATTTATCACTTAGATAGTAATTATAGGTTGATTAAGCATAAAGGATAGACTCTTTTTTGGTACTTTCTATAACTAAATTTACCTTCTTTTTAACATCCATCCTAAATGGCTTAATCACCTATTTTTTAAGTGCTCCTTTGTCATAAGAACTTGACACTCTATTCTCCAGTTCTATAAGATTAGTTATAGAGGTAACCAATTGCAACACATCATTCCATAGGCAAATAAGAAAACAAGATGTTTAGGACCATCTTCATTTGCTTCACTTACTTTATTTGGATGGAAAGGAATAAGAAGCTATTTTTAAACAGAACTACAAACCAAAGCTCCTTCTAGGAGCACACACTATAGCAGATTAGGGAGGCTCTTTTTTACAAGTATTCATCATAACAACATAACTTACTCTTAGCCTTTTCTTAAAACCAATAAAATGTTCTATTAAATCATATTCAGCTAAGGAAGAGTTATGGTTAAGTCTATGTAGTCTGAAACTAAATCCAATTTTACTTTACACTTTAGATAGATTTTAGTTTTGAATGTTTGCTACTAATTTATTATGAGGACAATATAAATGTAGTCTGCTATACTCCAAGTCAGTAGCACTTAGTTGCTTTTAATAGTTAGCTTGTGACTGATGGCTAAAACTTTTGTAACCCTCTAAATTTGGGTCCTTTGGGCTTAATAAATATATTCTTTATTTTCAAAAAAAATATCGCATGCAATGTCTTATATTTTCTTAGGGTAGACATTGAATGATAGTTCCAAATCAACATAATGGTACTTACTCCATGATGACATAAATGATACACAATAAACAAGAAAATGATACCTATTCCACTGTAGCGCTAACTAATATCCCCAAAATGATATCAATTCCACTATGGCCTTGTGTGATATGTTCTAACAAATATAATAGTACCTTATTATTTTGATACTAAATAATTGGTTCCAATTAACCATCACACAACATACACATCATATTCTCATATTGCTTTACAGAATATCAAATAGTATATATTAATCAAATAAATAAGTCAATCACACTTATAAGATACCAATATTGAATACCTGAGGAAATCATTGGTATCTCCATGATATCATATCACACAATTTATACCTACTAGAATAAATAAATGTCAAAAATCACTAAATTCTTACATATTTAATATGAATAGAAAATTTTAATTATATAAATTTTATTAATTTTATCAACACTCTAATTTACCATAAACTTAATTTAAGGTTTGTTTAATTATTTCAAAAATAAATGAGACATAAATAAACAATCAATAATAAAAATAATTAAAAAGGAACCTAGAAACTCCAATTAGTATAATCCATTTATTAACAATATGATAAGTAACTTAAATTAAATGACTGAATAATCACTACTTGAATTCCCACTACTACTTTCAAATCCTAACTAATTGTCTTTCTTATCACTCAAAATTGTCTGTTTTTATTGTTCACCTTCACTCCTATACCTCTCTCTCTCTCTATCTATCTATCTTTTTTATTTTAGCGTTAAAAATCCTATTGAATTATTTTCAAGAATTTTTTTTTAAAAGTAGTTTTTGAACATACTATTCAATTAGTACGAGATACCAATCAACCAATATCCTAAATTTACCTAACACTAATCGATCAATAAGGCATATTAATTGAATAATAAACCTAGATCAGTCCTAAATGTCTATTTTAGATTGTATAAAATACTCTTAGCTTTCCATAACCTGTTTAATCATCCTAATCTAATAGTCATTTGAATAATAATGTCCAAAACACCAAACCATATTAAATGTTCATAAAAAAAGTGAACTAGCATGCTTCTTCACAAAAATTTCCTTTTTTTATATAGTGATTTCACCATAACTAATTAATCATATAACTTATAATCATTCAATATTAAACTCCATTTTAATCTAAACTACAATCCTCTTAAGGTATTAAACTTTATTAAGCCATCAAAATCTAAGTTTAAAACTTATTACATTTCGCATCTTCTTTAGATCAACATTGACTTCATCTTCATATATTATGTGACTAAGAAAATTAAAATGATCTAGTATATCATCAATAGAAACAATGTGAAAATGAACAAAAAATTGTTTAAAGAAACTATTCAAAAGATTAATAAAGACTTGAGGGGATTAATTAAACAAATGATATCACTAAAAACTTATAAAACCCATATTGATATTTGATTGATTTCTTTTTTAATATATACTATTTTTTAACCCTAAAATATTGATACATGACCTTAAATTAATCATAAAAATGTAACCTGCTCCTTGTAATTAATCAAGAAAGTTATACATGGAAGAGGGTACATCATCTTATTATCACCTTACTGGGTGGCCCGTAGTCATTACATAATTGTAAAGATCCATCTTTGATCTTTAAAAATTGAAATGGTTATCCCAAGGTGAAGAAATCAGTTTGAGAAACCTCTTTTATATAACATCTTATAACTATAACTTTAGTTCCTTTAGCTCAGCAGGCGCCATCCTGAACGAGAGAATTGAAATAGGCTCATTTCCTAAAAGTAAGTAAATATAGAATCTTTTCCCTCTTTTGAGGAAAACCTAAAAATTCCTCTAGAAAACATCTAAAGTTTCATTCACAACTTATTTCCTAATTCTCTTCACCTTTGATTAACATATAGGATGAATAGCCTTAACATTTCTTCATTAATATTTTTCTTGCATTGAAGAAACCAAAGTGATAGGCACATCAGACCTATCTCCTTGAGAATAAAGTCTTCTACCTTAAGTATGTTAAATAAATTTTGTTTCTCATTATAACCAAAAGAAGAAAAGTATGAAGCAAACCAGTTCATCCTTAAGATAATGTTAAAGTTGGTCATCTCAAGCACTACTAAATCTACACTAAGCTCGTACTTTTATTTTCACTTCATAATTTTTGTAACTAGTTTTTCATTTATCTTACTCTCGAATTTTTCCCCATAATTAATGTCATAAAAAGTAAGATTCTCTCCCCAAGTGGTTGGAAAAATAGGTGAAATAAAAGAAAAGGTATATCTTTGAACACATAATACCTTGACAAGAAAATAATACATAGAAAGTGTATTATCACAAAAGAATTGGATGTAGTAGGACCATGCTAGGTAAGAGCAAATACTATAGCCTAATCTCGACCCACCTTATTGGATTCATTAGTTACTCACTTATCTTACTTCTTCTAAAACTACTTATCTTCTATTATCCAAACTACTAGCCTATCCTATATAATTACTATAATTCCCAACAACACTTAAAATTTGAAAAGAAACATTTCTTAGAAATTTTGGATCCCAAGATTTTGCACTCTCTAGCCCAATCTTCTTTTTACTTATATCTGTAATATGCTCCAACTTTACTTATGAAATAGGCCTTGATATGCCACCTTATATAATCAATAAGTGGTGAGAGTACTATCAAAGTGTGAAGAGTTATAACTAGCACCACTAGCTTCTAAAGGGCTATAAAATTGGCCTATAGATTTTTTCCTCTTTAAATGTACACCAAATTTCATTTAAGTAGAAGTGAATCATTTGAATCTTAGAAGATATGCCATCATCTCTTTGTCTAGTGTAAAAAATTCTTTATAACTTTCTGTTTTACTTCCTCTTACGATCTTCCATGTCTCTTATCTCTAATATCTTAGCCCTATCTATGATCTTAGATAAATATTTAAGAAAAATAATTACCAACATTCTATAGAAAGAACCTTGAAGACCTCTAAAAAGCCTCTTAATAAAGGTAAGAGAGTAACACAAGTTCAATATGGATCTTTATTAGACCTATATTGGCAGTTATGTTTTGTACTTTTAAGATTTTTTACAATATAAAAGATAGTGAGACTATTATGATAGGTAAATTATCAAATATAGGATAGAAAAGCAAACTAGAGAAAATTTTAAGGGAAAGAAGGCATTTTCATTGAGATTTAAGTGAAGCAATTCAAGATTTTACGATCCAAGAGAATGAGTTCTTTTATCTTGTATTCTTTCTTAATTTTTGTTAACTGTCCTTAATATAAACTAAATTAGGATAGATCTAGATGGGCTAAATCTTATAATTATTTTTTAAGATTGGTTCATTCATTTAGTGTAAGACTTAAGTTTTCTTGTAAATTATTCATGACAACTTCTTTTGTTTGAATCAAAATTTACTAGTGACTTAATTCATTTCAAATTTCATATATAAAGGATTTAGAAATAATATGTATCTATAGATTGTGACATGAATAATAAGAGTTGCATAAAATCATAGACATAAGACCATATAAATCTACTAGGTTATATTCAAATGTAATAAAGAAATTCGTAGAATAAGTTGATGCCACCTAGGGGTTTTGATTACAAAGAGATTTAATAAGAATTAAGAATATAATCAAGTTACACAAGATAATAAGCAATTGAGACATAAAAAGGGGCTTAGATAGATTAGAAATAGTTTAAATCATCTACCAAAAGTTATTGGAGAATTATGAAAAATGACACCTGCTTAGTTTTGTGCTGGACCTTTGTTCCAAAAGACAATACCATATTAGTGTCATTTGGCTATATTTGTTTTTGGAAGAAGTTCTAAAAGCAAATAGGTGCCAAAGTTAAACTTATAATCGATTCCAGAGTTATGAACAATTTAATGTGTAGTGTTTTTCTTAGGTTACTATAAATTCTCAAGTAAATACTTTAAGTTGGAATTTTAGGGGGAAGGGTTTAAATAGTTTTGATTGGAAACTAGGTATTTGTCTAATGTTATTATGAGGGAGAGGGTTAAACTTGTTCCTATAGAGAGGTTAGGATGATTTCTCTAAGTTTATAGGTTCTAGCAAAGGGATCATTTTTTTGGTTGGGATTATTAACATACTTAACTTATTAAATAAATTAATTATAAAAAATGAATTCCTTAATTGAAAATTAGTAGCTAAATGTCTTGGAGATCCACAGATATCACATGGTAATGGTTTAATCTATTTTAGCGATTAAATTATATGCTCCATCCATGATCTTATTCAAAGGAGCACCACCAACAGTAACATCCACTAATATCTTGGTGTTATAGGTCATCCTATTGTAGAATGTCCAACTGATGAGCCATTTCTCTAGCCTATGATGGGGACATGAACTTAATAGATCCTTATATCTATCCTAAGCTTTATATACTGACTTTCCTTCCTTTTGAGCAAAATTTGTAATATGATTTCTAATTTGAGTAGCTTTACCTAGGGGGAAGTATTTGTTAAGAAAATTTTGGGACAATTATTCCTAAGTTGTATTAGATCCTATTGGCAAGTTTTGTAGCCATGCCTTCGCCTTATCCCTTAATAAAAAATGGAATAGCCTTAGATTGATGGCATCTAGTGAGACACCATTAAGCTTCAGTATATCACAATAATCCAAGAACATAGAGAGGTGTAGGTTTAGTTCTTCAATAAGGGGCCTCTAAATTGATCATATTACACCGTAGAGATAAGAGAGGGATTTAGTTCAAAGCTATTGGCTTTGATGTGTGGCCTTGTAATTTTCAAACTAGTCCCTTGAGGACTTTGATATGACAAAATCATTCAAAGATCTCATTTTTCTACAACCATTTTTGCTTTTTTACCCTTTATCCATTTATGGTGTCTTCTTATTATGTATAGAATTAATTCATTCTTGGGTTCTAGTTTAATAAGATTCATAAGATTTGTAGACTTTTGCATGCAATAAGTGAACTATAAATCCAAAATAAAAGGGTATGTTCCAATTAGTTTATAAATTACATCATTGTTAACTATGCCTTGTCCCTGAAAATGATGTCAAAAACTTGATTTATCTATTTTATACCATAAGCACACGGTGTAGTTATAGCTAGCACTAGCGAGTATGGGTTGACCTTCTAAGGACTAGTTGTTCATTACAAATTATCTAGACTATCAAATACGTTTCATTGAAAAGGGAGACAACCAAAAAATTATAAACACCAAATAAAAGCAATGGTCAAGTAGAAAGAAATCTATTAATTTGTTATATCTAGGAAAAATGTTCCCTAAAAATACCTTAAATTTTAGCTTCGCTCTAATTTAATGAAAAAACTCTAATTCATTATATCAATAAGAACTCCTAAGTTATAATTATGCTCTCTTTTAAGTAACATAACCCTTATTCTTTGGTCAAGTCAATTAAAATTTCTTTCTAATCAAAACAACCTAACAATGAATTAATCTAATTTATGAATTCTTATTATAGGTTATATTCTAAACGAGAAAGCTTATGAATTTCTCTATTGAGTAACTCACTTAACCCTCATCATTTATGTTATAATATAACTATACACATCATATCTCAATCTTAATGTATAAATATAATTATTAAACCATAAACTATTGTTCCTTCAATTCAATCAACATAAGAACATGGATAAATATCAAGAAAAATAGGGATTTTATTAAATCAAAAGATCATTTTAAAAAATTACATCGCAAAATCAAGCCCACCTAAATCTATATCCTAATTTGTTTATAAATAGATAATAATGAACAACTTATACCAAAGAAAGAACAAAAGATAAGGAAATCATCATAATAAATCTTGAAATCTTGATCAATCTTGTTAAGATCCTTATTCCTCTTCCAAGATTTTTTTTCTCAATCTTGGCTATTGTATTTGGCTTCTAATTGATTCTTTTTTATTTCAAACTCCTCAATAATTAAAAGCTCATTTTCCCACTAACTTTTCTTCTAATAAATAAGAACCTAATTTTTAATGCCTAACATGGCTCTAATATAGGGTTGTGTATATACCATACTGCTCTACACCATATTCTATAATTTTTTTATGTGGGAGTAAACACAAGAATATGTACACCTATATTAGTGAACATAGGTTAAATATGGGGTATATTAGGTGTACAAGGAGAAACATAATGCCCCTTTTGAAATACGATCTAAATAAAGTGGCATATGGGTGTTATATTCCTTAGATGATAGATTTCTAAGGGAAACAAAATGAGGTATAATGGAACATAGCCTGTAATACAGTTTTGTCACAAATTAACCTCAATGTTCTCCCAATCCTCTCAATCAAGACATATTCTTCTAGCATAATCGACCTACTCACCATTTGTCAAATAAACTCAAGAGAGACTAATTAAGGTTAAAGAAACCAGCAGTGGAGTGGTATAGAATTATGCAAACCATGAAATAATTATGCAATATTTGAGCCCCTAATCAATTGAAATGGTCAAGAAAATGTTACTAAAAAGATGACCATGATTTGTTACAAATGTAAAGGCTCCAATTTTTCTTATTTTAGTCCACTTGACTTGAAGTTCTTTTGAATTGTATATGCACTTCACTTTGTTCATTTTTTTCATCCTTTTATTTATCAATTCAATCAATTAGCTCATTTTTTCCCTTCCATTGAATTGGATTTCTTAACATGTTGCATGATTTTATTATAATATCATTACTAACATCATAAAAAATAAATTCATTAGTAGTAATATATTTTACTATCATTAAAATTATAGGTTAGGTCTCACTTGGTCCTCCATTATATATATAATTTTTGTATGAATTAAATTAATTAATATCCACATGTAAGATGCTAAACCCCCGCTTCCGGAGCCTAGCATTCGGAGCCATAAACTGAAACAATACTTGTCCTTATCCTATTGAACTTATTTAGGGACAAATGGCATAACTTTCTCTGTAGACATCGGATTAAACAATTCCTTGGAGTGTTTAAAAGAAGACTTTGAGATCTACAAGACAAATTCTATCGTCTGAAGGGTCAAAATTAGACCAGACGATACAAAATGTACAGTGCACAGAAGAAGCAAAAGGTCAACTATAGAGGAAACAGAAAACAGACGAAGCCAAAAAGCAGACGAATAGGAAAAGCAGACGAAGCCAAAAAGTAGACGAATCTAAAAAAGCAGACAAATAGAGTCAACTTAAGACGAAGCAAAGTCAACTTAAGACGATGCAACTCTTAAGACGAAGCAGAGTCAACTTAAGACGAAG
>JAOTBA010000008.1:19907992-19923536 GCA_025629845.1 Erythroxylum squamatum | reverse complement strand
TTTGCAGGTACTTCTAGCTAAAATCACTCAGAATCATGGATCCAAGCAATGGCGTCCAGCCCCAGCAGATTCAGACATAACCATTATGAATTAAATTAATTAATACTCACATATAAGACTTTACTGCAAATTATTATTTATAGCGACTCATGAAAAACTCTAGAGAAATTTAAAACTTCAAGGAAAATATTCTTGCCATTATTTATCCTTCGTTATTGGACTATTTGATAGCAAAATTGTAACTTATATTTGGTCGACATATTGAAATGATTAAACTACAAATACGGGCATCATTGTTAAAGAACAAATTATTAGAATCCTAATCGTGAATCGTTTTCACGTGTAAACTTAATTACTTCCAAATACACAGAATCATACATTTATTATTCATTCAATAGAATTTGTATAAAGGAATAAGCTAACAATGTTTCATATAAACATTATAACATCTGTGTGGAAGAATTGTAATTGTATAGAGGTATTATATTTAAGTAATAAAATTTTAAGAAAGAAAAAGTGAAGAAGGAATATTTATTTAGTTATTGATTGTGAATGAAGATACACTAATTTTTAAGCCAATTTGTTTGTATAATATCTTATAATTCGAAAATAAAAATCTCAAAGGTTTTTGTCAGGCTATAAGGAGTAATTAGGGATTGCTCAGCTCGAAGGTAAGATTGGTGCATGCTTTTATGCACCAGGCGTTTCACCAACCCTAATTCAGCTCTTCCAAACTGTACTCTCTTCAACGTTGGTTCTATCACCTACATCATTCTACACGGATTTATGATAAACCACTCAAATTATAGTCTCTCCTTCGTTACATTTCACTCTTAATTGCTATCTTTTTCGATAAAATTTGCTTCTTAAGATAATTTGAATTTCTAGATCCTGACTTTTTTTCACAATTAAAGGTATTGAACTTGTACAATAGCTACAATTATCATCGGCAATCCTAATTGGGTTTATGGCGTTACATTTATTTGCTAAATTTACAATGAGCTTACGAGCTCATACGATAAGAAAAGTTAGATTACACACAAGCTCAAATAAAATTTTATCCTATAATCAATTGATAATAGGTAAAGTAGTTCACTAGACTTATATGTTGGTCTTCTTTCTCTTCTTTCTTTGATGTGGAATACTCACATGTGGGTATTCTCAATACTTCCCCTCACATATAAGTTCCTTGTTACTTGGACAATCTGAAGAGGTACGTAAACAATACTCACGTGTAGGTATTCTCAACGTTATTGTATTGACGATAGGTTTCGACGTGAAACTAAACTGGGCTCAAGTTCATGTAATTATTGTGATAGAGCAAGGTTGGGCGATTGAGCCATTAAAGCAAAGAAGGTAACTGGTATTCTTGTGTGAAAGCCATTCAAGCCAAAAATGGAGTTGAAGTTATTTGGTATTATTGGCTCTTTTCTGTCTTCCATTGTATTTTAAGTTCATTTCCGGAACCAAGTGGTTTTCTTATTTACTTCCTTCGTGAGGTAACCGTTGTCATGGAACATGTGGCCACAAAAAATGGTGTTGCAGCTGTGAATTTGATTCACAACTCTAATTTATATTGTGGCTGCCATAACGAACCTAAGTCGAGACCTATTTTGGTACAACAAAAAGCTTTTCATAGGGAAGAGGATTTCTAGCACCTCATGAACCTTCATCCAGCAAGCAGCTGGAATGGTCTATTCCGAAGTATACAAAAATCAATGCGTATGGCTCATGACATGACCAGGATCGCAAGTCAGGTTGTAGTGTTATTATGCGAGATTGAGGACGAACTATCTTGGCTGTTTCAATCCCAATATCCTTTTTACTTTATCACTTTTAATTGTGGAAGTTCAAGCTGCCTTGGAAGGATTTCTCTTGACAAAGTGGGGCCGACCTCAGAAAATGCATCATTGAAGCGGATTCTGCCCATATTTCAAGTTTTCAACCCTTACAAGTAGAGGACCTTCGGAAGAATCTGACATGTATAAGAGTATGCAGTCAGTTTTCTCTTCAATCCGTACGTATTACACGCCAACTTACTAATAAACGTATGAGATTAAGAACAGTTGTTAACTGGTTTCTAGTGCGGGTAATAAAGTGAAATGAATTAATGTAATTCAGTTGCCTTTTGAAAAGATGTAATGACAATGTATGTTGGTATTAATCGTGAAACTAGCTAGTAAAACCATGCGACATACTCACTCTGGCTCAAGCTAAGGAGCTACCATGTTATTATACCATGTTAATTAGAATCTTAGTGGACCATTACGCCCGACATTCCAAGATCATAATGTTCATAATAAACTATTTCTATGTAAAAGAGAGAGAATTAAAAAAGAGCACGCAGCGAAGTGCATGTCAATGTTCTTGCTCAAGTATTTAATAGTTCTCATCTAATTAACAAAGTCTCGATCGATCGATAAAGTTTCTACTAAGTGATGAGGCTGGACCACTAACTAATTAAGAACATAGAAAACCTACCAATTGCGAGGGAGATAGCTTGAAACCCTTATTCAAGGGAAATGGGTCGGTTCGACGTTAGGCCTACCTCAATCAATTAAGGGGGAAAAAATAAAGTGACTTCTTGGAAGAACCAAAAAGAAAGTATGGACAGTGAGGACAGTGTTATTTTGATAAGTACGAATATAGCACTAAAACTAATTTCGGACTGTAATGCCCTTTACAGCGTTACTCATTTGGTTCCCCTTAACTAAAAACTAAAAGGTCACAGTACTTCATAACAAATTCTTGCAATAAGATGAATTTTAGCCAGCTAGAGGTCTTGTATTTTGTATCTTGGGATGTCTTCATTAATAAAATTGCATCTTGTGATGTTAGAAATTTAAAGTAATTGCATTTACGAGTCAGCCATGTAGAGACTTTCATCGGAGTTTAAATGAGTATTGGAGGAAGTATTGAACGCGAGCTTCTTCTGAACTTAAAACTACGCGAGTTTGAAATGCAATATCTACTTCCCCTTTTCAAAGGTTAGTAATAAGCCAACCAACTTAATCGTTCAAATGAAATACTAGTACTCCGATTAGAATTTAGAAAAGAAGATTGATCAATTTATACATGAACTCTCTGCATGGAAATTGAATGTCCTCTAGTGAAGTGTGCTTTGGTTGCTTACATGTAATTAACCTAGAAGGCAAAATATGGCAAACTTAGTAAATAACCCATAGGCTCTACCCCATAAGGTTATGACTATATGCATATGGTCCTTACCTCCCGCCATCTCAGTTTATAACAATCTTGATCATTCCTACAAAGAAATGGGGTGATTAATTCAACTTAATGACGATTTAGTATTTGAGTTAATGAAATTAGGGCTAAACTTGATTTTGCTAACCAAGTTCATCACATGAAAACTGAATTAATCATTCTCTTTAGTTCTTTAAGTCAGATATGAGCCCGTATTCTTAGTTAGTTCCAGGAACTAATCCGACAACTGTATGCGTGCTCAGCTAGTGGATATCCTTTCTGTTAGTTATCAGTAACTAAGTAGCGTGAAGCTAGCACAAATTAAAACAGAATGTGATCAGATACTGGACGGCAGTGGTAACTGACGTAAACAAGTAATAAAGAAATGCAAAAGGTAAGAGTTTGAAGAGGACGTAGTGGAGATAGGCGTGAAGTGGTGAAAGGAGAGAAGAGACAGAGAAGAAGAAGAAGTGTAAAACCCTAGAAAATGGTGACGAGTACAGCCTGCCGGGTATGACAAAGACCACACAGCATATTCCTTCCAGAAAGACATTTGTGGGGTCTTCAATTACGGTAAACGATAGCACACGAGCATTACTCTTAACGTAAAGACATCTAACTTTTTCTTCTTCTTTTCTCTTTTATCTTCTTTTCATTCTTTAGCACTGTCTTCTGATATTGTTGTTTGCCCCATATTGTAACTCCTATCTCTCTCTACCCCGAAAGAGAATCCAAGATAATCATAACGAGTCCAAACGAAAGAGGTTCAAGACTGCCTGCTTTTAGACTTGTAAAATTAAATGCATTCCCCAACTTGCCCTCGTTCCCGCACCCTTGAAGAAACACGTCCGGACATATATGTATTTACATGAGTAAACGATCTGGTCAAACCCTGTCCATGCTCTTTGCCCCAGAGAATCTAGCAACCCCTTTGAATCGATGAAATACAGGTCTAATGCAATGAATGTCCTCACATGAGAACACAGAGCCTTTAAAGTAAATTTATAATACAATTTAGTATTTCAAACTTAACCTCTTTTGCTGTTCATTTATATTTAAAAATTTACTGTTTTACTTTTACCAGGCATGAGTGTCTCAAACATTTCATTAGGCTTTGTTGATTGAGTGTCCAGTCCACCGAAGCCATAATTAGAATGGTAAGGGACTGCAAGTTACCTTGAAGAACGTTGAAAATAAGTACAACAAAGGGCATGTTCACATGCCCCCGTAAGAACTTTGAAGCTTTTCAACGGTCACAGAAACCCTTGTCCATACATATACGTGTATGAAAATGAGCGAGTCGGTCAAAAAAGAGCATTTGGGTATGTCCGACAAAATCAAAGCGCTTTTCCAACATCTGTCCCTGTTGTGTTGCCCTTTCAATCCTTAGTGTTCAAACCTTCAACGAAAGTCAAGGTGCATTTTTGTAATTATCTCTCATTTCAGTGCTCTTTCTACTTTTCTCTTATCTCTATTTATACGCCGTGTATCCAATCATTCTCTCTACGGACAACACGCCATTCCTTCTCTTTCCATAAATCTTCCTTGAATTGCACAGTTCTCAAATAAACTACGGGTTTTAGCTCGGTGCGTTCCTGGACTTCTTTGCAGCACAAATTAAATTATGCAATTCTTGTTTTTATATAATTACATGATGTCAGTTTATAATTCTGCATATTATAACATTGGAATAGGATATGCATCAAGCTGCTTGGTTCAAGTGCAACCATTGTCAGTTCATTCTCCATTATTTTATTCTGGCACCTTTAGTTTAACATGATTGTTTATTATCCTAATTTCTGCTTTTTCTCGCCCTTCTAACAGCTTCAGATCCGAGGGATTAAAATGATACCAGCACGTTCGTAGTGAGGAAAAGGGAAACCTTTTATCATATTAATTAGCTGAAAGAGCTCCTAAAGTTATTGCTATCATTTTCTTTGCTCCCAAGTTATTGCTACGTAGATGTTATTTCAGTACTAGACAGAGATGGCCATGAAAGAAACTCAGCCATGTCCGTCGTTGTGCTGGTTAATGTTAATGTTCTTGAGCCCTTGCTTCCGCAAGTTGCATGCAGACCAAGTTGAGCTTCTCTGGTCCTTCAAATCCTCAGTTAATGATCCCTTTCAACATCTCTCCAACTGGAATCCATCCGCCACTTTTTGCAAGTGGCAAGGTATCAGTTGCAGCAACAATTCTCGAGTTAATGTCCTAGATCTTTCCAGCAAAAACATCTCCGGGAAACTTTCTTCCTCAATCTTTCAACTGCCATTTATTGAAACCATCAACCTCTCTAGCAATCAACTCACCGGCGAGATTCCTGATGATATGTTTTCTGCTTCTACCTCCTCCCTCCGATACCTCAATCTTAGCAATAACAATCTCACTGGTTCCATACCAGCTGGTCCAAATCCCAGCCTGGAAATATTCGATCTTTCCAACAACATGCTTTCGGGAAAAATTCCAGAGGAAATTGGATCACTTTCAAGCCTGAAGTTTCTTGATCTTGGTGGAAATGTTCTGGTGGGAAGAATTCCAATCTCTGTTACAAACATCACAGGTTTGCAGGTATTAACTTTGGCCTCAAATCAATTAGTTGGCGTAATCCCTCCAGAATTAGGCCGACTTACGAGCTTGAAGTGGATTTATATGGGATACAACAATCTTTCTGGGGAGATACCAAACGAGATAGGCCAGTTAACAGCTCTGAATCATCTTGATCTTGTCTACAACAATCTCACAGGAGAAATCCCATCCTCTTTGGGAAACCTCTCCAATCTTCAATACCTATTTCTTTATCAAAACAAGCTTAAGGGTTTGATTCCAAGGTCCATATTTGACCTCAAAAAATTGGTTTCTCTTGATCTTAGTGATAATTCACTTTCAGGACAGATTCCAGAACTTATAATCCAGATGCAAAACTTGGAGATTCTTCATCTTTTCTCCAACAACTTCACTGGGAAAATTCCTACAGCCTTATGTTCCTTACCTCGTCTTCAAGTCCTTCAGCTTTGGTCTAATAAATTGTCCGGTGAGATACCTAAAGATCTTGGGAAACTAAACAACCTCACCGTACTAGACCTTTCCACCAATTCTCTCACTGGAAAAATACCTGGAGGCCTATGCAATTCTGGCTATCTGTTTAAACTCATTTTGTTCTCGAATTCACTTGAAGGTGAAATTCCTAAGAGTTTGGGTGCTTGCAGAAGTTTACAGAGAGTACGTCTGCAAGATAACGGGCTATCCGGTGAGCTACCATCAGAATTCACTAAACTGTCGCTTGTGTACTTCTTGGATATCTCAAGCAATCATCTTTCAGGGAGGATTGACGGGAGAAAATGGGAGATGTATTCTCTTAAATTGTTGAATTTGGCTCGGAACAGATTTGCTGGGCACTTACCGAATTCATTTGGCAGCAACAAGCTAGAGAACTTGGATTTGTCTCACAATGGATTTTCAGGTCCCATTCCACATAGTTTTGGGAACTTACTTGAGCTGATGCAATTGAAGCTAAATGAAAACAAGCTCTTTGGTAATATCCCAGAAAATTTATGTTCATGCAATAAGCTTGTTAGTCTAGACCTTAGCCACAATCACCTCAGTGGTCAACTCCCTACCGGATTTTCTAACATACCGGTTCTGAGTCAGCTGGATGTGTCACAGAATCAATTATCAGGCGAAGTGCCCAGGAATTTGGGAACAGTGGAATCGCTTGTTGAAGTGAACATCTCTCACAATCATTTCCACGGTAGTCTACCGTCAACAGGAGCTTTTTTAGCTATAAATGCGAGTGCAGTTGCTGGCAACGACCTATGCGGTGGTGACGCTACTAGTGGTTTAGCTCCATGCAGAAGGGCAAGGAGCCTAACTCGGTGGTTAGTTGTTGTTTATTTTCTTGGAGGATTTATTTTACTAGCTATTGCTGCTTTTAGCATTATTTTCCTTCGGAGAAGAAAGCATATGGAGCTGAAAAAAGTTGAGAATGAAGATGGAGTTTGGGAGTTGCAGTTTTTCCATAAAAAAGTATCGCAATCCATGACAATAGATGATATTTTCTCGTCCACCAAACAAGAAAATGTCATTTCTAGGGGCAAGGAAGGGATTTTATACAAGGGGCTTGCCATCATGAGTAACATGCAGTTTGTGGTAAAGGAAATAAGGGTTGTGCACTCAATTCCACCGAGCGTTTGGGCTGAAATCTCAGAGTTTGGTATGCTGCAGCATCCAAATATAGTCAAGCTGACTGGAGTGTGTCGTTCCGATAAGGTAGCTTATCTGGTTTACGAATACATAGACGGCAGCAAAAACCTGAATGAAGTTCTTAGAAATTTAAGTTGGGAAAGGCGGAGAAAGATAGCAGCGGGGATTGCGAGAGCTCTCCGATACTTACATTGCTACTGTTTTCCGAGTGTTACTGTGGGTAACATGTCACCGGAGAATGTAACGATCGACGGAAATGACGAACCTCGACTGAGGGTGAACCTTCCTCATGAAAAACTGCTTCCGACCGACCCCAAGTATTTGATCTCTTCAGCCTATGCTGCGCCAGGTATTTTACCCTCGGTAAATCAAGTACGAAAGGTTCTTTTGTGTGTGTATATATATATATATTAAAAAGTTATCTTTCTTACATTACTTAATTAAACCCTGCATTAGATTGGAGCATGATCATTTGGGCGATTAACATGTGGTAAGTTAGGTGACATGCACGTGTGTCATTGATTGACACCGTAGTTTGTGAAATGCAGAAACTAGAAAAACCAAAGAGGTGACGGAAAAGAGCGACATGTATGGATTTGGACTCATCCTCATTCAATTATTAACGGGCAAGAGCCCGGAGGATCCTGAATTTGGTGCGCAGGAGAACATTGTTGAGTGGGCCAGATACTGCTACTCCGATTGTCATCTGGACTTGTGGGTGGATCCAGGAATCAGATCACACCCATCATCATCTCTTCAGCAAAATCACATTGTGGAAGCCATGAATTTGGCACTCTATTGCACTGCAACTGACCCCACAGCCCGTCCAGGAGCTAGCCACGTTTACACCACCCTGCACACCGCTTTGAAGACCACTTCTTGTGTTTCAGCCCTAAACTGCTCTTCGCCTTCTTAATTTTTGCTTCTTTTATTTGGGTTTCATTTTCTGTGGTGTTAGTTTTGGAGACGATTATTACTAGAAAGAAATGTTTTGCTTGATGGATATGTTTTGACATACTACTACTCGAGTGTAAAATTTAAAAATCTGTAGATAGACTAGCACGGGCTGGCATTATAAATCAATTATCAACTTTTTTGTATCATATAACGTGCATCTTATATGGCCCAACTTATAAAGTGACTGATTCCATTGTCTTGGATCTTTTCCTTTTTCTCCTTCCTTGGTTCAACGTGAACATCATTGCTAGTACTTTTAGACTCGTGGTCCAAGCAAGATTGTAACACTCCTAAGGTAAAAAGCATCACACTGCCTCGTGCGATTCCCGAGACGAAGAATCTTTATGACCTTAGACTTTCAATTCTAATGATTACGGGAGAGTGATGGTGATAGTAATAGTAACAGCAGACAACTATCTCCCACGCATTGCCTAAACTAGAACTGCTTCAATGTTAACCAATGATGTGTGTTTTTTACCAAATTGGCGATATCCCACCAAACTTTTCCGTCTTTTTAGCTGGATGGCATATTTGAGACGATTAATACGTAATTTTTAGCACAAATGCATCATTTATCCCTTTGATCAATTTGAATTTAATATTTGGTACGATTTAAATTTGAATTCAATAATTTGGCCTTAAACTATAAAAACCAAATTTTCTTTTATTTTGAATATTCTTTAAAAAAATGGGAAACAAATGTGAATAAAAAATCTTCAAAGTTATAGTAAAATGAATTTTTATTTTTTAAAATAATAAAATAAAAAATGAAATTAATTAGTATTTAATCAAATGAATCAGCTACTATTTTCTTAAGAAACATTAATTCAGAATGAAATTTACAAGAACAGACAAATATGTATTAGTAAAGGATATTTGTCGATTTCAATAAATGCATCATATAATGTTATGACAGATGTTTTCAATATATCACGTGGTTAGGTCGGTCGTGCTAGGCCCAGGTTCAGACCCAGGAATGACATGCGGGCTGGTCGACTCATCTATAGATGGTGACCTAAACCTAGCAGGTACTTCTTATATAAGGTACTACCTCTCCTCAATACAGGTACGAGACTAGAACCCTACTTTTCTCTGTTTACGGCAACCAAAACCTTGACCAAAAGACTGACTTGAGCGTCGGAGGGGCCTGCCGGCAATCAACCCCCGGCGTGCCTTTTGTTATTTTGCAGGTACTTCTAGCTACAATCATTCAAAATTATGGATTCAAGCAATGGCGTCCAGCCCCAGCAGATTCAGACAGAACCATCATGTCTTCGAATATATGTAAAGCAATCAAACAAAAAGAAAGAATAAAGAGTGAAATAGATGGTGTTCTTTGTTGCAGAAAGAGTCTGTTCAATTGCATTCTGCTCTCTTTTTATACAGTTTCCATATCCTAATTATGAGTTCTTACATTCAACCTACATTTTCTCCCAATAATTTAAGTCAAATTTTAAGTTATACCATAATGTTTTGCATTGTCCAAAAAAGGCCCTAAATTTTTCAAAAAATATTTAAAATAGCTCTTCAATTGACATAACTCTTAGATCTTGTTTAATATCCAGTAATGAAGGAATCGGAATAAAAAATAGGAATGAAAATAGAAAGTGAGAATTAGAATATGAATGAAATTAATAATTATGCATGTTTAATATAGTATTAAGCAATGTTAATAGTTATGTTAATATTTGGTACGATTTAAATGTCTATCGGCTTTATAATTCATCTGAAATTTCTACTGGCTTTGCAATTTTTCTATTAATAAATCCAATTTTGTTATTTACCCCTAATGCAATTTTTATTTTGTTGCTCTAAAATTTGAAATTAATTCTAATTAAAAATCTAATCAGTATCATTCTTAGATTAAATTTTAGTTGTTAAATATTTCGTTTATGTCATTATTTTGTTGTTCATTATAAAAAAAAGTTGAAATGTTCTTTAGGTACATCACTATTGATTACATTAGTTACTTCATTTTTTTTAATTAATGCATATGTTAAATCGTATTTGTTTATTTTAGGGACTACAATAATTGCGTATGGAAGTATAAGACTATTTTATAGTGGGGGGTTTAAATTTGATCATGAGTTAAGCTATAAAGGAGGGTCAATGATTATATTTGATAAGTTAGAACAAGTTTTTGTGTTATAGACATATATTTGAGATGGGAGTGAAACTACGGTATGACCAAGTTGATAGAGCATATTATAAAGCTTAAAATTTAATTTTAGTATCATTAAGACTAATTGAATCAAATGAAAGTTGTATAAGACTTATGAATTTGATGAAGATATATAGGATGGTAGTCGAGTATGCGATACATAAGTTAGATGAACCTAACTTAGCTCCTAAGATATTGCTAATTACTTATGAAAAAAATGTGAGTGATAAGTTATGTGATGACCTAAAAATTGGTCACAGGTTAGAAGATGCAAGTGGAGATGATGTAGTTGTTGATGACCTAAATATAGGTCATAGGTATAGGAGTGATAAGGCATATAATAAAGGTGAGAATACTTAATGATGGTGTATTTATAGACAAAGGAGACAATCAAGATGGACAAGAAACTAGTAATAATGAAGAAATTGAAAATGAAGCTGGTGAACGAAAATCCCCAACATGAATATTATTGAATTTTCAATATGTCTATTCAAGATAGACATCATCTAGCAGAAATAGATTCATCAAATTATAAGAGTTTTTTAGATAGTGATGACTATCGTAATGGTGAAGAACCTGATGAGTCGCTAAGCAGACCATTTAGGAGTATTATGCATGAAGCAAATATTAGAAAATGTGCCTGGACTTTAGGTATAGGGTTTGGTAATGTAAAGGAATTCAAAGATTTTGTTGATGACGATATAGTAGCTACTAGATTCAACATACAATGCAAAAGAAATGAGTCAATAAGGATTAAGGTTAGGTGTATAAAAGGTCGCAAATGGAAGTTGTTTGCATTATATAACAACAATGATATGTGCTTCGAGGTTGAAACATATAAGCCCCAACATAGTTTCTTCACTACAAACAAGTCAAAAATGGTCTCGAAAAAATTTCTTATGAGGCATTTTGGGGATATAATTTTAGAGAAGCCAAATATTATAATTGCTAAAATGGTTAAGGAATGCATGTAGAATTTAAAATTTTTGTTAATTTAAGTATACGTAGAGTTTTGAAAAGGAAATTAAGAAAAGAGAGAGCCATAAAGGCTATGAATGAATGCTCAACGTGAAAAAATATGAGCATAAGTTAAAAAATAAAGACCCTAGTTTAACTTTAGAGCTTCATTTGTTAAGGAATGAAAAGTCATTGATACTCAAATTATAAAGTTATGTACGTGTTTTTATGTATGAAAAGGGCATGGAGACATTTGAGACTAATACTAGGTATGTATAGATGATTTTTAAAGACTAAGTTTCAGGGGAAACTCATTAATGCCATTAGGAGAGATAGACCTAGTAATATGTACCTAATGGAATGAGATATTTTAGAGTTAGAAAACGCAAGAAGTTATAGTTGACTTATGACTCTATTAGCAGCTACAATTGAGTGATGGCAGTGGGCTAGCATTTGTTTTAATAAGCAAAAGGTTAGTTTTAACTTCTAAATTGCACCTTATGGATTGTTAAATTGTTTTTTCTTGACTTTATGGCATGTTGTTGCTGGATTATTTTTTTGTTTGGCCTTTCAAGGTCTTATTAAGATTGTTGAAACTATAGTGCTAAATATCACTCATAGGATGTATGCTAGAAACATTTACCATAATTGGCATGTTGTATAAAGTAGTAAAGACTTGAAGCAATTGTGTGTATCTGCATGCTTAACTTATATTGAAGATTTCAATTAGCACTTGCAATAAGTAGACAAAACCAAACTAGGATGTGTTGCAACATTTTTTGAGTATCATTAAGAATGTTAGGCAAGAAATTGTCAATCATTTGAATCTAAGTGCCTTGTTGTAAATAACAATATAAGTAAGACTTTTAAGGCATAGGTATTACCAACAAAGGATATACTAGGCATCAATATATTCGAAACCTAAGGATTCTAGTCATGAGGAGATATGCAGATATAAAGAAATATATTCAAAGTTGGAAGATATAAATAACAACTATTGTGGTAAAGAATTTGGAAGAAAAAGATAAGAAAGAGGCATTATAATGGAGATTGGTGTAGAATGAAAATGGAGATTATGAGGTGTCAAGGGGAGATGGAAAGGACACAGTAAGACTTGGTAAGGACCAAACTTGTAGTTAAAGAGCATGCGAACTTTATTTTTACCCATGTAAGCATGCTATAAGTGTCATTCATCATTTCAAGTCAAAGGATCAAGTATTTGTTAATTAGTTACTAAAAGAAGAAATAACAAGAATGAACTAAAGAAATTGAAGAACCCAAATAAGATGTCCCAAAAGGGTCCAACACAAAAGTGTAGAAAATGTGGGAACTCTAGGCATAATAGCAGAAGATATATGCAAGTCGTAGTAGCTGTTGATAGTAAAGATCCAACCAATGTGAGTTTTAAAATTTATTGCTTATTTAACTATGGACTTTTAACATTTACATTGATTATTGTTATATGCACAATAATTAGGTGATGAAGGCACTTTAATAATAACATCATATAATAGAGCCTCATAGGTAATTATAATCAATTTTTACTTTATCTTATGAAAATAAATATATTGACAATGCATTATTTTTTTATTTAATTTCCACGTAATAAATGAGCGTGTTAGCAACACATACTCCATCAATAGGAAATTTGGAGATGTTGATCCAAGGAATTTCATATTGGCATTCTAGCTAAGAGGTCAAAGATTAAAAAAAAATCTAAGCGTAACATCCATACAATTACAAACTCAGGCGATTAAAAGAAGGGCATCCTAAAAGAAAAGTTACTCAATTATCACAAGAACAACTTTCAAAGATAAGTTTGGATCAACCAAGTAATCTATGATTATGTATTATAAACTGACTTATGGATTAACCAACCAATTCCATATTTTGTGTGTTGTTGACAGTGTAAAGAACTTGAAACATAATTATAAATAACTATCTTATGATTACATTATAATCTTTATCCTCTATGGCTATGGAATTTGCTTTACGGTTATAAAATTAATATTATAGTTATGGAATGAGTATTATGGTTGTTGAGTGAGATTTATGGATATGGATATGAGATAAGTTTTATAGATATAGAATGAAATTCATAGTTGTGGAATGAGTTTTATAGATATAGATATGGAATGAGTTTTATGGAGTAAGAATGTGTTTGAAATGAGTTTTATGGTTGTGGAATGAGTTTTATGAATATGGATATGGAATGAGTTTTATAAATTAATGGTTATGGAATGTTTGTGATGCTCTTTAATGAGGCACATCTTTTATTAGTTTTTTTAGAATTTAAAATTTTTCATTAAAGAAAATAGTAGTGCACATCTTTGGAGATGGCCTCTCCTACGTGAGATAAAACAACTAGGAACACTAAACACACAGCTGAGACAAAAATGGCGACGTTCAAGAAACTAAAAGGAACACTAAAACACGACTCTCTTCTTTCTCGAAGCTTCAAACAATTACTCGATTTGGGAAGGAGGAAGATGACATTCTGAAGGTGCAACTCTACGTGGCGACACGGTGGTTTCTACTGCTCATTTCTCCGTATAAAGGGAGATCTCAACTCAAGTATGCATACTCAACTCGAAATAACTTCAGCTTTGATGATTATGTGAATCTCCACAAAATAACGAGCTACATGTTAATATCAAGGAACTGGAGGGGACAGCAGTGAACCTTCATACAAGACTCGGCTGGAGAGGAAGCAAATTTGAGGAAGGTACTACAAATCCATTCTGTTTCCTACAAGTGAGTCCAAATCCTCCTATTCTTTGATAGTCTCCTTCTTTCATGAGTAGGTGAAGAATCTGCTTAAATTCAGAAATAGCTATGCATGAGAACTTTCGCTTGTTGTGTAACCTAGATTGCATGAAACACTTTATAGAATATCATGATTTAGGAATAGACTTTGAGGACTATATTTGCCATGAGAGAGCCATTCATTTGCTACAGTGCAGGTCCAACTGATTTGTAATGTTGGATCCCGTTTCTGGAACCCAACCTTCTTAACAAAAATCTTGCAATCACCGAATGCGAATGACAACAGAACGGAATCAAAAGGCTCGAAATCAAAAGAATCGAAAAGCCCAACTTTGGATCATAAACCAAAGAAATCGAAAGCGCGTGGAGCCAAAGCGGAATCGAATAACAAATCAACAGACGAGGAATCAAAAATCATGAAGCGGAAACAGAATCAAAGCGGAAACGAAGGATCAGATTTACAAAATCTCATAATCAAAGAAACCAAACGGTTCAATCGAACTGAAACAAATTTTCAACATCCAGTAACGCATAACTTAGAAAAAATAGTGTTCAGCGTTGGAAAACTCTAAGACACACTCGGTCTAAACCAATCTAATTCGGTATAAATTTTGTTTTTTTCTTTTTCATTCTATTCATCTTTATTCAATCTCACACAAAGCAACTCACATTCCCATTTGGAAAGCATCATCAAACAAAATTCTTTCTTCAAGTTCTATCATATCTCATAACTCATCAATTAACAAAAATCGTATTTCTCAAAAATTGGGCAGCATAATGGCTGTATTTTTAAAAAATCCAAAACCTGCAAACGATTTCAAAAGCACTTCAATATTCACATCCAACCATAACAAACATCATCGGACCTCCTGTCCGGAATCCTAATACACATTCAATCACATTCATCCAAATCCAAATCACAATCATAACTCAAATCAATATACAAATTCATTCATATGTTAATTCAATATACAAAAACTCATAATTCATACTCATCATGAAATAATGCTTACAAAACATTAATGGCCTTCCAAGCCATATTCAATACCAAAATCCAAAATTACATAATATACTAGCTAAGCAAAAACGAACACAAGCCTTGACATTTCTTTCATCCGATCTCCTGCTCGAATACCTAGAGATGGGGATGAAGGGGGTGAGCTTGACAGCTCGTGGATAACATGTTTATAAATCGAAAAATAAGCAAAAATCATTTTTCAAAAATGTTTACCATTTTATAAATATTTCACAGCAGAAAATTTATCAAAGGCTTATTTTTCAAACTTTTCAACTTTTTAAAAC
>JAOTBA010000008.1:19849520-19865965 GCA_025629845.1 Erythroxylum squamatum | reverse complement strand
TCTGCTAGGGGGCTGCTCAAGATCAAACCGCGATTCAATCCTCCAGCGGTGGTCGGGCCTGCGACTGGAGGCCCTTAGAGTTGGGGATCAACCTTTTGGTCCAAGAATGACACTTGTTTTGAATAATTAAAATGTATCTAAAACGACACTTATTATAAATCAGAGGGAGTACTATTTACGTAATTGATAGTACGTTTAAAAAGGCATGTTTATGTTTAATTCAGATCATTATTGTTTTTTTAATGGTTTTCATTGGATGAAGTTACAAGATATTTGTTTGAATAATTTAAATAAAATCATGCATACTTTTTAGTGTAGGTACATATTACTATAAGACAAAAATTCGAACAAGAAAGACAAATGTACATGTACTCATCTTCTAACAAGAAGACCAAACTCTGGAAAATGAATCTCAAGCAATTTCCGTATTTCTTCCAGTTCTGGTGGGTCCGGCGTATGGGATTGCAACATCAATAGCCTAACTCAAGAAAGTTACTTTTCAATTGTGTAATGTCAACGGCGGTGAAAATGGCATAGGCTGGTAAAAGAAGTAACATACCCCGCCACTTTCGCTACTTCCGCGGAAATTTGTGCCAGCTCTTTATAAATATATATATAAATAATGTTGCTTTTCTTTGTTGTTTCTTGATTATTATTATTAATATTATAGCAGCAAATAGAAGAATGACAGGTGTGAAAGTGATGGGTGTAGCGTGTGCTTGACGCCAGCAGACCAGCCCGAGATGTGTGGTCCCACCAAGTTTATGTGGGTCCCAAAAGAATCCGTGGCCCCCGCACGCGTGAGTAGTTTCTCCCTTCACTTTCTTTTTTTTCCCCAGTCTCTCTCACTTCACTTTACAACGTGCTCCTCAACCAACCAGGTCCCCGCCGGTCTTCACCATTTCTTTAACCCAATAACAAAATTCCCTTATCTTTGTTGTGCTTTGTGTTTCTTTCGACTGTTCTTGCTAACGCGCTGGGCTGGGCATAGATGAAGGGCAAAAGTGTATATAACTAAAATTTGATAGGTGAGTGAGATGGGGGGGAAAATCCACCTCTTCCCTTCGCTTCGCTTGCATTGGATTCGCTTATACCAGAATGGTGTCGGGTTTGACTTAGTAAAAGTTTTCTCCAACTTTTCATCTTTTGCTTTTAAATGTTTCATTTATGTTTAATGTTTGATTCACATTATCTTTTGTTTGTGTGGTTGTGAACAATGAAATGGCAACTTTAAGTTGAATGTCTAAAGCTCCTATGCTTTTTTATTCAATCATTTTTTTCTTTAATTTTCGTGGAAAAGATTATTGATCCAAGATATGCTATTTGTTGTGTATATATTGTATCCTCTTCTTTAATAGGCGGAAACGAAATAAGTTGGCTGAAACAGCAAAAATACAATAGGCTTGAGCAAAAATTGAAGTGTAATTATATTAAAAATAAATTACTAATATAATAATCATACTTGCAGAAAATTGAATTATTATTTACATATAATCTAACGAAGTAATATATTCGAATCAAGTATGTTGCAATTTAGGTGGTTGAAGTGGGAAGCGAAGCAATTAACTGGATAGAATAGAAGGAACACGTTTAAGCAATTATACGTATTTATGCATGTAACGTATGTGTATGTGATTATAACAGTACATACGCCAGGGGGGACCACTACCAACAGAACGCATGTCTCAATCTTTCGGCGTGTCACTTATCCAGCGAGCAAGCGGGAGGCACAAGACATTCTGTTCGATTGATGGGCGAAAATGTTTCTTTCAAATCACGTTCTTATTAAAATTCTTTCTGTGATTGATACTTAAATTTTAATTTTTGTTATTCGGTGCTTGGGTTGGCCGTTTCCGTCAACGCAACGGACACGAGTAAAATTTCTCGTTTACCCACTATCTCTATCCTAAACCCGAGTGACACGTCGTCGGTTTTGTCCCCCTTTGCTCCCCTCTCCAAGCACCAAAATCCTGATAGCTATCTGTATGCCATCCTTCCTCCACATTTGCCTCCTCTCCTCCTACTAGAATAACATCATCATCTTCTTCCTCTTTTCTTTTTTTAAATTTTTTGTGAAATTTATCAAATTGGAGGACACCTTTTAAAGTGTAGATTACAAAAAGAAAAAGAAGGGCACGCGAAGCACAAGTAAATGGGATTGAGGAAAGTGGCAGTGGGGAGAGGAGTGAGGCGTGGGCCGACAACAATTGATCTGGACCCCACAAAGCGGCGGGGAAACAGAGGGTGATGGGTGGTGGTGGTGGGGAAGGTGGTCCTGTAACTTTTTAGTACTATTTCATTTTTGGTGTTTTTGATATTATCATATGAATAAGGCAAGCTGTCTGTTAACTGACAATATTCCTCCATTCAACCCAAAAATCTCGTGCATGGGGACCATCAATATGCAATCTAGTGCGCCTCATCCCATTAATCTGTTCATTCCCATTAGATCTTGAGTCTTTCTTTCTTTTTTTCTCCCCGCGCAGGACATTCATTCAGTGCTCAAGCCACGGTATACGGACATACACGCTTAAGCTCTCGTCGGCTTACTTCTCCGGGCCTCAAATCAATTCACACCCTACCTAGGCTCGCTAATCTAAACTAGGGCCCTGCAACCATCCCTGGATACTCCGTTTCTTTTGCCGCATAACTCCACATCTCATCCTTGAACAGTACATACGAATGATATATTTGTTTCGACAATTTAAATTAAAATACATATTTGTATTTCATTATCAAAATCTAACTACTTTGTAATATATTCGGCCATTGAAAAGTTTTCTTGGACTAGATTGTTTTTAGCTGTAATTAAGTGCAGGTTACATGAAATGAGTTCTATTGAGATACTAAACTTATCAAATGTTCTAAAAGTTTAAAAGTATCACATAATTTCATTGATGAAATAGTAGATTAAAAATATAATACTTAAGACTTTGTTTTAACGCTATGGAGCAAAAAGTTTGTTGATAATTTGTATGTTGACTCACTAAATTTAATTGACTTGGAATTCACTCTATTTGACTTTTTTTTTTAAATTTATGTGTATACATAAATAGTGTAATTACGTAAATAAATTCTTTTGATGAATAAAAAATAAAGCTCAAGTAAACTGCTGGACCCACAAAGTATGTTAATTTGAAAACAACTTATAATATTGAAAATTATTTATATTAATTATATTTTTTATAAAATAATAATCCTCATATTTTGACTTTAATGCTCCGCCTTTTTTTAAAAAAAAAATCAATGCTTTATATGTAAAACAAGTTATTTATATATTTGGTCAAATAAGAAGTTTGAAATTAAATATATATCTTTATCGATAAAAGCTCTAATTATTCCCTTTACCATTAACAAAATATAACTATAATTTTTGATCCATCTCTATTATTTCTTCATTTATCCCACCTCCTCCTTTATAATGAATTTGTTCTAAATTTGCTTTTTCTCTCTTTAAACGCCTCCTATATAACAATTTTCAAATATAATTAAGTATTTGCATAAATTACTATTTAGTTTTTATAGGATTATATTGTTAATTATTCCTTATGGGAACAGTGAAAAAAAAGTGTTTTTGAAGTTAAATATGATTGAAATGCAAATTAATTTGTTAAATCGTAGGTGGAATTTAGATTATGGGCCTTATCTTTTTAGAGAGAGTAAATTGTACCTTTTGAGTTAATGAGATTAAAATTATTAATATTTTCTCCCTTTTAAGAGATAGGTCAAAAATGTTAAATCTTTACACAAGTTTTACTTCAAAATGCAACATAATTATATCAGTTGACATTGAATTTAAATAAATTATAATCAACTTATACAATTTAAATCTAAAAATGACTAAATCATAACAAATTAAGGAGAAATGCAAAATTATTGGGTTTAGTTGTTATTACGTAACATTTATACTAAGAAAAATTTTAGGAGAAAAGAATATTAATAGCTCGATTCGATACTCGATTTTTGTCATTTTCCTTCTCCTTAAAATGATCTGTTCTCAAATTAGTACCTCCGTTTACAACCTTAAAAAGTATTTGACGATTAGTTAATAATTCATTTCTCTTCTTTAATTCCCTAAAAGAACTAACATTTCTCCAAGTGTTCGCTCTTGCTTCTTTCTCCTTAACCTTTCCTTCTTCGTAAAGATTAAGTTGGCCTTCATTGACTTGCTTTGGAGATAATGGACCAATGGTACATAATTTTCCATTTATGAAAAAAAGAATACTTGTTCTTATACCCGTCACATATGAATTTCTTATCAAATTGTCACGGTTGACTAAAAGAATGTTTTGTGCTTGCATGAGAACTACGCCACATAACAACTTATCTTTATATCTCCTAATCAAAAAAGAAACTAACACTTGCTTAGTTATCCTAACCTTTAAACTCACATCTAACCATTACAGGTTATAAGGTTTATAGTGTCCCATGATTGTTAGCCCCAACTTCTTCACCAATTACATACTAACTATATTAGTATAACTTCCTCCATTTCCAACCATGTTTTACAAATGAACCTTGATGGCAAATTTATTACAGAAAATATATTCTTTGGTTCAGTAGCTTCATCCTCTACTACATGCATGCTTAATGCCCTCCTAGTGACTAACAATCTTCCGTCTTTGAGTTTCGCAATATACTCATTATCGCCATCATTCTCTAATCTAGGCATATCATAATCTGCCTCCTCTTCACTTGTGGACACGTAATCTCCATTCTTCTTTATCAACATTACTCACTTAATAGGATATTATGCAGATATATGTCCTCTTATTAGAAAATTTAAGCACAAGACATCTCAATTCTTAGTTGGTGAAGAGGAATCAATCTTAGCTTTCACTCTTCTTGGTATGTTCATTTTTGGTTTAACTATTTCTTATTTGACTTTGGATCTCGGTCATCCTCTTTACTCCCTGTGTTGCTCCACAACGAAGAACCTACAGTGGGAATACTAAAATGGTAAGTTCGTCTCCTTTTGAATTATATTTCCACCTTTATGGTCAAATGCATCACATCTCCAACTTCACATAGTAGTGTAAGCCCATGACTTCAGAAATTTTAAGGTTTAGCCCATAAATAAATTGTGCCATTATTTCTTTTCTATCTTCCTCCACATTTATCATAACCATGGCAACCTCCATTTCTTTATAATACTCATCCACGTTCTTTGATACTTGAGTTAGCATTTGTAACCTTTGATGGAGCTTGCTATAACGGAACTTGGTATGAATTGTTTCCTCATTACCAACTTCATCTCTTACCAATTTCTAATAAGTGACCCTTAGTTCCTCCTTATATTGAGAATTTATTAATCTCATCGATCTACAATACAATCACTAAACTTCATCTCTTACCAATTTCTAATAAGTGACCCTTAGTTCCTTCTTATATTGAGAATTTATTAATCTCATCGATCTACAATACAATCACACGTTGCTCCCACTCCAAGTATGCATTAGGTTCTATCTTTTCTACAAAAGGTAGTATTGCCATCTTAATACTACCCATATTATTATCTACCCTTCCTTTATACTTCCATTTGTATCATACACCAAACATATCCCCTTCTTGTCTGCTTATTCTTCCTTGTTTTCCTCCTCTTCCTCTTTACCACCATTTTCATTCTCCCAAGTAGTTGGTAGCACCTTCAACTCCGTCATTCACTTCAAATTCATCCATCCCTTTAACTGGAAGTGGATTATATTATAATCCAGATATGATAAGTTAATATCTTTCTAACCTATCCCTAACGTCACCAAATTATATAATAATTTGCTCAATTAATTTTAGATAATATTCATGAATGACTCCTGATCTACTTCTACTCTTTCCTTCTCACTTACTTACTTACCTTTGGACATGGTTTTGCTTTGAGTTTGAGTCCTATTGTAACTGAATGAGAAGTTAATAGCAAAAGCATTTCTTATGTATTTCTCACAATATTTTACTTAAATCGTAACTTACACTCTTAAGTAAATTTTTTAAAAGTAAATTAGACATTTTAAATCAAGAAAGCTAATTTGAATATTTCCTTTTTTTCAAAAACTCCTAAAGAAGCAAATTTAGACAAAACGAAACAACAAAAGCACTACTAGAGACCAAGAAATAAGAAAAATTATAAACAAAAAATTGAATTCAATAGAACCCAATTTGACCTAATAAAAAGGAAAAAAGAAATAAAATTAAATTATAAGAAAAAAGAAAAATAATAAATATGGTTTTTAAAAATTAACTTGTATGATCACGAGAACAAGAAACAAAAATCTAAAATAACATTTTAACGAATTTTGTTCACGAACAATGGAAATAAGGAAATTTAATATATGAAATTAAAACACAATAATATTAAAAATGTAAACAATGATATGAAGAACTTGAATATGGAATTAAGTTATAATACTAAATTCTAATACAACCCTTACTAATAGGACTGGTGAAATTCGATATTAATATGATATAATCTATGACCGTTCTATAGAATACAAGACAATCTAAGAAATTAAATACAAAAATATACAAAAGAAAGATTTTAAGTTTGATCAATGTTTGCAAGCTAGATAAGATTATAGGTAATAGAGAACATAATCTAAGAGATTCAACCTCTTCCAGCACGAGACTCACCTAATCACCATAAAACTTTCAACCTCTAGCTCTTACACTTCTTGCCTTCATTTGCCCTTCACTTCTAAAACTCTTATTACTCACAGATAGCTCCTCCACTTCTGCTTTCTTTTATCACTTTGTGTCTCGACACTATCCTTTTTCTCACCCTCTCTCCTTCTCTTTGTTATTGTTCCTTTTTCTATCTTTTTTACTCTTGCTACGGGATAACTTTTATTTGGTGTGTTTCGCTATTATCTGCTGGACTAATCAATGCTTCTAATGGTTTCCCACCTTTTGCTCTGGATTCTCTAACACCAGCTATTCCAAACCAATATATACCTCAATCTTCACCTTAACCACATCTTAATATTCCTAACACTTCAAATATTAGGAAAACCTGGGTGCAAGTAGCTAGCAACAACAAGCTTGATGTCAGTTTAAACTACTTTCCTCCAAGCAAAATTAATGAGCAATCCCTGCCTATTGAAATTTTGATGGTTGGTACACATAAATGGTTTAATGGATATTTTAGTCAATAATGATGACACATATTTCTTCAAATATTCACGCAAAGAAGTTGCACTCAAGGTACTCGAAGTAAGGCCCTGGCATTTTCAAAACAAGCCACTACTACTTCAGATATGGAGACTAGGGCTAAACATTAAAGAAATTAAATAGGATAATATACCTATATGGATATGCATGCACAGAGTCCCTCTGGAGCACTGGATAACCAATGGATTGAGCTATCTTGCAAGCTATATTGGTAAGCAATATGTATGGATCAGGTGACAACTAAGGTCTCCATAATTAAATTTGCAAGTTTTTATACACTGGTAAGCCCAATGACTTATTTTCCTAATGTAATTCCTATCGTGAGATTGAATGAATAACTTAAGAGTATGAAGGATAGCCTGAAAGTAACCTAAGTGTAGAAGCCTAATATTGAGAAACCAAAAATGAAATGGTTTCCTATTGAAAGGAAGTATAAGACAGGTTTATTTAAAGAATTGAATAAGAGTGAAGATCTTAATCAAACTAGTAAAACAAATCATGAAGAAGAGAAAACTTAAAACAATTCTGTAAATGAAAAAGCGGAAAATGAGTTAATAATACATGCTAAAGTGGTAGAACAGGGGAACGCAATTAATTGATCAAAACATAGCTGAAGAAAACTGTGCCACCCAAATGTTGGAAAAATATGAAAAGCAGGTTGCTAGTAAAGGGACAAAAGAAATGATTGAAGGTACTATCTTTAAGAAATAATTTGAGATAGTGGTGAAAAGGAAATCTAGTAGGAAGAAAAAAAAAACTACTCAAAACAACAACTTATGAAGATTGTTGTATGGAATAATGAGGAGCAAATGCTCCTGCTAAGAAGTTACTAATAAAAAAAATTATTATTGAGAATAAGCCAGATATAATGGGTGTTTTAGGATTCAGAATCAAAGTATGAAATTGTGATCTCTTAAAAATGCTCAAAAGCAATTGGAGGGAAGTCACAAACCATGATCAACACCCATATGGTAGAATTTTGATATACTAAAACAGTAATTTTGTTGAAGTTTCCATTTCTCGCATCATAGACCAATTAATACATTTTGAGGTTTTGTGCAAAACCATAAGGTTATCTTGACAATTTCTTTCATATATGCCTATACTAATCTATAACAGAGAAATCAGTTATTGGATAGGATTAAGAGGCTATGTAGTTAGACACAGTTTAGCACCAGAAGAAGCTGAAAGTTCTAATGTAACTAAGGTTCCTTGTTTGGATATAAGAGAATGTCTTTCGGATATTCAAGTTTTTGATGTTGTTTTTGGGGGAAATTTCTTTATATGAAGCAACAAGCAACAAGCAACAAGCAACAAGCAACAAGGAGATAGTCTCATCAGGAAGAAACTAGATTGAAATTTGGCTAATCTAGAGTGGTTCCAACAATTTTCAAGCGACTACATAATGTATTCTAATACTTGTTTATCTGATCACTCACTAGCCATCACTATAACATATTCAGTAAGTTTCAAGATTTTGTTTAGATTTAACAACTTACTTATTAATGTACGAGGATTTGAAGATGCCTTATGGCTTAGTATCAGTGATGAACTTCATGGTTCAAATCAACACAGATATGTATAAAAATATTAAAATGCTTAAACATATTTTCAAGTAACATCATAAGGAAAATGTAGGCAATAATCATCATCTTTTAACAACTGATAAGAGAGCACTGAGCTCAACTCAAAATGAACTTTACAGGAACCCCATTTATATTGTGCTCATGTTAAAAGAACAAGCAATGTATAACCTATCAAAGGCTCTATCCTATGATCATTCCTTGATGAAATAAATATCTATGATAAAACGATTAAAGGGTGGTAATAAAGGATCCTCATTTTCACACAAATTAGTTATATCCAAGAAATGCTCCAATAAAATTTCGAGTTTGGTGATAAAGAACCAAACTATCACTAAACAAGACCTATTACTTGAAGAGGCCTATGATTATTTTTAGCATGAATTCTCCCACTAATGCTCATTTCTCAATTGATATGATGAAGAATATCATGGAAGGTTGCATCTCCACACAAGGCAAAAAATCTATCCAAACTAGTAACCTGAGAATATATTAATCAAGTGGTTAAAAAAAAAATTCGCATAAAACACTAGGCCTAGATAGTTTTAACATATTCTTCTTCATTAAAACTTGTCTATTCACCAAAGACATGTGACATGATGTTGTACTTACATTTTTTGAAAAGAGGAGACTACACAAAGAGATTAACAAAAATTTTATCACTTTAACTCCTAAAGGTGGAGAATAGAAAAATTTTAATGATTTTAGACATATTGCTTATTGCAACTCCATCTACAAAATTATATCAAAAATAAAATAGGCCTAAGGAAGTTCTGATTAGTCATGTTGACATTGCAAAAGGGGCTTACATACCAGATAGAGTGATGGGTGACAACATTTTACTTATGCCAGCATTCATGAAGGGACCTCCAGTAGCAAAAGTGGAAAGGATTGTTTCCTAAAAGTGGATTTGAATAATGCAAATGAAAATGTAGATTGGGTTTGCCTTAGTAACATTATTTCCTAGAAAGTGTCATAAAATAGATGAAATTGTGTTTCACTACTCATATATTCAGAATGGTGAACCCATAAGAACATTTAAGGGCTTCAAACACACATTTGTGCTCTTTTCTTGGATGTTTTTAATAGAATTTTAAAGAAAATTATGGAGAGAACAAAGCATTTTAAGTTTCACTCTAAGTGTAGAAGATTGGGCATCATAAATCTTATCATTGCTGATGATCCAATAATAATAGTAAGTGTTGATAGAAGTTTAATAACAACAATGATGAATGCCATTAATATGTTTACTAGGTTGTTTGGACTCATATAACTATTGACAAGTTTTCTTTTTAATTTCCAATAGTGACTCTAATCAAGAGCGTATGGTGAGAGGCATTACTGGCTTCAAGGGTCTTTCTTTACCTTTCACTTACCTTAGAATCCCAATTGTTTCTACGAGATTAAATTATGGTAGCTTCAAACCATTGGTGGATAAAATACAAGCAAAAATCTCTAGTTGAGGTATGAAAACATTATCACTAGCTAGTAGATCTCAGTTAATCTCAGTTGTTTTAAACTCACTCAATGTACATTCGGCTATGAATATGGCTATTCCTAAAGATATTAACCAGATAATTGAATCAATGCTTTAAAGATTCCTATGGACTGGAGCCAATGGTGTTGAATGTAGAGCTATTATAAAGTGGTCGAGGTCTGCAAACCAAGAAGGTATGGAGGCTTTAACATAATCCCCTTGAGGTTGTTAAACTCATGCATGCTTATTAAGAGATTATGGAGGTAAATTTATGATAAAAAATCTCTACGGTGTAAATGGGTGCATGAATAGTACATCAAAGGTAATAACATATGGAAAATTGATCTCTCGATATGGAACACTTTAACTACCCTAAAGAGATTCTCAAATTTAGAAGCATAGTAATGAAATCAAGACTTTTTTCTGGTATGAAAATTGGATTGCATGAGGGCCTCTAATGAATGCAGGGGATTTACAATATTTAAAAAGCATCCTACATGAAAATCAAAATGTTGCAAATGATTTACTAGAATGAGATTCTATCAAGGGTTTATGATAGGAATATGTAAAATGAACTTAACAGATTGGTGTTACCTGAGAATATGGAAGACAGAAATTGGTGGTGTCCATCTAGTAATGGAATTTTCAATAATGCATCATATAGGAAGTTATGTCAACAGAGTTTCAGTTGTGTTCCATGGCATAAACATGTTTGGTGAAGGTTTAATCTCCCTAAAGCTACTATTACTTTGTTGAGATCCATCAAAAATAGATTACCCACCACTGAGAGACTGAACACGTTTATAAGTATGAAAAATTGGTGTATTCTCGGTAAATGTCAAATGGGGAGTGCCTCTCACCTATTTTTCAAATGCAACTTCACTAGAGAAGCACGAAGGCTAATATTACACGCTATCAATAACTCCCAGATGATTGGACATAAATTGTCACGTAGTTTTCATATTTGCAACATATCAATAAAGACATTAAATGGTGTTTCTACATTGCTCTAACTTACCTTCTGCTTTACATATATGATGAAAGAAACAGGTGAATTTTTAGCAACACAAAAAGTAATTTTGAGACTTTCACAATAGAGTTGTTAAATGCAATCAGACTATGCATTAACCTATTTTGTGACAAACTTTCTTTAGATTTTATTTGCATTGATATTTGGTGGTACTAGGACAATGTTTTTAACAATTATTGATATTTTAAATAGCATCCCTTTCTAACATGGTTTTGGAACTCTCATCATCTTTATAAGAATGTAATTTACCTTGATTTTCCTTTTATTGGCTTAATTAAATTTCTTTTTTCAAAAAAATCTAAAATAACTCTCTTATTAAAATAATAGGTAATTCTTTTATAGGCTTAAACCCTAGAGTTAGAATCCTAAATGGAAATAACAACCTAAATGTTTTATAATTAAAAACAAATAACTTTGAAAGATAAAAATTCCTACTTTCAAACAAACTAAAACACCTAATCACAATCTTATAAGAAAAATAACATCTTAAAGAAACAAACCCTAACTAATTGAAATACAATCCTGGTGTTTGTCTTGGCCAACACTAATGTTAGTTTTGTTCTAAACCTTTCAATGCACGAATCAAACATGAATATGACACTAGTTATATGTTGAATTTTAGTGTTAACTTTGTTTTGAAACTCCAAAATGCAAAACCTAACAAAAGATTGACATTAGTTTACTTTAGTGTCTGTCTGGTTATGTTCTATAGTTACATATCTCTATCTTATTTTATCACTTCTCTTAAATCTTCTACAATCTTTCCGAACCCCTTTTCATGCCTCCTTTATATAAAACTTTGTATAGTATGAGTCAATGTTATATTCCCATCAAACACATTTGGTTTCAAATCAATAACACCATCATCTTCACCAATTCACTATATTATTAGACTCGTATTCACTTGTTCATATTTTACAACTTCATAAATTTTTTTATCTATGGCATATTACATTTATATATATATATATATAACTTATCCTTTTTTAAGTTCATCAAACAATTATATTTATAAAACATTTATAGACCATGTTAATATAATTTTACATATGAGCTTTATATATAATATTTAATTTTTATATGTGTGGAAAACTATCTTTGTTAATGGAAGGATTGTATTGGAAGTAATATCAAACTAATTTTTAACATTAAAAAATAAAATGTATTTAAAAATTAATCCAAGTTATCTTTTTAGAGATCTTAAACAATGTAAATAGATCAATATTATCATCTAAAATTTTTAGATATATTTAAAAATTATTTACAATGAATCATTCATTTGCACAAGCTACTTTACCCCTCCATAATAGGATTATTCTGTGTTAACATAAGCTCTCTAAGTAAACCTTAAACATGTAATAATCCAACATTTACACCATTATTTTTTCAACCACTTATCCATGTTTTTTTTGTTGATACTACATAGACAAAAATATTAAGATCAAGCAATTGATGATTATTTTATTATAGAAGCGTAAATTAATTAAATAAATTTTTTTGACATTGATGTGGAATCCCTAAACTCATAATTATACTTAGAGAAGATGAGAAGATTTGATAAATCAAAAGTAACATTTTAAAATCGATTAAGTAATCTATATAACTACTAAATTATTTTTAGAATTTGTTTAACCATGACACTTAATTTCTTTTACAAAAAAATTTACATTTTATGGTAAATTGAATTGGAAGATTTTGAAGCCAAGGATTTTTTCTTAGATTAGTAATAATTTTTATGGATTATAACAAAATTATGATTGATAATATAGTGTGGATCCCTTGTAAAATTTTTGTCTCATTGATGTTATGACTAGTACCTCCATTAGGACCTAGTCAATATATGTATTTATTAACTGTATAGTCTAGTTCTTTTGAACCAAGTGTAATAGCTGGGCTATTGTTAATATAATTTCTTATTCATTTTCCAAAAACAAGTGCAAAATGGTCCTAAGAATTCAAAGATGACATCTCCTAATATTTAAAAAGAAATTAATGAAGATATTGCAATTAATGATATATATATACATAAATTTTAAGATAAAAATTTCAGATTTTAGCAGATGAACTTTAAAATATATCGTATAAGGAATAAATTTATTTTTTGGGTAAGATTTTATGTAACACGCCACTACCATAAAGCATAAACCCGAACATCTATAAGATATTCGAGAACATACATTATGAGAATGACGTGTTAGAGCGATTACATTCAAGGCATCATACATAACACAAATGTTTCAAAGGTCGATTCTTCCCATTTCATTCACAAACAAAAAAATTCATTGTGTTATTACACTCATGATTCGTGTATATATACAATACACAAAATGTGAGAGCTCACAACTCTATACATTATGTACAACATGAAATGGAATGCTGGACTAAAATATTCTAACTAGACTCTTCAGTATCAATTGACCAGACCTTTGAGCCATTCTTGTTTCCAAAATTGACAATACTATACTGCTACTAGATTGCCTTAAAGCTAGGTCTCCTCAGTACTTGAAAATCAACACTGCAATTTTGACGAGTTTTGCGAATTCAGTGAGTGAACCATCATCGATGCGCTCACTCAAAACAGAACATAAACATCACAAGTATATAACACAACTCAATTAGTATCTCACATTATCCCAATTTTTTATAGTCATCACATTTCAATAGGTTCAACATGAATACAAACACTTCATATCATCATTTCAAAATAATCAAATCATTCATCTTAATCATTCATATGATACATGTCAATTTATATATGCAAAATGTACATGTGACTCCACTTTTATTTTTACTTTGTTATGATCGAGCACCTATTGACTATCCCGTATCTGTTACGGATACCGGGCTCATTTCATATATTGTCTCATACCCATTGTGGATACTGGGCTCATTGATAACTGAGCCTGTGGATCTTTGTGCCTATTTCTGAGTTTTAAGCTCTTTTTCACTTGGGTCACTCCGATCAAAACTCCTTTATCTGATCATTCATAACAATGTAATGAAATGCATCAAATCACATATTATGCTATCAATAACTTTCATTTAGTGTGCATAATCATTATCACATTCATCGGATCTGAGTCTGACATTCAACATTTAGTTGAGTTCATATTTTTTTCAATGTTCACATACAATTAGGAAACACTTCCAATACAATCTCGAATATCAAACTCCTTGGATCATCAATGTCCAGAATTATCAATATCACCATCATATCAATAACAGTTCAATATTTAAAAGTTAATCAAAGCAATTTAAACATAGTGAGAAAACATCTAAGTTAACTCACTACACATATAATTCAAACAGAAACACACATATAATTATGTTTACACATCTAGGTTGACTCACAGTATGCTCCAGAATAGCTATTTCCTTGACGATCTGGCAATGTCTGGACGCAGTCGGTCAATTTATGCTTCTATTGTCATGCCATACACACATAATTCACATGTTACTATATTGATCAATCATATGACGATTCAATCATACGCATGTTTGTATGTATCATGTTCAACGCATGCTCAATTGACTTTCCCAGGAATGTATCCTTATTTACAAATCTTGATCATTATACATCAAATCTTGTACATAACTTATTGGCAATTAGATTTATACCTTAAGTAAACTTGATTATTCTAGATTCATCAATCATTCATTCACCAATCTTTTCCTAGCATTATACATTCACACAATTTCCCCAATTCTCATTCATTCATACCTAATTCACATTTCTCACATCCTTTTGGATCACATTTGCATCCATAAGAACACCTTCATTCCTTTAACAACTTTCAAAAATTTCAGATTTAGATAAATTAATCTCAAACAATCCATTCCTTAAGTTATAACCTCAATTAACAACCTAAACTTATAAAATCCTTAACCAATTAATCCAACAATAATCTAGGTTCATTTTAAGCGTCAATCAAATCCAAATACACCAAGTTAAAGTAACTTATCCTTAGTTGGCTCAATAATCACACAAAACATAATTTTTTAGCTTCAGAGCATTTCCCACGATCATGGGGTACCTTTCCATGATCGTGGAAAGACAAAACAAAAAGTTTTCTCACTTCACTACATTACCCACGATTGTGAGAACGAGTTTATGCAACTTCCACAATCGTGGGATGGGGTTCACCATCCATTTCCTTCAACTTTTCTTCTAAATTTCAACACCTTCGTGATAGTCCATCAATTATACCTTAAAGATACTTCAATTCCTCATCAATTCATCATAAACAATTTATCTTTTATGCATCAAAACCAAACAGAAACTTTCATTCCCTATCATACATGAAATCCTAGCTCTTTCCCCATTTAAAGAACACTACCCTAGCACCTTTCTATGGCATAAATTCACATTCAATATGCTTCAATTCTCAATCCAATTCATCCTTGAAACAACCTATAACCTAGGGTTTTCATGTATCAAAAACAAAACCAATTCATTCATCAAATTTTTGCACACTTAATCATAAATTCTACATACAATCCAACCTAATTCATCCCTAATCAATCATTATAAATGTTATGCTCACATATGTCTCAATAGGGAAATCAATTGCTTACTTGTTCACCTCAAAGTCTCCTAAATTAATATGCTAACCAAGCCTTCCAAGCATTGAAACATACACCAAGAACAAGATGGAAATAAAAAGGGTTTCAATAACAAGATGAAGCTACATAATTTTGGCAAAATTCAAGGTTATGGAGATTGTGTGGGCGTGTTGATGGTGAGAAGAAGAAGAAGAGAGTAGCATGTGACAAAAACAAAAGAAAGATGGTCTTTCATGTGTGGAGATCACGGGTGTAGGTGTGTGGTGGAGATGTGAAAACTTGTCATGCTAAGATTCAAACCATATGTCTCATACTTCAACTACCAATTATCACTTAATGTTTGGCCCATTTGTCGCATAGTGTCCTAAACCATTTGTCACCCTAGTACATCACCATTTGTCACTCATTTATTCAAGCCATTTGTCACTTTATTACTAATGCAACGTGTCACCATTTCATAGGCCTAATAAACCTAAAATCTCATGTACCAATTTGTCTTACCCTTTAACATTTTCCTAGACTAGATGCACACATCACTTCATCAATTACTCAATTACAACAACAAATTCCCAATTACTAATTATAATCCATCAAAACAAAATTCAAGACATAATCAACACACAAGTACATCATA
>JAOTBA010000008.1:19836268-19849420 GCA_025629845.1 Erythroxylum squamatum | reverse complement strand
CATGTCCGTTTAACGGACACTCTCGGGTCAAAATGGCCTTCAAGCTCGATTCATGTCCGTTTAACGGACATGTGCTGAGAGAGTTGTTTCTTAGGGTTATCTTAGAGGCAGATTTTGGGGTTTGAGGATTTATAGTATGTGCTCGCTATCAGTATGAAATGACAGGAACTGACCCCTCAAGGATTCAGCAAGGCTCATGTCCCAGAACGTTGGGCTCCGGAAGCGGGGTCCGACGTACTTTGCTCCAGTTATCATAATGGATGGAGGCTCTTTCTCCAATTCCAATCTCACATTTAAAAGAGCTAGATAAGTTATCCCTAAGCTTCATGAATTAGTTCATTAACTAGAAGGTGTTTGGCACTAGTTGAATTTCTCATAGGCTTCTATCTTTTAGGAGATGCATGTTTATGCACTTAGTCCACAAGTTGTTCTTATTATCTAGTAGTCCCTATAACCTCTTTGCTATGAGGACCTTATCAATCAGGCTGATAGAGTTTATCCCTAACCCTCTTTCTAAAATTGGATTGTTAACCTCCTTCTAGCTAACTTTGTCCATTAGTATACCTACTTTTCTTCGTTCCCATAAGATGCCTCTCATCAATCTATCCAATGACTTGGTCACCCTCTTTGATCCTACATATGGACTAACTAATACACATGTAAGAATTTTATAACTAACTTTATTAGCATAGTTCTACCTCCATTAGAAAGATCCTTATTACCCCAGGATCCTAAATTTTTTTAAAATTTATCGAAAAGAAGTGATAAATCTCTATATTGTATTCATTTGGTGGATTAGGAGACTCCGAAGTAAATGAATGGGAGGTCATTAATTTGTACTCATGATAACCTAGACAACCAATCTACTTCAGTATATGCACTTGATGAGATAATTAAATAAAATTTCCTATAATTGATTTACAGACTAAATAACTATTTTAACATCTAGAGGGATGTTATTAGTGTAAATATTGACATATCATTAGCTTTATAGAGCATTAGAAGGTCATCTACAAAGCTTAGGCTAAATAATCCAAGTTTCTTGCATTTACCGTGGTAGCCAAAGTGAGGGTTTATGGATTTATTGTATCTCACCAATCTTGTCAGTAGTTCCATACATATGATTAATAAATGAGGGAATATAGGGTCCCTTTATCTCAGGCTTTACTCCCCTTGAACAATTTGGTAGGTCCCCATTAACTAAGACACAAAATAAGGGAGTTGTTATGCATTCTTTACCCATTCACTAAATCTAAGAGGAAATCTAAACAATGCCAATACTTGTAAGATAACGTCCTAACTTCTTGTATCAAAAGCTTTTTGGAAATGTATCTTTAGGGCATAGTTTTTTTTTTCTTCTGAGTTTCTTCTTTCATATCCTTTAAATAACTTTTGCACTAGTAGGAAATTTTCTCCAATTTATCCTCCCAGATTCCTCATTATGCTTCATTGATCATATTACTCATCACATTTTTTATTCTAAAAGCCAATATTTTCTTTAATAATTTTGTAAAGAAAGCTTCAACATGAAATTGGCCTATATTCACCATTAGAGTTAGGGTATTGGACCTATGGTTTTCAAGGTTATAAAGGTTTTGTTGAAATCCTTAAGGAATTTTCCATTTTTAAAGAACTCCAAGGCTGCTTCTATGACCAAGTTTTTGATCTGAGGCTACTTTTATATTTTCCTTCCTCTTTATTCAATTCAAGGTGTTTAGGCTGAAGGTATAGATCCTATTGGATCTTGATCATTACCCTCCTAGCTTCCTTAACATCTTTTCAATATGTAAGGTCCTTTCCGCATTGGGAGCTTTAATCTCTTGCTTCATTGTTGGGCCCCATTTACGAAGCCCAACTTCGGAGTCATAAAAAATGTAAGCCTCCATGAAAATAATGGATTTCGAGGAAAAATTCTACGGAAGCAAGGGTGGGTTCGCCGTGGTGAAAATACGGAAGTAATTTCCAAAGACCTTTCGGGACAAGTTTGTCGTGGCCAACATTTGGCTTCACCGCAGCAAAGCCCCGAGGTCATCAAAACTCACTCAAGAGCCTTCCCAGAGGTTTCTCCAACCTTACTTTCACTCTAAATTTTCCCAAATTCATTTCCTCTAATACTACATCATTTCATAACAATTCACTACCAATATTATTTCATCATACTCTCTAATCTCTGCTCATTTAATTCATTACTTACAACTAATTCTCATTCTTCACAATTTTCTCTCTTGCTTTTTTCCATAACACATCTCACATATATATAACAACAATTCGTATTCAAAATTTATCATCTCAAATCGATAACTTCCTCATGTATACCTAATTTCAACTCAACCTCATCCATACACAATTCATATTTCAATAACCCCAAAAGGAAGAGTTTTACAAAGCTTTAATGGCATTTCAAGCCAAATTACATCATCGGTATCAAAATCCAAAATACAAAAGATATATAACCCAATAATTCTCGAAATGCGTCTAAAGCCTTACTTTACAAGAATTAGCTTAAAATACAAAACATGCAGAATTCAGAATGAAGCCTTGACTCTCTCGCTCACTCGATCTCTTCCTCATCACCTGGAGATAGGGAAGGATGGGGTTGAGTTAAAAGCTCGTGGGTAATAGTTTTATAATCATTAACAAGCAAAACTATTGAAATATTCATTTCCATTTTACAAATTTCACATTGAATCATATAACACATATTTTCTAAATTCTCACTTATCAAACAATTCATAGGCAACCTAAATCATGCATTCATAAAACTCGTCAACACACGTAAACACATAAGCACATCAAAATGATTTGGGTAGGTCCATAAACAGAATGAACTAACACATTCCCACATAATTGTCCTATGTAGTCGTGAATAGAACAAACTATCGCAATCTTACATAGTGGTTTTGCATAGTAGTAAACATAAGGGAGTCCATGAAGGAGCTCCGTGCCACTGGTGGGCAGGCGTGAAAAGCCTTTAGTCGAAGTGCACTTGACATATAGAATGGATCGAACCAAACCCACATAACATGTATTTCATTACTTGAAATAGATTGCCCAAAATGGCACATTTTCAAAACTTGATTTCGTAAACATAACATCTTTTCAAAATCATTTTATTTTCTTTCCAAAATCATTAACACAATTCAAATACAAACATGTAGCACTCTCTAAAAGCATTTAAATAGCAATAAACAAACATGTATAAAGTAGTTAAAAATCATTTATTTCCGTTCTTTCAAAAGAAATATTCATGGCATATTACTCAATTATAAAAAATAAACTACCTTGAATTCCTTTCTTAAAAACTTGGTCAAAGGTGCCTTTTTTCTTGCTCCTCTTGCCTCTCTTGATTCCCTTTAAAAATGGCAAAATCCCATTCAATAGGAATTCAAATTAAGAACCCACAAAGCATATTCACTAGAATTGATTCTAGAATACTTATATCGATGTATTTCCTAAACTTCATGAACTAAGACCCTTCGAAAAATCCAGACCTTTGGGTCAATTTTCTATGATCAGGTAAATGAAGAAATTTGATAATACATTCTTCTAAACAAATGTTCCCCATTGTTGTAAGTTTCTAATGACACAAAAATCATTCAATTTGGTTTAGAAATATGAAAGTTATACCCCAAACATTTGTGGACTATTCTTATACTAAATCAGTATTATGTGCTCAACTTGCATCCAAAAATAGAAATTCTTATATACTGAATTAAAACTCGATTTCTTCAGACAATTTTTATCCCTATGTCTCTAGTTTACTCCAAAATAACAATAATTCTATTTGGATAACTACAGAAAAAGTTATACCTAAAATACCGAAGCATGTTCAAGCTGTGTAGGAAAAACTTTTCCACGACAAACTTTTTCCAGATTTGAAAATTTCTCAGGAATTCTCAAAAGTTGGCCACGGCGAACCCAAATTACCAAAAGTGATAGGGCCCAGAATCGTGTGGTGAGAGACAGACTACAGGTGGCTAGTATTGCTGACAAGTTGAGAGAGACAAGGCTTAGGTGGTTTGGGCATGTGCATAGGAGGCCCTTTGATGCTCTGGTACGACGCTGTGAGATCATAACCCTTAGTGACTACAAAAGGAGAAAAGGGAGGCCTTACAAGAACTGGAGGGAAGTGATCAAGAAAGATATGTCAGAGTTGGCCCTTACTGAGGTAGTGGTTAGAAATAGAAAAGTCTGGCGTGATCGAATAAGGGTAAATGATACCCTTTAAAGTCCTCGCGCCACATACTTACCGCGTAGGAAGTCCAACCCAAATGTCCTTTCCACCTTTGCTAGTGTAAATTTTAGACAAAACTTTCGGGCCTTCAACTTGGTTTTTCAGGTCAGGTGTAGTAGGGAAAGATCTCGCGAGGCTGTCTAAAACCATCAGATTGTCATATCCTTAGGGTCTATCAGTGAATACCCCTAGCATAATTAGCGATAAAAAGAGCCAGCCTTTGTAGCGTGCAAGGTATTAGCAGATTTGGTCACCATCAGGTATATCCTTATGTATTTATTGTAATTTTATTTATTTCATTATTTAGCGTGCCAGTTTTTACTTATTTACTCTTTAACCTGCATTACTATTTTATTGTCACATCTGCATGTGGGTCTACCGGAAACAACCTCTCTACTATGTAGGAGTATGGCTGCGTACTATCAGACCTTCCCAGACCTTGCTTTATTGCGGGACTTCGGACTGGGTGTGATGATGATGATGATGATGATTTTATAATTAATTTATTTCTCAAATTTTCTTATTTATTTGTGACCACTTATAACTTGTAAGTATATAGTATAGATATAGAGATATAATAATGTAGGTATAACAAATAAACATAACAAGAAAAAGGTGTAATTTTTTTTAAAGTAAGAAAGAGGTGTAATTTTTCTATTTTTAATAAATTTTATTTAATTATTTAACTACTAATAAAAATTAGAAAATATGATTTAATTTTAAAATTATTTTTACTGTGAATATCTTTAAATAACTTTCCATGTATTGTAACTTTTAAAATATAAATTTTATAGGGTAAAAGACATGAGATTTTCCTTTGGTTTAATTAACTTAAAAACTTCTAATGTTCAAAAATTTTGCAAAAAAATTCTTGTGATTTTTAATTTTCTAAAAAAAAAATTTCTTAGATCTTTGTTAAAAAATAATGATGAAACATGAGGCATAAACATGACACATGAACCGATCAATTATTGCTAATATGATCATTCAACCCAACTTTTAAACACACTCTTGAAGTAAATCACACATAAGTATAGATTTTATATTTGATATACAAAATGCATAAGAAGGGGGGTTGAATTGTGTATTCTTTTTCGTAAATATGATCCCCTTATGTATTTTTAAAAAAACTTGCTTTCTCAAAAACTATTGAGTGAAAATATCACGATGTATTGCAGTTAACTTCTAAGTACTTTGTATAAAAACAATAAGAATAAGAGTTGAGAGTTTAGAGTAGAAGTTGACACAACAATTTATCCTGGTTCGCCCCAAACCGTGGGCTACGTCTAGTCCTCATAATCCTTTCTGAGATTTCACTACACTTCTTAAAAATACAAGTATTCTTTTCACCGAGCCTCTTCAGGTCTCTACAGAAAGTATTGTTTTTCTCTCTTAGCCTCTTCAGGCTATCAGCTTTTATTCTTTCTTACAAAAAGATGTTTGTGAGCTTTGTTACAGAAAATAATAGCTCTCAATGTTTAGCACAATGAATACAGTGTTTCTACCTTTCTTAAAATCTCTAGCTCTTTCAAAATCACTAAATTCTGTAGTCTTCGACTCCGACTCGTATTTATAGCCTTCGTCTTTAACCGCTTCTTTCTTCTTGTTTCTTGATCTTTGAAGAAACAGTTACTCAGTTGAGCTCTGTAACTAACTCAGACTGATTAACCATCCGACATGGTTTCGGGTCTTCGTCTGATTTTTGCTTTAGCTTCGTCTCTTTGTCGTCTTCGCTTCATCTTAGTTTCCGCTTCGTCTTAGTTTCCACTTCACTTCGTCTTATTTTTGCTTCTCCATACTTCGTCTTACTTTTGTCTCAATGCTTCGTCTTACTTTTGTCTCCGCACTTCATCTTACTTTTGTCTCTACACATCGTCTTATTTTTGCTTCTCCGCACTTCGTCTTATTTTTGTCTCTGCGCTTCGTCTTACTTTTGCTTCTCCACACTTCGTCTTACTTTTGCCTCCGCACTTCGTCTTACTTTCTAATATTATTATTATTTGATTTTTATCAAAATTATTAATCGTAAAGTCATTTTGACTTAACAAATGGTAGACTCTTCACTTGGTCAAACAAGCAACAAGGACATATGCTGATAAGGAAGAAACTTGATTAAGCATTAGTCAATCCAGCCTAGTTAAATATTTATCCTCAATCTTTTGCTCATTTTATTGAAAACTCCTTTTTAGACCACTCTTTTATTCTGATTCAGATTTCTAATGAATTACGATATAAGGGAGCACCTTTCAAATTTTTTAATGTACTATCACAACAATATGGTTTCTTTAATATAGTGAGCACATGTTGGAGACAAAATGTAGAAGGATACAAATCCTTTCGATTGATGCAGAAATTGAAAAAGGTAAAACATGCTCTCAAGTTCTTTATTAATACTAATTATGAGGACTAAATAGAAGCTTAGAGAGGCCCAGATTAACTGTTACGACCATCCTAACAACAACCAAATAAAGACTATTGAAGCACAAAGAATCGGAGAACCTTAGGAGGCTCCCAGGTTGCATACTTCAACCTAGAAACAGAAAGCTAGAGCTAAATGTTTAAAAGTTGGAAACTCAAACGCAAATTGTTTTCACGCTTTTCTTTTAGCAAGAAGAACTGTCAATAAGCTGGTGGAGCTCAAAGACAATAGTGGCAACTCCTATTCAAATTAGCCCTCTTTATTGAAACTCACTAGGGATTTCTTTATGTAGCTGATGGGCCCTTCAGATGATACTTACCAAGGCTTTAACATCAAATGATTTTATGATTGTTCCTTCAATTAGAATGTCAAGAACTCTCTTATTGCTCCATTTACTAATAATGAAATCAAAGAGGCCCTCTTCAACTTGCATCCCTCAAAGGCACCTAGAACACATGGGTTCACTGCCTAACTTTTTCAAAACTGCTAGGAGATTATAGGCATATTATTCTCTCAAATAGTCCAAGAATGCTTCTCTTCTTATAAAATATCGAGGGAATTAAATCATCCCCACATTTATCTAATTCCATATCCCTCCTCTCTTATGGATTATAAGCCAATTTCCTACTGCAACACAATTTACAAAGTAATTTCCAAACTTCTGGCTAACATACTAAAATTAGCCTTAAAGGATGTAGTAAACTCAACTCAAGGAGACTTCATTGTTAGAAGATCCATAGGGGTTAATATCATTCTTATACAGGAACTTCAAAAAGAATATAACTAAGGGAGAACTATCAAAAGATAATTTTGGAAAATAGATTTTTATAAAGCTTTTGACACCATGAACTGGCAATTCATTCAAGCTTGCTTAGAAGCTCCATAATTTCTTGCTACTTTTAAGAATTAGATCATAATGTGTATTCAGACTTCTTCCATTAACATTCTTATGAATGGCATCCCAATTGAACCTATGAATTATGTAAGGGGTATTAGAAAAAGGGATCCCCTATCCCCTTATCTATTCACCATAGTAATGGAGGGGTTATCCAAAATCCTCAACAAGTTAGTTGATTGTAATGGCAGGTACCAATTTCATTATAAATGCAAAGATTATAAGTAAACACATTTAATGTTTTCAGATGATCTTATCCTACTTTCTAGTGCAGATACCCATTCTATAAGCATTCTAAATGATATTATGAAAAGGTTCATAGATTGGTTAGGGTTGAAAGTAAACATTCAAAAGAGTAGCATATTTTACTGTAAAGAAGTGTGCAATCTTACTAAATTATCCAGGATCTTAGGAATGGAACTTCATTCTCTACCTTTCAAAACAGATTTTTATCTTTTTCAGCTAGAGTCACCTTGATCATTTATGTTCTCAGCAATCTATATGTCCACTAGATTACTCATATATCAAGATGATAGACCTAATCACCAAAGCTTTTAATGGTTTGGATCCGTTGATAATGCTAAAAGACCAAAATCAAGTGGAGTAAAGTGACAATTCCAAAAAGATATGGAGGTTTGGGAATAATCTCGATACCTCTTATACAAAAGGTGCAACTATGCAAAAGAATTAGGAGGATACATGTTGATAAAAATGGCATATAGATTAAGCAGGTTTCATGAAACTTACCTTAGAAACCAAAACTTTTGGCAATTGCCACTTACCATAGAGTACTCTTGGATCCTTGCTCACATGCTACACTTGAGAAGCCTTATTTACCCTTGCATATGCCATAGATTGGGGAATGATGATACATTTGGATATGGTATGATGAATGGACTAAGTTTAGTCCTCTTATTCAAAAAGAAGAGATTGCCAATTTAAGCAAAAGAATACCTATCAGTGCAAGGGTCTCTTCACTCATATATAATGGAAAATGCTTAGGGAACTTCAGAGGCTTTAATTCTCCAACTTAGTATCTTCCCATAATTAATCAAAGCAGTATGTTTCCACGATTAATCAAAGGAATGCTGAGGATAAAATTATCTTGAAACCTGAATCTAGTGGATCTTTCACTATCAAACCATGGTAAAGAATTTTACAAGCTGACGGTGAGAAAGTGCCATGGTATAAACTTCTGTGGAAGAATCCCCTCAGCCCTAAAACATCATTGATTACCTGGCTAACCATTAAAAATCAGCTAAGCATAAAGAATAGATGGTATGGAGATTATAATCCTATTTGTGTTTTGTGCAAACAAGAAGAAGAAGACAAGAATCACCCGTTCTTCCAATGTTTCTATTCTAAATCTATGTGGAGTCAAATATTGCATAAGCTGGAAAACTATTACACTTCATATGAATGGTCTGAAACACTGAATTTGATCATCAAATCTACTAAATAACAAAAGAAATTGGAACTCTTTATAGATCAGCATTCATAATCACAATCTACAATCTGTGTAGAGAAAGAAATAGAAGAATTTACAAAGAGGAAGAGTTAACAAACATCTACTAGTTAAACATACTATCAATGAAATTAGAGCACTAGAAATTGCAAAACCATTTCATCTTAAGCTGTCACAAGGAATAAAGTATATGTGGAACTTGTATTTCAATGTTCATGTACTTTCAATTTGTCTAACTAGCTAAATATATCTGTTTTGGTGAACACATTCTAATGGTGAGATAGCTTTGCTATTTTTAATGAAATTTTATTCAATTTCTAAAAAAAACTTTGTGTTTTCCTCATCTCTAGATCAAAATCGTCACCTGTTTGGATGTTTCACGTTTCAAGTCTGCTGCTAAATTCGGCTCTTTCAATTTGCCTCTATTCACATCCTTTATAACAAAAATTAGGGTTCCTTGGAGATGCACAGTCACTTACACGATTGTGTAGCACCAAACATCCTTAAAATTGTGATTTTACACATTCATAGAGACTTACATGACCATGTATCTCCAATTTTCTTTAAATCTTTGTTTTATGTCACCATTTCATTCAAACTTGTCTCCTTTTGGTCTATGAAGGCAATTATGACCAATAAATACACTTGGAGAGAATTAAATACCAAATATACAACAAAATTACAAGATATCAAGCAATATACATCAAATATGGGTGTATAATTATAGTCAAATATGCATCTATTAAACATCCCCACACTTAAGCTTTTGTTTGTCCTCAAGCAAATCATAATCTAAATTATCAACTTTACACACATCTAACCTTCCTTAATCTCAACCAATCCATCCATACTTTAAATCATCAAATCATATTGATCTAATTAGCATACAATTAGAATTAAGTTATCCTAAAACTAACTTCATAAGTCAATATTAATAATAATCACATTAATAATCTTATTGAAAAAAAAAACAAATCTTTACACGCTCACTAAGGTTTCACTCAATGAAATCAAGTGTTCAGGGTGAAAAGTATCTAACTCTCAAATTAATACATAGTAGAACTCTTACCATAGGCTTGCAATATTATCACACCTCCACCATTTGCATGTAATCTAGAAACAAAATTCAAAAGGTCTTCATAAGGTTGTATTAGGACTTAGGTAAGGTATGACTGGGATAAAAAAAATGTGATAAATTTAGAGGAAATTTAAAAAACATTACAAGAAACTTGTTAATAATATACATATCCTTCAATGATAAATCTATTGGTATTATACTTTTTTTCTTTTTCTATGCTCACTTTTTTTTCAGATCAATCATTATACTCGAGCATTCATCATATACGACAGTTAAAGACATATAGGACCTTTCAAAATTTTAAGTTTCAAATAATCAAGTAATGTGAATAACTTTTAAGGTTTAAAACTATAAAATGGCTTCAAAGAAAATAGGATAAGGGTTAATAATTGGGTTATTCAACTATGCATGATAACACACATGAAGGAGTATAAGAGCATAAATTTTTTTGAAAATTTTGAAATTTGCTCTTTAGCTCACAAAAAATTGGTCTTTTATGTGTAAATAATATGCAATTATCATTCAAATTGACTATCTTAATTATTATTAAAAATATGACATAGAAAAGTAAGTTTATTCTAACTATCATCCTTTTGTATACTAATTCAATCCAATATTCAATAATGAAATAAAGTTTTCATGGACAAATTTTAACTAACTTAGAAAAGTAAGTTTATTTTAACTATCATCCTTTTGCAAATTTTTTAAAATTATGAATTTTTATCATAAATATGATGTTTGTATAATCTAATTTAAAGTTGTTTTTAAGGTTTTTGAAATGTTAATTGCATTCAATTTTGCATAAAGTTGGATTTTGAATGTTTTTATATGTTAAAATTTTGCATTTTTAAATTTTTGGGAAATTATGTATATGTTTATGAAATTAATAGTTGTATAATGTTATCCGGATAATATATAAAATCTTACAAAAATCATTGTCAGTAAATTTTTTATTCATTCTCCGATTAAATTTTTTTTGATTTAGGCATAAGTTAAAATTTTGAGATATTTTAGAATTCATTAGTTTTTATTCAATTAAATCTATTAACCAATTATAGTTACAAAATTAATGGTTTAATTGATCTTTTGTATGATTAAATTTACTTTTTTTTAACTATGCACTAATTTGATCGACTTAGCTTTTTAGCCAATGTTGTTTAGTTCCTGAACTCTTTGAATAATCTTTAACCTCTTTTACTAAATTAAAGCTTTATAAATTTTTTCTTTGAGATTGACAAAGGATCGATGGAGTTAGTGTTTCGAAAAAATATTGGAAGTTTTTTATTTTTACAGGTTGGCTTGACCATCAATCCCCTCTTCACTCCTATTTTTAACGCCTTTAGGATCCTTAACCTTTTCCTCTTATTCATTTATCATGCTAAGAACCAAGGAAAATACTTGTTCTAATTTGAGAGCTTCAGGTCTTAGGTATATGAATATTGAACCCAAGTGAATAGTTGAGAATTTTGGACCTCATAGATTGAGGTCCCTTGCTTGCTCCTTCCATTAGAGAGAACCTATATCTTAGCCTCAAGTCACCTAAGTTTCAGGACTATTATTACTTTATAGCTATTCATGTCAATAGGGTTATTTGCTGGATGTTCTAGATTACTTTAGCCAATTTGACTTGGTTTGTTATTTCATTAACCAAGATTGGGAGTCCATTTTGTATAGGATGTATAGGGTTATTCCTACTAATGTTTGTTTATTCTATTATAATATAAGGAATGAAATGTAAGATACTTTAAGAGTTTTCATTTTTTGAGTCCATGATATCAAGATTTTGCTTGCTTTGCATATTCTCAATGGTATTTTAGGCATCCCTACTCGTAAGATTCGATTCGGGTATTACTCTACCCATATCTATATCTATTTTTTACTCTCAACCCATATCCATAATCATATCGATCGATTTTTACAATTTACTACGCATATCCAAATCTATTGTATTCTTCGGGTTTTTGGATATCCATCGGGTTGTATAGCACATAAAAATATAACTTCTAAATATAAAATATGAAGAGCAGATTTATTCGAACGCTCTAAATCAAAATTACTTTAATAATAATAAGTAAAGATTTTGATTTGTATGTCTTAAAAAACCTTAAAATTGGAATAATGAAAATCATATTGTCTAGTGCAAAGACAACATATATTTTTCACAATCAAAAATTGGAACAAAGACTAAAATATCCAAAGCTTCAAATTGTCTTTGCGTGAACTCTACAACATTCAAAATTTCATCTTCATATCATTTGCAATATTATCATCCTATAAGAAAATAAAATATAATGAAAAAGGTGAGGACAGAGAGTAAAGTGGAGATTTTAAAGTTGTTTCTTTTTAGAAAATATTAATATTTTATTATATTTAACCATAAATATTCAAGAAAAAAATAGAAAAATAGAGTTAATAAAAAACGGGTAGGGTATGGGTATCCATCGGTTCGGGTTATCACTAGACCCATATCTAAATCTATATCTACATCCATTTCTCAGCATCCATTTAAAATCTATTTTTTAGCCGCCATATTCATATTTTTGGGTCGGGTAGTGCGGATATTAATCGAGCTGAAAATTCACTGCCTTCCCTACTCACGAGTGATTCATTCACTAAAACTATTTGACCAAATGTTTTCTCAAGCAACCCCCTACTAGTTATTGTGTTCCTAAGCCCAAGGATTTTACAGACTTCTCAGTCATAGTTAAATTCTATCATCACTTCATCGAGCTAAATTTCCTATCTTTTATTAAAGACCGACATTGGATTTGATGATCTTGGTTCTTGTCCACTGTTATTGTTAGATCCCGTTTCCGAGACCCAACTACCTAATCCGAAACCCTCAGACTTACACATGATTCCTTATAAACTCTTCTTGCTCTAATACCACTAATGTTGGATCCCGTTACCGAGACCCAACTACTTATCCGAAAATCCCGATATAAATTTTTTTTTTTTCATCTTCATCTTATTCATCTTAGATCCATTTTCATACTAAAACTTAGCTCAGTTCTTTAGAGGGTCCAAAGTTGCTTTCTATTTGCTTACCAAATGAATAGTG
>JAOTBA010000008.1:19805836-19816600 GCA_025629845.1 Erythroxylum squamatum | reverse complement strand
TTTCTAACATATTTTCCTACCTTCCATAAAAATTTCATGGTCATTGGTTTCGAATCCAAGAAGTTTGATTAATTGAAATTGAGTGGTCGGGTTGGAGAGCTTGGTCGGGTTATGAGTTTAGTTTAGAATTTTAAGCATATCTCGAGCTATAGAGCTCCGATTTAGGTGATTCTTGGTTCTACATAAACTAGAGACCGAGAGCTACCATTTTCAAAAGTAAATTGCAATTTTTGTGATCCTTGTTTTGTTGGGCTTCGGAAAGTTGAAATTCCAGTTCGAAGGTTTCCAAATTCTGATCGCGAACAGGAGATTGAGTTCAGGCATAGTGGCGGTTTCGCATAAGCATACCATGGAGTAATTTGAAAGGAAATTTTTGGGGTATTAAGTCAGGTCTAATAAGGGTTAAATGACATAATCTTTCGAGGTCATTGCCACGCTTAAGGTTTCATGTTTCGCTTGAGGGTTGGGTTCCGGTAACGGTGCCCAACAATGTTGTTTTTGCTAAGAGTCAAAGCAACAAGTGATCTAACAAAGATTTATTTATACTTTGGTGCATTGATAATAAGGTTCAAGTCTACACATCCACCCATATTTTTCAGTTGATAGTTACTTTGCTTGATAAGAAAAGTAGCTATTTAGGCATAGGTTTTCTTGTAACCACTCTGGCTCAATTACATGGTGTTAATGTTGATGAACTAACTCCTATTTTTTCTAAGCATTAAATCACACACATTTAAGGCGAGTTGAGATTTTGGAGTGCCATGGTATGGAACTTCGAGATGGCAACTATAAATCATAAGTTAAACAAAGGATAGGACCGGCGAGTTCTAGTTCTGCACCTCTATAATAACACCAATAAGTCTCATCAAGTGATGAATCTGAGGAGGAGGAAGAAGGCTGGAAGAAGGTGCTTGACAAATTGGAAGTGAATAAAAAGTGCCTAGAGCGTCGTCTAGACACCATGGAGGCGTAACTAAAGGAGGTCATGCGTCATTAGCGATATCAGTTGAAGAAATTACTCAAAATTTTGTTGTCCAATACCATCATCACTCAAATCTCCATAAGTATTCTTAATCTTACTTTTTATTTATTATTCTCTCTCTTTATTTTTATTGTTTCCATTTCCATATTGAGAAAAATGTGATGTTTAAGTGTGAGGACGTATATGCACTTACATGTCATTTATGTGTGTGAATTTTGCATTTACATTATGTTAGTTTTTAATTAGGATGGCACTCTGTGAACATTTTGTTACATAATGTATTCATTGTTTGAATGTGTTAATGGCGTGAATTGAATTGAATTGGTTTAACATGGCCATTTGAATTGTAAAGGCATATTAACTTGTGAAGTTTGTGATTTAAGTATCTTTGTGATGAATACACATGTTAATTAGGATATGACACGTATTCTTTCACATTATGACATTTGTTTAGACACATTTATAATTACACTCATTTAAATTGGTAGGCATCATTAACCTTTTATGAGAATGATTAACTAACAAGAAATGAGGTAGGCTAAGAAATTGAAAAAAAAAGTGTTTTAAATAAAATTCCTATTTGCCTTTTTTAAGAAAATTGGGTTAAGAATAAAGCTAGTAGCTAGTTGAGAGTTGTGATATAGCTAAGTAACTAATGGCATTCAGTTCCCCTTAAAAGGCTAGAATGACACTCCAACCAAGCTAAATAAAAAATGTAACCTAGTTAAGTAACCAAGGGGGCATTCATGACGAGGTGTTTACTTTCTATTCAAAAGACTATGTTATCATTTTTCACGATTTGAGCCTATTTTTGGAACCAAAATAAGTTGAAAAACCCTATAAATAATCTTATAAGCCTTAAGAAGTATTTAATCAAAAGATAAACACCAAAAAGGAGTCTATACACTAGAAGCAAAGAGATGAAAGTGGAGACATCAAGATCAACTCTAGAATTTCCAGAAATTCCAAATTAAAGACACAAAATGTTTCCTTTATTTTTTCTTCTTATATTTCATTGTCTTCGATGTTAATTTTGATTAATGGGATGTTGAACATGATTATGGATTTCTAAATCCATATTAAGGATTATTCTTGAACTGTTTTGTTAAATTTTATTCTTGTTTAATTCAATATATATTAATGCTTTAGGGTAGTTGTTATGCTTATAGTTGATAATAAATCAAGAGATTAAATCAATTTTATGTGTTAAGGTGCACAACAATAATTGGTAAATTAATAGACTTACAAATATCATATTAATAAAAATTAAAGAGAGATCTTAATTGTGAGTTAATTATCCTTAGGCTTGCTTCAAATCTAATTGAATAGTTAGGAGTAGTTTTGTGAATCAAAAGGTTGCAATTATATTGTTATCAATTTCAATTAGGATTACTTGAGTAGATCTCGAGAGAGGGTAATCAAAACCTTAGAATACCTAGGAACAAGCATAATTAAATTATCAAGATAAAGGGAAGGCAAAATAAGGATAAAATAATCCCTAAGTTTCCATTGTTGATTAACTTCATTCTTATTGCTAGTTTCACTTATTCACTTATTAGTTTTATTAGTTTATTTCAATTTCAGTTAATTTATTTTAATTCAGTTCATTTAATCTTTATTACCTTAGACAAAGTGCATTCAAGTTGTTAGTTGACTAATCAATCCTCGTGGGAATGATATCTTTTATACTACAAGTTACGATCTGTATACTTGTAGTATGAAAGCTTTTTTTATAAAACTATAAACATACTTCTTTTAAGTCGACACTATAGATTAATTAATCTACAATGTCAACAATCGTCCTCTATAGCTCCATTCCTCCTCTACACCCCCAGACATTTCTTTGCCTTGTTTCCTTGCCTCATGTAAAGTCATGTCATATCGTCTAAATTTGCCTATCCTTGCGTCATTTTGTGTGAAGCTACTTCGACTCACCTACCTTGTATAACTACCTTGCCTAGCATATAGGTACTTTCTTGAATTTGTTCTTTAGGCAAATATTAATAGGGTTGACAATAGAGTTTTGAAGATTGTATAGTTAGAACTAATTTCTTCCATTTCACTTTATTTGCAAGCTTTTTATGCTTTAAATTTATATTTGTCTTGTAATTAAGAAATTGCTTGCTTAAGTGTTTAATTTGCATCCTTTTGCATTCTCATACTACAGAAGGATGACAACAAACTAGAGAGGGATGACAACAAATTACTTAATGCCAATTATTATTGTGATTAGATTAATAAGTAGTTCGGTAGAGAAAACTATGTAAGACTTGAAATGAGCAATAATTAAAGGATTGAGTTTTTCACGTTTTACCTAATAATCAAGACCAGATTTTCAAAATCCTATAAGAACAATGGTATATCTAGGCACTATAACATATTTATAGATTAAAATTCTTAAGAAGTTGATGTGGATCCATCAAAATTGTTGGTTATTATTGCACTTTAAACATTAAAATGATCAAGGCTTTTACTTTTCACCTTCTTTCTTTATAGCTAAGGGCTTGGACAATCAAATTGTTCTTTTAGAACAATCTCTTTTTCCTTTGTTTCTGCCACTTTACCAAAACATATGCCCCACTTGTAGTATGCTCACAAATATTTCAGATAGACCCAAGCATTCAACCAATCCCTTGAAACACGAACTTAGTCATATTGACCTAAGATTGCCAATGTCACTTTTATGTTTCCATATGTACTATTTTTAGAGGAAACCTACAACTTCAACTATTATGGGTGAATATCAAGCAAGTTAGAGTGAAACTTGAAGGAGTGCCTTATTTACCTTACTATACATACATCTTTAGACTATTTTATTTTGTCATGATATTATCACTCTCAGAAATGAAAGGAACTAATTAGTTGAAGGAAATTTAATCTGGTTCATTTTGGTGTTCTACTATTCGTTTCCTAGAAAAGTTCGCCTAAAGTAGAAAAGATGTGGTATTTATTTTTCATCTATTATTATGATGATATATTCCTCTTCTACTTGATAAAGCTTAGAGGATCTCGATTTTGTATAAGCATAAATGTTAGAGAGTTGTAAATTGATTAATTATTGCATTTGATTCACTTTGTGGTCTAAATTAATAGTTATAATAAGATTTAGGTCGGTTAATTAGTAGAAAATTGCAAGAATAGTTAAGCTAAAACTATGAAGAATTTAGAATTACATACTATATAATCATAAGGAGATCGTGCTTTCTAATTAAGCAACAAATAACTAGTAAGTTTCATAGAAGAAACTTGATTTAAACATGCTTTAAAAAAATATGTATGTCATCATTTTGATAGTCAAATGTTTATCAAAGTGTACCATATATATATATATATATATAAACTTTTATAGTTGTATATGTTAATTGTTTCAGATAGATGAACATATTCTTTTAGTAGAGTTTTACCGATAGAGTCTTCTAATTCAATACCAAATGAAGAAACAAGTCATGTTGAAAGACCAAGTTTTGAGAATTGATGTTTGAAATCACTTCAATATGATTATATCAATGGATGGAATAGAGAAGGTTGAATATAAATATTGTCATAAGATATTGGTCGAGAATTCAAAAGGTGAAACCTCTCATTTAACGAGACATATGGATTCGTATAATAGTAAAGAAGGATCATATCAAGAGGTCAAACATTTTTTTAATACTAACCTAATGGGCGGGAAGAATGAAATGACTATTATAGCTTATGATGACTATTATAGCTTATGATGAAATGACTATTATAGCTTATGATGACTGCAGACCAAAGTTTTTGATAACAACTATAGTTATTGGTGATGAACATCCACTCTCTATAGTTGACAACAAAAGATTTAGGATGTTGTTCACCTCACTCTAATCAAAATGCAAGATCCCAACTCAAAACACCTTGAAAAAAGTCATTTTTAAGATATATAAGGATCACAAGAAAGAAATATTAAAAACATTGTCGAGTATTAAAGGATGAGTTTCCATCACATTAGATATGTGGACAATCGATAAACAAAAAAAGGGTTGTATGGTAGTGACGACATACTATAATGACAGTGACTGGACTCTACACAGTAGACTAATGAGGTAAATTATATTTTCAATATTGTTATCATTTAATTTTTGATTATGTTATGATTAATATTTGTCCATATTCATAAATGGTAGGTTTATTTGTATGCCAACACCAGATATAAGCGAAAGGTTGACAACCGTGATGGTTAAGTGTTTAATAGATTAGAATATCAACACTAAGTTATCTACCATAATACTCGATGATTTTAGCAGGAATGATGTGATGATAAAAAAGTTAAAGAATAAGTTATGGATTGAGAGCTTATTGGTTGGTGGCAGATTGTTACATATGCATTGTTCTATGCATATTTTAAATTGGATTGTGAAGAACAGGTTGGAGATGAAAAAATATGTGGTAGATTCAATCTAGGCATTGGAGTGTAACACCTAAAAGAGTTGAAAATTTTGAAGAAATTGCACGACAACTACACATTCTACGAATGAAGAAGTTTGTATTGGATTATCCTAATAGATAGAATTCGACCTTCAAGATGTTGGAGTCAGTAACCCAATATGTTGAGTTGTTTACCAAGCTGAGATAGAGATTCTTAATATAGTTGCCTACCTACATAAGAGACATGAGAGTTGGCTAAAGAAATTTGTGCGAAGTTGGAAATATTTCATAATACTACTGAGTTATTCTTATTAGCAAAATATCAAAATTTGTAGAGTTGCTTTAGCAATATGTATGAGATTAAGAAAGCTATATCTGATTAGATATTTGATTCCAATAAAGTGATCTAGGTTATGGCAAAATCGATGATGGAGAAGCTTAACTCTTACTGGTATATGATAGGACATATTGTGGCAATCATTCTTGTGTTAAACCCAAGATATAAGATGGAGGGGGTCTATTTTTATTATAAAATATTGTATAGTGATCAAGCTCAAGGACATGGTTTCATTAAACAATTCTTGAAGGATTTGTATAACGATTATCAACTAAGATTGGATAAAATTAGGACGTAGTAGTTCAACTCCAGCTTTAGGTTCAAGTTTTGGTTTAGTTTCAATTTCAGTTTCTTCTAAAACTAATGTGAAACCCTCATTTGCAAAATTCATGAAAGAAAAAAGGGCTAGGACTTCTTACATTATGATGGAGTTGGATAAATATTTGACGGTAAATTGTATGACCTAAGTTAATGGTATGAAGTTCGATGTATTGTTATGGTCAAAGAACTATGGAAATGAATATTCATTCATGTAAGTAATTGCACAAGTTCTCTTAGCAATTTCATCATCTACTATCTCTTTGGAGCCTACTTTTAGTACTAAAGTCTAGGGTATTAGTCTTCATCATGGTTAACTTTATTATAGTACTACCGAAGCCATTATATATGCCCAAAATTGGTTAGAAGGTAAAGATATTGAGGGTAAACTTTATTCTTTATGATATGTCAATTTTGTCATGTATTCTTTATGATATTATCTTTTCTTATATTGTCTTTGTTATACTAAAACAGGTACTAGTATGAAGGAGGCCATTCATTCAATCGAAAAAAATTTAAACAAATATTCAATGATGAAGGTATATTTAATTGTTTATTATCTGCATTTAATATTCATTTAATGCAATTATTTCTTTAACATGTATATTTTACATAATAATGTTTCTATATACAGACGAAGTAGTGCAACTATTTATGATTTTGATTGTAACCATTAGCGATCCTTTTTCATCTACTATGGATTTGCTATCTTTAAACTTTGTTTCTAGATTTACCTATTTATAATTTGATTGCTTTGGATTTTTTATACTTTAAGATATAATTATTTACTTGTGAGTTTTATGCAAGTTCTAAATTGTTGTCTCAGCCTATGTACTGAACTTCAATATCTACTCTCTAGCCTCCACTCTCCATCTATAATTGTTAATTTCATTTTGACATTTTGTAAATTGTATCATTGAAATATTTGGATAATATTAACACAATGATACTCTTTTATTTTGATAATCAAATGATTTTCATAGTATTACTATTTTATTTGTTGCATAAGTAGACTCATGAATTTACATTATTCATCATATATATGCTTAGACTGTATAACCAACAACAAAAACATTTAAAGTCCAAACTAATATCAAAACTTAAAATACATATGTTTTCGATCATTTATATGGATGTATACTTAACTATGTTGCCATAAATAATGGTTTCATGTATTTTAGTATAGTTCTATGCTTACCCTCCATTTGAATTTAGTGTTGATTTTTTGAGATAGAAATACTCATCCTTCTTAAATTATTTATAAAAGCAGTCTTTTGAATATATAGATCTTCTTTTACAAGTTTCAAGGAATTTCTTATGATCATACACTAAGAGACATACATTTACAATTGAATCTATATAGGAATTAAAAATAAAGAATTGATAATGAATAATAAAATTAAATCAAATATAAAGAAATGATGTTATTAATAATTATTAATATCTCTTCAATATTCCACCTATTCAGTAACAATAGTGCCAAAACTTGATCATGATATTTTGTAACCTTACTAGTCTAATACAAGAAAAAAAAAGTAAGTAGATATATCATTATGTACTATTTCAATGGTAATAGGGTTAAACCCATAAGGAATGTTTTAAGTACTAAGTTCAATCTTTCAACGATTATCTAATCAATAATAAGTTTGGGTTTAATTGATTGAATTAAAAGTAAACTAAAATACTAGCTAGTTTAGATCACTCTGTAGAACACTCACATAATAATCAAAAGAGAATATTAATTTAAATAATATCTAATTAGAATATCCCCTTAACTTCACCCTGCAAACTTAATTCAATTATGGAAACTCTATCATGTGGACTAGTAAGGTTTCTTATTTTTATGATATGCCATATATTGATGTATAAGTACCTATCCCTAGACTGATTAAATGACATATATATTTGATTTACTAATATCATAATGTATTATAAGTCCTTTAAAACCTCACAAAAGGTTACCCTAATACTAGAACAATCACGTAGGTCTATATGTAGAACTTTGATCAATCATTAATTTATGTACCTAATTCAATCTATGCATAGGTTCTTTATACTATATCTATATGTAGATTCGAATCAGATCTAAGCTATTTCTTATATATAATTATCATTAAGATTAACATATAGAAACCTTTATTGGAAAACCAAGCAAGCATTCAAGAATCACTTAGGATTCCATTAAATCTAGATATAAAATTTATTAGCCTAAATTGTACTTAAAATAATAAAAACAACATTTGAAAGGAAAGAAGAACTCGTGCTAAGGTATCTCCTAATGAATATCTCAATACTTTAATGATAATGGCATCTCCAAAATGACTTTTGATCTCTCTCTATTAAAAATGATTCTCAAATATGTATTCAAGCTTCTTTTAGTAGGTAACTATTAACCCTAATGAAAAACTACAAGAATATAATAAAAGAAATTGAACGTACTCCTTTGTTCAAGCATCAACCTAGAGCGTCTTGACACAAGAAATCAACTTTAAAAGAAAGGAAGGGATTCCACTAAGATTTAGTCAAAGAAAATCAAGACTTCAAGATCCATGACAATATTTTCTTTTGTCTTATTTTCTTTCTTGCTGTTATTAGTTTCTTTTACCTTAACATAAATTAAATTGGGAAAAATCTAGATGGGATGAACTTTATACACAATTTTTATGACGAATTATGCATAATTAATTATTATAATTGAATTAAAATATGATAGTGTTTGCTTCAATTTCGAATTTCATATATAAATATTGAAAAATCATATGTTTGAATAAATCATGACATTATGGAATCTTAGAGATAAGACCACAAAAATCTTTTGAGTTAAAGCCAAATCTATTATAAAATTTTATAAAACAAGTAAATGCATTCTTAGGGATTTTAATTAGAAAGAGATATCATTTAATTAACTTAAGGATAAGAGCTTTATTTCTTGAAAACAAATATGGTTGTAACTTTAAATTTTATGTTATTAAAAAAACTAGGTTTAATCATTGAATGAAGATAGATTTATGCATAGGAAGGTTCTAAGGGAAATTCTTATTTAGATCTTATTTAATGTTTTGGTTTGTTATTTTAGAATCAAACATTTTGTTTAGTTAATTATATATTTAAAATCAATTGTTTATTTTTAAAAATTAGATAATAGAAATACAATTAATAATAGTACTTGTGGTCCTCATGAGATTAGGATTGAGCATATTCACCTAAACTACACTATAAGAATAATAAGTAAATTTGCCTAGTAAGTTTTATCATAGTTTTAATCATAGGCAACGCTTATGTCTCAGATAGTATATCTCTCTGGATCTTTTCTTTCCATCATATAACCTTCCTTTAGCCTATGTTTTAAATTGTATCGTCATCTTTAGGTCGTTCGAGAGATCATGTTTAGTCTAAAATGATATTTTATTCATGTTTTTACTTATAAACTCCTCCAATTCTTAGATACCTCATTCCTCAAGCAACTATATCAAAATGACCTAAAATAAGATATAAAACTAACTAAATCAAGATAATTTGGATATTAAACATAACTAATACTAAAAATATATGTGCATATATTTCATACCCATAATTATTCTCGTTAATATTTTGTGCTTGTAATTTAAGATTCTATATAAATTATTTTTAAAATTTGTTCTTTTATATTTAAATCTAAAATTTTATAAGCACTTAGTTTACCACCTCTTATTGGTATAACAAGGATTAACAACTTTGGGCCTATAATTTTAACAGTAGAAGCTTAGGTTTTACCTTACTGTCATTATATGGTTTTTCTTTTGTGTATGCTTAATCTTTTTTTTTGGCATCAATTTAACTATATATTTATTGACTAAGTTTTAAGTCTAATATATAATTTTAACTATAAGTCCAATGTAGCATTAGGCATATCAAATCATTGTATACTTTGGGTTAACCTTAATGGTTTAGGCTTAACAATTTTCTTAAAGCCCTTTTAGTCTCTGTATCACTTTAAGGTCATTTGCACTCTTTAGCTAGATTTAAAAGTTTAAAATCACTAGGATATGTAGACCCATTAAACATAAGATTAATGAGTTAATTTGATATAAGTGGAAAATTGCCATTTGATTTCTGTTTATGATAGATAATTTAAGGCTCAAACATTTATAAGTTTAAAAGTTTGAGTTTAAAATCATTCTTAAAGTCCATTAGTTTAAAACTTTTATCCCATTTTAGTTATATGTGTTAGATGATCTAGATTCATTCTTGTTTTCCAAACAAGTAAGTGGTAGCTTGCTTTGAAGATCCAGTTGCACTATATCAAATAGTCAAAAAGATTCGAACTTTTACAAGGAAGTCAAGACTAGGTCTTGGCCCAAAAAGGCCTGCACTTAGAACCAAATTTTATAAAATCTCTTATGAACATGTTTGATTTTAAGGGCCTAATGCAATTCTCCAAACCTTAAAGAATCCTAAAAATAACTTTCATTTATTTCAAATGTGTTGGGCCCCGAACTCTTCTTGGAAGTTAGAACTAGTAAATGAGAAATTATTGGCGATTAGTTATGAGTAAAGAAAAAGGAGAATTCTTGAATTAGAAATGAGGTAAGAAATGGCTTAGGTACAAGATAGGTTATATGTCAAATGTTGGAAGTTCAAAGCTGGAAAATGTAGTTGATGTAAGTGCAAGTCAACTTGTGCGATTATGCAACTCGACTTACACCTGCACAGTACTCATCAGTCGACTTGTATGAGGATACAACTCAACTTATGCATG
>JAOTBA010000008.1:19793723-19805736 GCA_025629845.1 Erythroxylum squamatum | reverse complement strand
ACATAAAGATAAAGAATGCCTTTATTGAATAAAACAAATTTTATACAATTAAAGTACAACCAAAATTGGCTGCATGGGCATAAACCAACATAAACCCTATACTTACGAGGACGTGATATCATAATAAATTCTACAATTACAAGTCGATCATGTCTTCTTTCTAGATTGTTGTTGCTACTATGTACTAAATTAATAGTTCAATTACTCAACGCACTCAAACTCTAATCGACTCACCTTTTATGTATGTGCCCTTATATTAATTATTATAAAATTTGGAATAAAGATAAATGAATAAAAGAATAATTTAAATAGAAAAATCACTCAAATAAAGTATTAAAATACCATGACAAATACTAAAATTTTATTATCAGAAGATAGCTTTAATAAAAGATAAAAGAGGAATTTTCTTCTGTGAATAAAAAGAATAATTTCAAAATAATCGTAATTGTTAAATATATTTGGTCTTCAAGTATTTGTCATCTCAACAGATTCCTTCTCAGTATGACAATGGGTTAGCCCATGAGTATAAATTCAGGTGTTTTCAATAAGTCGTCTCATGGATCAAATTAAGTCCAGATCAATTTGCGATTCAATTTTTCTATCGTTTTACTAAAAAAAGTTAGGTTTTGAGTAGGCCTTGACTTGAGCATTCTAAGTCTAGATTCGATTAAAAAAAGATATCGTTTTATAATTTTAGTTTTAAAAAATTAGCAAGACCGGCCTATGAATCGCCCAATGTCATCCCTAAGCTCAACCCCTGATACCAACAAAAAGTACGGTCAAATATCTCGTATTGTGATAACTACAAAATCTTTTATTAAAATTTCAAGCTTGATGAAATTGGATAAATATTTAAACCCTCGAAGACTTTGAATCCCATTGAGGCATCTTATCTGTCAGTGACGGAGCCAAAAATTTAAAATAAGAGGGCTCAAATATTTAATTTTTTTTAAATTTTGGAGGGCCCAATGCACTACCGAGTCCCAAATAACTCCGTCCTTATGTATGTGTGTGTATATATATATATTAAAAATTAAAAATATTTAATTTTTTAAATTTTGGGAGACCCAGTGTACCACTGGGCCCCAAGTAGCTACGTCCCTGTTATCTGTCTTCCTCGTCTTAATCAATCACGTCATCCAATTAAGGTATTCTGTTTAGTTAATCTTCTTCGTATATAATATTCATCCTTTGTTCATATGGTTAACTTTGACTGATAATATTTAAATTCCTAAAAACGTTGTATTCCCATATTTACTAATTAAATTTCTATGAAAATACGGAATACTTTACTAAATTCTTAATTTTTTTTGGAAAAGTATAATCCTTATCAATTAGTACCATCCTACTTGTATCAACTAGTACCATTATCCGTAAAGATACTTTGTTGGCAGCTTTGAACAAATGCTTGCAATATGATGAACGTGTGCTACAAAAACTCAATAAAAAACAATAGAACCTTAAAAAGAAAGGCAAGTTGCTTGCAAGGACAACGCAGCAGTCCTTTTAGGCGGGTGATAGAAAAATAAAATTTCCTAGTACAGTTCTATAAAAGCCAACTTTGGTGCTGCTAAGTCTCCACGCATTGATTAGACAGCTTAAACTTATTTGTCTTTCAAAGATAACTACATAGTCGATTCATAGTTAATAGAATGGCAGAGAACAAACCCACGCCCACGCCCATTGAGGAACCAAAACAACCTACCGATGATACCACCAGCTTTCCCAGGTAATAACGTTGGTTGCTTGCATCTTTGACGTATTATGGGCTTCAAACCTTACAACATATATTGACCTGAGAGACAATTCGTTTGAATTTCTTAAATTTGGTCTAAATTCTTTATTACTCACTGTAATTATTGTGTCAAAGTGCTCCTACTAGAGACTAGAGTTAGGAACTGTTGAGGTAATTTGGCTTAACATTTCCTTAACAGATACTAAAATTTTTGTCTATGATATTCACTATCGATGATGAAAATAACTACTACTTCATTGCTTCTGGGATTTCAATATTTCAGAACCAAACCCTCCGGACGTAGAAAGGACATGGCCTGAACTAGTTGGTCTGACAGCGGACGAAGCTGCAAAGAAGATAAGGGAGGAGATACCAGGAATCAGAATTCTTGTCGTTCCACCAGACGTTGCTACTAAGAACATTGATTTCAATAGGGTCATTTTATATGTTGATTCTGAAGGAAAGGTTGAAGTTGTCCCCAGGATTGGCTAATGCCGTTCATTTTCTGTAACCAATTTGTATCGAAAGCCTAAAAAGTCTCGTTAGGCATATCTATACCTAAAAAGTCTCATTATACGTACGCTGGAGGCATATTTATGTAGGCTTTCTATATATATGTGTGTGTGTTTGTTTGTTTATTGTAATTAATTAATGTACGAACAAAAATGTTTGCTTGCCAATTAAGTAGTTTAACTCAGTATTCTTCTATCAAAATTCGCTTCGTTTATGTTTTCTTTTTTCTTTATTTTTTAATTCAATAATTATGATTTATCCTTTTCAAAGATAGATCCATATAAACCTGATAACCTCGTATATAACAATAATTTTAATTTATATATTTTTTAAGAATTCTCTCATACTTTGGTTAAAAATAATAATGAAATACATGTGGCAAAAACATCAATGTAAATCAATCAAATCTTACCTATACGACGATTTGACTTAATTCTTAAATTTAAATCGAACTAAATGTTATGTGTGTGTCTAGGTCTATTTTCGAGATTTTCAATGCTTGTTGACTCTTTTGTAGTTTGTGAAGATGACAAACAAGTGAAGACAAGATGGATAATGTAATAGCCCGTTTTCTATACTAAGGGTTAGAGCCTTAGAATATTGCACATGAGTCATATCATTGAGAATTTATAAAATACATTTCATTCACATACATATTATTAGTATACATTGGATCAGTTAGCCCGGAAGTATGTTAATGAGGTAGTGAGATTACATGGAGTTTCAGTGTCCGTTGTATAAGATCGGGACCCCAGATTTATTTCTAGATTTTAGGTAATTTACAAACAGCTTTGAGTACAAGGTTAAACTTTATTATAGCCTTTTATCCTTAGACAGACGGACAGAGTGAGAGAACTATTAAGACTGTTGAGGATATGCTCAGAGCTTGTGTTTTAGAGTTCCAAGAAGCATGGGATCAATATGTAGCTCTTATTAAATTTGCACAGTGTTAGGATATATTGTATATATCTTTTATTTAGTTTTGCATTTTAATTGGACATGTAAAATCTTAATTGTAGTGGGATTTAAAAATTGTGGTTGTCACACTTGTGTTTGTGAAAGAATTCTACATTACATTGGAGTCTATCATTATAGTGATATTGGAATTAAATTACTGCTAGATTTGCAGATTTTGTGGATTGATGATATTAAAAAGATGAGGCTGTTGTTGAAATGGGACTCTCACTTATTCATTGAAGATTACATTCACGTTGGAATATCTATAGTGGGTGTTGTGCAAATACTCTAATTATTTTAGAAGTCTGTTTTAAATATGCATGATGTTTAGATCTCCTATTTACTGTGGAATCCTTGAAATCTATCAATACACGTGGACATCTAATGAAACACGATAGTGGATGAAACCAAGTGGTATGTTGCAGTAACCAAAGAGAGGTGTGCATGTGTGTGTGTGTTAGGTGAAGGTTCAGTGGTTTTAATCTATACAGTGAATAACGTGTCTTTTGGTGTGAGCTACGGCCAAGTTTCCAGATATGCAGTACATGAGACGCGTGGGTGTATATTGTGCATGTTTTTATCTATAGCTGAAGAAGAGCTTGTGTTGGCATGAGAGGAATTGAGGTGAGCGTGCAGCAGCTGAAGTGTGCGACACTTGGAGTTCAAGTGTGTGTGTGTGGCATTGAAGAAGCGTGAGTTAGTTGATTGGATAATTGCTACAGCTGTGTTTATGTTTAAAAGGAAGCTACGGTGAAAAGGAAGCTACAGGGAAGAAGAGTTATAGTACATGTGGGATATGTGTTATGTGTGGAGTGGGCGTAAAGGTGGATTTGGTGTCTTGAAATAAAAGTTGCAGTATGCATTAATTGGATGTGTGAGAACGTGGCTGGAAGTTTTTTGTGTGTGTAGGTGTTGCATTAATTGAAGTGTGGAGTGGCTCACGGTTGGACTGATTGTTGCTGCAACTGACTTCCAAATTTATTTCAGTGGAGCTTAACCTTTTGGGAAGTTGTCTTCTTCTTTTATCTCAAGTATATTGTCTTTCAATTCTTCGTTGATTAAGTGCTTGAGTTATTTGTTTATTGTTCTTTCATTAAAAGTTGTTTAGAAAAATCCTCTGACGAGGTTAACAAGAGTCGGTTGTGTTATTGGATGTGAAAATCTTTCACAGGAAGTGAAGTTGAGAGATAGTGTCAAGGGTTGAGTGGTGTCGGCCCAGTAAAGCCTTGGGTAAATCTATTGTATTTCGGTGAAAGTTATTAAGTTGGGTGAGGTCCCCGCAGACTTAGGCAAGGTGTGCCGAACTGCGTTACCAAATTTATGGTGTTTTTATCATTTCAGTTTTACTTGTTTTTAATTTTGGTGGTGCCAAAGAAGTTTGCGGAAAGTTTGCGAAACAATTAACCCCCTTCGATCACATACAATAACAATTATCACAGTAGTATCGGTATGGCACCGTACAAGGCATTATATGGCAGAAAGTGTCGATCGCCTTTGTATTGGGATGAAGAGGGCCTAAGGATTGTTGAAGGCCCAGAGTTGATTCAAGATACTGTTGATAATGTTAAACTAATCTGTAGTAGAATTAAGGCGGCTCAAGATAGGCAAAAAAGTTATGTAGATCAACACCGGAGAGATATGGAGTACCAAGTGGGAGATAAAGTGTTTATGAGACTATCACCTTGGCGAGGAGTGCTAAGGTTTGGTAGAAAGGATAACGTAAGCCCTAGATACATTGGTCTATATGAGATTATTGAGAAAGTTGGACCATTGACTTATAGGTTAGCATTACCAACAGAGATGGCTCAGATTCACAATGTGCTCCATGTCAGTATGCTCCGAAAATATCAGTCAGATCCGACACATATATTACCGGCTCAGGAGGTTAAAGTTGCAACTAACTTGATGTTGGACCCCACTACCGAAGCCCAACGTTCGAAGTCATAAAACATGAGCATATTAACCTGTAGAGTCATTTCAATGAAATCCCATTAATCATCATCTGTTCATCTTAGCCATCATCCCACAAGAGTGGTGTGCCCACGCCAATCAGTCATCAAAAACACAAAGTCATTTCTCCATTTCAGAATGGATTTTTGGAAATTTCAAACCGAAATTACCAATTAACTTCTTAAGAACATTTGTAGCTCTATGTCTCTAGTTTATTTAGAAGTAAGAATTATCTTATTCGGAGCTCTACAGACCAAGATATGATTAAAATACTGAAGTATATTTAGTAAAATTTTCAATTCATACTCTTCCAACCGATACCTTTATTTTAATTCAATTAATCTTTCTCAAATCAATACCAAAAGCTATAAATTTCTATGGAGAGATAGATAAATGTGTTAGGAATCTATTGGTTCAAAAATCAAGCCATTTGGAGGTCGAATGACAAAGTTATGGCAAAAAGAGTAAAAAATGTTCAGAGTTGGAAAACCCTTCAGGAGCGCTCGCAAGGAACAAAAGTGCGATCGCAAGGATGGTGCTGCATTCGCAAGGAAGGCAGGTGCGATCGAAAGGATGGTGGTGTGCTCGCAAGGAAGGCAGGTGCGATCGTAACCAAAGCTGTCCCGTATATATATACATATCCTATGCGACATCACTAACTTCAAATGATCATAACTTTCGACTCCGATATTCAAAAATTGCATACTATATACCGTTGGAAAGCTAAAAAGATAAGATACAACTGTCATGCAGACCCCAAAAAGGCATTTTGCCTCAAAAAGGGTCAAAATTTCCAATCAATGTAGCTGTCCCGTATGTCCACCCTATGCAGCATCACAAACTTCTAATGCTCATCTCTCAACTCCAATGTCCAAAAATTTCATACTATATAGCGTTGGAAAGCTAGAAAGATAGGCTACAACTTTCTAAAAGACAACTTTGTCTAATTCAGCCTAGCTTAATCCAGATTGTCCCCCGAACTCAGAACAAACATTTTTCCCTACAAAAAACTTGAAAATGTAATGCACAAACTTGGAAGGTCATAAGCCCAAAACACAATCATATTTCATTAATGAATCTAAACAAGTTCAACAAGCTTTCATTACAATTCAACATTCACATCACTAAATTAAAACAAAATACAAAAGGATGCTCAATGTCAATATGCCTATAAAGCTATCCAAAATGTTCACTAACTGAGTACAAAAGATCTCTAGGTTTCTTGGAGTTTCCGATGCCTTGCAAGGTTCAACACTCGTCTTGTTTTGCACCTGAGGAGTGGAAAAATATGGGATAAGCTACAAAGTTCAGTGGCTAATATATTTATAGCCATCGGTAATTAGTCACAAATTCAGGCATATGTACATATATACATCCAGCAATTCAAGCATTCTCAATCTATTCTAGCAATTCAAACATTAATCAATTTAGCTCAAAACTCATAACACACAACATAGACTTTAGCCATTAAACATAACACTCAATTATGCACCATACTTGACAATTCAAAGATGTGATGTGTAAACAAATGCCTCGCGAGTTTCGTGAAGCGAAACGGAGAAACCAAAGTTTACATCGTGAACAAAACAAGTCCAAATTCTCAGGATCTCGTAGCCTCAAGCGGGCAGCCAGGAGAAGGCTATAGGTCAACGTGCACATGATTAACGAAACAGGTTCCTCTCTTGCCTAATCACAAGCAAATTTATGCTCAATTTAATCATATGCTCAACTTTCATGCTTTTTCTTCTTTTCATTTAATTCCAAATTTCATAACCCTTTTCAAGGTATAACATAGTCATAAATCATCATGCATTTCCAAGCGCTCACAACAATTCAATTCCAAGCAAATCAAATTCAAGCAATCATCATAGACACACATTGGCAAGAATTTGCCTAATCACACAATAACTATAAATAATTTACCTACCTAATTTGCTCGAAAATCCAAACTCAAGGTTGTCTTTCCCTTTGCTCTTGAGTAGGATTCTCTTGGTTTCCTAAAACAAATCAAGTCTCATTCAAACCAATGTTCCAACGAAAATCCATAAACTTGAATAATCACATAAACAAAAAAAAATCAAAATGGGTTAGATTTAACCTACCCATAGTTCATCTAAGTTAGTATAACCAAACCCTAATTCCAAAACCCACGAAAATCAAAATAGGTCTCATCTTCTTTCTCACATTATTTTCAGCACAAACCCTTCATTCTCTACACAAAACCTCATTCTCTCTCTAACTCCTTCATTCTCGACATAACTCATTTTCTCTAATAAAACAAGAAGAAAAGATGATTAACTTACCTTAACAAGCTTGATTTCTCTTCTTCCCATGTTTTCTTCTTCTTCTGTAGCTTCTCTCACGACCTTCTTCTTTCCTTCTTCTTCTCTCACATTTTTTTCTCTCTTCTCTCTTTCTTTCCACAATTTCTCTTCGTCCTTTCTTACTTCAAGACCATTTATTTGGTCTTTTTTCCCATTTTACCATTCATTTACCTTTTCTTTCCCATTTTACCCCTTTATGTCTATTAAAACTAACATCTTATACTTCTAACTCCTTAATTAATGATTTTCTAGCTTTGAACTTCCAATATTTCACATATAACCTATCTTGTACCTAAGCCATTTCTTACCTCATTTCTAATTCAAGAATTCTCTTTTTTCTTTACTCATAACTAATCACTAACAATTTCTCATTTAATAGTTCTAACTTCCAAGAAGAGTTCAGGGTCTAACAATTCTCCCCCTTAAAGAATTTCGTCCTTGAAATTCTTACCTGAGTGATCAAATAAATGGAGGTAATGTTGTCTTATGTTTTCCTTAATCTCCTAAGTAACTTCTTCACTCGAATAATTTCTTCCAAATAACCATAGTCAATAGACTCACTCGGTCTTTCAATCACTTATTTAATCTTTCACTTTCTTAACTAATTCCTTAATATATATATCTCAGATTACTCACAATTTTCCACATCCTGCGTCGATAACACCAATACCAGATTATATTGATATTTCTTAGCATACACGCATATAACACATTATGAATATGTGAAATCTTTGTTAGTAATACTAAATCATATGTCAATGGTCCGGTTCTTAATAACTTTATATGGACCAATACAATTCAAGCAGAGTTGCTTCTTTATCCTAACCTGAGCACATCTTTCACTCAATCCAAACACACCTTGGAAAGGTGATACTCTTAAAGACAATATATCTTTTGCTTCATAGTTCACATCTCTATAGTGTCAGTACACTTAACTCTTATGTCTATCTTACTTCACTCCATACCTTCAGTGTTGATCCACTAACTCCTTTGCCTTTTTTTTAATTGCTTAATTTCTATTACAGATTCATTTCACCCATCAGCAATATCTTCTGAATCAGTCCTGGCTTTCAACCATTTTAGGCCTTATTCATTTTTAAATGTAAGGGCAGACGACTCCTTTTGTAGTACAATGCCCCATACAATATTCTAATGACATCACTGCGATAATGTTTGTTATGCTTAAAGTCGATCAAAGATGTACATTAATCTTATATTCCTATGAACTCCAAAATATAAACTTGAAGCATATCTCCAACAATTAAGACCATCGGCAAAATCAAACATTCAATAACTTGAGTCTACATTCTTAACTGCTAAATATTGTTTCGGCGCATTCCTACTAGGATATATATATCTTAAGTTGTTATTTGTGTTTTCTCTAGTAACTTCTTTGCTCAATTATCTTTATCGGTTATACATACTTCTCTTTTTGATCACAATGCATATTTTTCCGATTCAAACTCAGAATTCAGATCCGTTTTCAATTCCTCAATAAGATTCACAATTTCTGAATCCTCAATTTGGGCTTTGTTAATCCTTTCATGTGAAACTGATCTTCAATTCCATAGCAATTAGTACTTTGATTTGCCCAAAATTTAACTGCACATTCTATGCTTTTTTTTGCACTAGATCTAATAACCTCAATATCTGAATCCATGCTTCACTACTATTGGGGTTTCTACTTAATGTATTAGATACAACTCTAACTTTACCGGGGAATACTCATTTGTTCCATCATAATCTTTCAGTACTTCTATCCATTAAATTCTCTCAACTCATCAAGAGTTGGGCTCCAGAAACGGGGTCCAACAAAATGCATGGTATGTGATTATATGCTAAGAACAAAAGGAGGGACTGGTCAAGTCCAAAATCTAAAATTAAGCAAAATTTGTGATTAGCAAACTAGCAAGCAATTAAAGTTTTGGCCAAATCAGAATAGAAAGCAATTAAAAGCCTCAACTGATAAAATGTAAAATGGAAAACCTAGTTTCTATTAATCCTAAGCCATTATAGATTTCAAAAATCTAGATCCAAAGTCAAACCATCAATCAAACTAGACCTTAGTTATTAATTTCAATCATAAATTTCCAAAACCTAAGTCACTAGTATTAATTGAAAGTTTAGGCCTAAATTTTGATTCCAGATAAAACTAAGCTTAGTGAAGTCAAATCACTATTATACTCAAATCCAAGCATATCTTAAAGAAAGTTAAACTAAGCCTAATCAAGTCCCATTGCATGTCCACCAGGAACAAGTCAAATTCAATTATCAAGTTAGTTTAAACTTTAGTGAAATATGCTTATCAAAGTTAAACATTTGCTTAAAATTAATCAATCAAGCTCAAACTTGATCTAAAAATTAAAACTTTCCAAGTAATCAAGTCAAAGCCCACTACTAGCCCAAAACACAACTTAAACTAGACTCAAAGATTATTTAAAAGTCCAAATCAAAAGTTGTTAAGCCCTAATCAATTCAAGCTCCATGTATCCAATTAAGTCTAATAATGGAAGCACCTGCTTATAAAGTTTAAGAAAATAAAGTCATTTCAAGGAATTAACAATAAGGTCAATAACGTTGCTTTACATCACATTTTTAAATATAGAGAAAATTTTGAATTTCACTTGTAAATATTTGTTATAGTGAGGGGGAGAGAGTTCATGATGTTGCAAATTATATTTGGCAATTTTTTATTTTTTAATTTCATAAACTTACTACTTAATATATGAGTAATTTAAGCTGACATCAAAATAATATTGGTTGTTTGTATCGAATCTACTGAAAAACGATAAGAAAATAATGATAGCATTTTAAAGTTTGGTATGAGTCAATGTCAAGCTTTCTACTAGGTGTCAGTTGGTACTGTATGGTACAATATTGAGTTAAAATAAAATTATAATTTATTTTAAAATTTTAAAATAGAAAAGATTTAATTTACAACTTTTTAAAATTGTTTAAAATGATACCTAATATTTACCAGTAACTATACTATATTAAATTTAAATCGATATCAACTATTATACGACATTGTAACTTTACATCAAAGAACAAAAGATGACGGTTGAATTGTTATGTTGGTAATGGTGGTGCGTAGTTCCAAGTAGGAACTGTAAACAAACACCTTTTCGTTTTGAAGAGGACCTTGCCAATTTTAGTTTTAGATGACATGATTTGTGACTCAAACTAGTTTTATCTTTTACCACGTCTTTCTTCTTTTTCTTTGTTATTTTGCATAAGATAAATTGCTCAATTTTTTTTTCATTTTCTAAAAAAAATGTTATATGAGATTTTTAATAATTGTTTTTCTTTTGAATAAAGATTAAATCCAACTGGCGAATCACCCGCTAGAAAGCCAATCTACGATCGAAGCCCGCGTGGCTCGTGGCGAGAGGGAGTCCAGACACGTGCAATACCCACAAGTCACGTGACTTGAGGCACGTGGTCTCATGTTATTTGCCAAAAGCATCAAAGACAAGGCTACGGAGCAAAAACAGTAGACCCAGATTGAGACCACTCTCTACAGACAAAGACGATGGGTATAGCACTATTGACACGTTACATTGACCACCGTCGGCTTGGGCTTTTGACACTCACATGCTTTGCTGACACCTCCCTCCATCTTTGTCACGTGGACGTTGGACCCTCTAAACATGCATCAATTACCTTTAGAAAAACAGGAAACGGGAATTTAAAAAATAAAACTTGGAAAAACTTTTCTTTAATAAAAGAAATATAAAAATGAAACACTCCACGCCAAGCAACGGCCCAGGTTCTAACTCTTTTTCAGGCTTTCCTTTTAGTTCAAGCAACAGCATAAAGAAGAAGGAAGGATACTGGTAATGAAAAAAAATTGAAAAGAAAAAAGAAAACAAACTAATAATTTATCTAAAGAAGAAAAGCTGAAAATATCTTCACAGGTAATCTTAATAAAGGACCCTTGTCCGTGCAGTAGCTCTCCCCACTCCCAGGCCCCGTCCCCGTAGAGTCCAGATCTCTCTAATTTTAAGCCTGACTTTTTTATATATATATATTTTATATTGTTTATTATTTTTATTTTAATTATACTATTAGTTTAATAAAAATTAAATTAAATTAAATTAAAATTTAATTATACTCCTATTAATTTTATAAAAAAACAAAAATTATTTTGAATTTGTCATTCTTTTTTATTTTTATTTTTATTTTTATTTTTTAAATAAAATTTATAAGATAAAAAATTAAATTTTAAAAATTGATTAATTGATTAAAATTATTTAATTAATTTATAAATTATAGAAAATATTAAATTAAATTTAAAATTTTATTAATTTTATTATTATATCATTATTCTACATGCATATTAATGCAATATTAAATATCTTGTATGATAAAGTTCTTTTACAGAGAATACTTGTGAAATGCAAATAAATTATACAATATGTTATATATGTGGAATAGTTTATTTTGATTTCAACAACTTATTTTAATTGATTAATTTACTAAAATTGTTTAATTAATTTATAAATTATATAATTTTATACATAAACACTAAACA
>JAOTBA010000008.1:19779786-19793623 GCA_025629845.1 Erythroxylum squamatum | reverse complement strand
TTTAATTAATTTATAAATTATAGAATTTTATACATAAACACTAAACAACTAATTTTACCAAACATCTTTAATAAACAGCTGATTTACCAAACATATTTAATAAACAACTGATGTTATTCGCTGGTCAATTTATCTGATAGAATCAACCCTAAGCTAACCCTGATGTTTAGGCCCTGTTTAGCAATCAACTGATTGCATTAGCTCATAGCTGATTCTATCAACCTTGTTTGATAATCAGCTGATTGGATTAACTCATAGCTAATTCTATCAACGATTACCTGATCAACAGATAATATAAACTGTTTATTAAAGATATTTGATAAAATTAGTTGTTTATTATTAACTGTTTATGTATAAAATGACTTATAAGGGATTGACTTTAAAAAAAATTATAAACACATGAGTATTATATCTTAGTATTTTTTAATATTTTCATAAAAATTTAGATTTTAGATATTTATCTTTAAAAAAACTAAGTTTATAAATCTAATTAAAAACATAAAACATAGAATAATAAAAAATTGATCAATTTTTAAATTTAATTTAATATTTTGTATAATTTATAAATTAATTAAACAATTTTAGTGAATTAATCAATTAAAATAAGTTGTTGAAATCAAAATAAATTATTCCACATATATAATATATTGTATAATTTATTTTCATTTTAAAAGCATTCTTTGTAAAAAAACCTTTATCATAAATATACAAAATGTTTAATGTTGCATTAATATGTATGCTTGCTAATATAATAACAATAATAAAATTAATCAACTTTTTAAATTAATTTAATATTTTCTATAATTTATAAATTAATTAATCAATTTTTAAAATTTTAATTTTTATGTAATAAATTTTATTTTAAAATTTAAAATTAAAATAATAGAAAAAACAAAAATGTGCCCCAACTCGCAAGTTAAGTGTCACGCTGTCACAATACTTGTTTTTTATTTTAATTAAAATTTTTAAATAAAAATAAGAAAATGTGTCATAGTGACACATTTTGTTTTTTAATTATTTTAATCTTAATTTTTTAAATAAAATTTTTATTCAAAAATTAATTTTTAAAAATTGTTTTATCACCCTTGTGATATGTTTTTTTTTATTTTGATTTTATTTTTAAAATAAAAAATTTAAGATAAAATTTAAAAATTGTTTCACTGACATGACAGCTAAGTCACGCTTGCTTGTGACTCATATTTTGATTTTGCTTTTTATTATTTTAATTTTAAAATTTTAAATAAAATTTTTAAAATAAAAAATTCAATTTTAAAATTTATTAATTTATTAAAATTGTTTAATTAATTTATAAATTATACAAATATTAAATTAAATATAAAAATTGATTAATAATAATATTATTATTATTATATTAGCCGTTGTGTTCGAAATAGAAGAAGGTAAATTTCCAAATAAAACGAGGACATTTTTTGAATTAGATAAACTTATACTCCCTCTTATTCAAAATAAGTGTTGTTTTAGAGAAATGCACACTTATTTAGAAAGTTAATGAAATGTCTGATATATCCTTATTAATTATATGTTAAAGTGCCTTGAAAATATAATCTGTGTAATTAAGATGTGAGAGAAATTAAAGGGTAATTTTGAAAGAAAAATTATAAATATGTATAAAAAGTTACAAACGATACTTATTTTAAATAATTAAAATCTCTCGAAATTAACACGAGGAAGTATAAAATAATATTAGAGAAAAGATCAAGACTCTTCTTCGGGATTGGTGTAACCAAAAACCAAGGACCCATTGTACCCAAGTGACGTCAACTCTATGTTCTCCACGTGGCGGAACAGCCCCCATTCAGACAATTTTTTACCGTCAATTGCATGATTTCACGCCAGTTCCTTGCTGCTAGACTGCTGGTATGTTTAATGTGGGTGGCATTTGGTTCTCTCTCCCACACTATTTCGAACACAACTATATAAATGCTGGTATGTTTGATGTTTTCATCTTCAATTAAAGCATTAACTGCAGAAAAAGATGAGAAGTTATAAACACATTTAAGTTAAGAAAATTAATAATAAAGAAATTTGTACACGTATGTCTTAATTTTTCAAAAATACCACGCTGTTCTATTTTAAAATTCGTATGGTCGATTTCCAATCAATTGTCGACGTCAGCTGGTCTCTTTAATCTATCGCTTAACTTAGCTTCGTCGCTTTTAACAAATAGTTTTAGTGATAATGGTTATTATAATCTTCAGGTAAATATTTTAAAGCTGTATCATTAATCAAATTATGTTTTCAAATTTTTGTGGAACTCTGATAAAACAGAAAGCGACAAAACTTCAGCATTTTAAGAGATAAACCAATTAGAATAAGATCAATTTTAATTAGACAAATTAAATAGTAGCATTATCAGCTAAATTTGATGGAAAGAGTTCAATTGTTGTGTACACTAAAACTTTTCAACTTAATGGTAAATAAATTCCAAAACTGAAAAATATAATTAATGTTTTTATTAAATTTATAGTAAATGGATATCTTCATTCTATTATGCAGAAAATTGTATTGGGTATATGATTAAGGAATTAATTTTTATAAATAATCCTCCAACAAAAGCATATTTCACTAAAAATATCATTTAAGGTGATTGGTGAATTTTTTAAAATCATGATTTTGAAAAAAAAATCTCCCTTAGCATAAATTATTTAAGAAATATTCATGGTTTTAAAAATTTTTATTTTGAAAAAATCTACTTTTAGCCTAAATTATATTATGCTTTCCATTTCCTTGTTGTCTATATACTCTATAGGTTTAGTTTATAGTTGTTATTTATGAATATAATAATTTTGATTTATACATTATCAACTATTTTTTATAATTAAATAACTTTACAAAACATGGAAATTTTGCTTCTACTCAATATCACAAGTATCTTTAGTACAGTTGCCAAGTGCAATTAATCGCTCTTAACCTTTTATCTAAAATACTTATTAAGAGTGAATAAATTTTAATAATAAAGACATGCCGGTTCAATATGAAAAGAGAAAGAAGAATGATTTTCCACTCTCAGTCATAAGTTAACTTATTAAATGATCATCTATATATATATATTCTAAATTGAAGCTTATCCTCTATAGACCAAATTTTATTTGAGCTTTTGGCTGCATGCGTATATCTGACATCTCAAACAAGATGATGAAGTAACAACACAATATGCATGAAATCCATAATGTTCATGTGATGAGCAAAATTAATGTGGTCTGAGATGTCTAAGACTTGAAAAAAAAGTTTCTCTACTACTAGATATGTTGTGTTTTGAGAGTCATATTATAAAGACAGACAATGTACATATTAAGTAGTAATTGTTTAGAAGTTGAATGTGGGATTTAAGTGGCCATAAAGCATTGAATGGGTGGGAGAAGAAGTAGCAAGAGCAAAGGCAAGTGATTAACATAACACTAGACTCGCTCGCTAATCTTAGGTGGCAAAGGGGCAGTAGTGGAAAGAGCAAGAAGCAAAATGGCAGGGTCTCTGAAGATGAGGAGCTGTAATAGTGGTGATTGCATGTGGCGTTTGAAAATTAAACACAGGGATTTAGCATTAGCAATAGCAGGTAAGAGAAGTACCAAACCAAGCAAACAACAAAACATGTTTTAAAAAGAAAAGAAGTCCGTCTCCCGAGGAAATAATTAAAAAGATAAAAGAAAAAAGAAAAGCAAGCATATGAGTCGGGGCTGTAAACTTGGACGCTAATACATTTGCACACACACCCCTCAGCGGCAATCTTGGCTAGATCGATTCCTAAGGGGTTGAATTTGGAAACCCCATTTCTTTTCTTATTCTACACTTCAATTACCTTTTTATCCATCTTCCCTTCCCATATTTACTCCGTCACTTCACTCTTTTACCCTCCCACGCTATCTTCTCATAGTTACAAGCCCAACTCCGTCAACCATCGCATTTATTCACCATGTATAATTCTCTTACATTGTTGTATTCCATATTTACATAAAGGAATTGAACCAAATATTATATTGCTTTTGCACCTACACAATTGATATAACACCCCTAAATCTTATAATTTAAAGATTAATAAGACTAAAAAACAAATAATCGGCCCATATTTTCAGCAGAATATAGTATAGAATTTACAGAGGATAAAACCGTTAAACTGAGCCTCACCAAGTCTCGGGTAAGGAAAAGGGCATCAAGGTCACTTTGGAGCGGATTTTCTTTTTTATTTTCTTATTTCAGCTACTCGCTGCTTCGAACCTCATTCTATTTATTTTCCTCGTCAAAATCCTCCATTTTAGTTTGTCCGACTGTCGCGTGTAACTAAAACCTCACCATTACACATTTTCCTCACTCCACTCTCTATCTTAACTCTTAACCTCATTTTCTTCCAACAAACAAAAACAAATCCATAACAGACTATGGAAGCTCCTGAATTCTATCAACATCAGACAGCCGAATTCCCAAACGAAAAGCACCATTCTTTTGAGTCTAAGCCGAGTGGCGGAGGGGGAGGAGGCGACCATTTCATCGTGGAGGACCTCTTAGACTTCTCCAATGAGGACGCCGTCGTCACTGAAGCTAGTGGTGGCGGTGGTTGTGTTGCCTTTGAGAGTACCGCCACAGACTCTTCCACTGTTACTGTTGTGGATAGCTGCAATTCCTCCACATTCTCGGGGTGCGAGCCCAGCTTTAATTGCGATATTGGGTCCCGCAATTTTACCGACGCTCACTTCTGCGGCGACCTTCCCGTCCCGGTAAGTCCCATACATCACGCATGCATGATACAGAGAGCTTCTCATCATTGTCCTATGACGCTTATAACGCCAATCCACGTATATTGGTTTGATGTTCATTACCATTAAGTATAAATTTCCGTTTTCTGAGTTCTGGCGGCACGTTTCCAAGAAAATTTCTATATTTCGTATAACTAGAAAAAGAGAAAGAAACAGAGGGATGAGATAACGATCTAAGAAAAGAATTAGTTTCAGTCATGTTCGTATATCGCTTTTCATGGCAATAAGCACTATGTGCTGCATGACAATTTCCTGATAGTACTACTTGGGAAACTTCATTCATGTCCACTGTTTCATTCTGGAACTTCACATGTTTGACAAACAAACCCGACATTTCATTCAAATGAACATTATGAGCGTTGTAATTTAGTTAGTGTAACAAGGATAATTATTTAACAATTTCATTTCTGATTATGGAATATCTTTCTGACGAGACAGTACGAGGATTTGGCTGAGCTTGAATGGTTGTCCAATTTCGTGGAGGAATCATTCTCCAGCGAGGACTTGCAGAAGCTCCAGCTTATATCCGGCATGAAAGCTCGAGGAGCAGGAGATTCTTCCGAAACCCCAAGTTTCCAACCGGACTGTATCGACAGCAAAAACATCATAGGCAACGCCTCCGCCACAGTGGGCAACAACAGCCCAATATTCCATGCCGACATGTCGGTCCCCGCCAAGGCCCGTAGCAAGCGTTCGCGAGCAGCCCCATGCAACTGGGCGTCCCGGCTCCTACTCCTCTCCCCAACAAGCTCAGCATCGTCGGAGCAGGATAATGGCGTCGTTGTTGGGCCTCCTCCTCAGCAGCAGCCTAAGACCCTGAAAACGGGGGCACCCAAAAAGCGTAGCGGTGGCGAGGGCGGCTTTGAAGGGCGGAAGTGCCTACATTGCGCCACCGACAAGACGCCGCAATGGAGGACGGGTCCCATGGGGCCAAAGACGCTGTGCAACGCCTGTGGGGTGAGATACAAGTCGGGTCGGCTGGTGCCAGAGTACCGACCGGCAGCGAGTCCAACTTTTGTGCTTACAAAACACTCGAACTCGCACCGTAAGGTGCTTGAACTGCGGCGTCAAAAGGAGATGATGAGGGCCCAGCAGCAGCAGTTTCTGGAGACCACCATGATGTTCGATGTATCCAACGCCGATGATTACTTGATACACCAACACGTGGGCCCTGATTTCAGGCAGCTTATTTAGTAGGAGCAATTTTAGCGCCCAAAATCGTTTAGTCAGTCAGTCTTTTTTTCCCTTTGCCTAATTTTTTAGGGGCTAATTTTCCCCAACTTTCTTTCAAAATTTTGCTCTTTTCCTCCCCCCCTTTTTTCTCCTTTCCCAAAATTGTTGCAATTTAGATCTCTTGAAACTTAAAATCTTCCATTAATCCGGTTGCTTTTGCTTTTACCTATTCTTTTGCTTTTCCTTCCTCCCTTTTGGACTTGATCTCCATGCCAATCTTATTTCTGTTCAATGACACTAACATCACTACTTTCAGGTCGAAATAAGCCTGATAATGATGATTCTCTACACTACTTACACTAGTAAGAGAACCAATACTTCCAGTGAAAGTCAAGGCAGTTTCAGGGTTGAGAGACTTGAGGAATAATGACTTTATTCTATTCCAATCAGAACTCAGACGGACAAGTTCCTACGGTAACCCATTTCTTGCCACATGATGGCTCTCCTGATTCAGAATCATGAGTCATTTCCAGTTTCCTCTTTGGAAAGTATTGTGCATTTCATGATTTCTCATAATTGGTAATCCCCTAATGTGTCACTTGAGAGCGGTCCCATCGCTTCTCAGTCCAAGACAGGCCACGACAGGTCTGGTTTCATCGATTAATATGATGACCAGTACACTTTGAAAATTACCGCCTTCAACAGCATTTTTGATAACATGAATCTAGTATTACAGCTCTGGACTGTTAGTATTACTACATAGTAAAATTAAATAATCTTAAACATGTCTTCATTCACTGGAATTACCGTTAAGTCACCTTTCAACCATTATTTAGAACATTGTTCTTAATCAATTTTCCCTTAAAAAAATTATAGGTTCAACAATTTGAAATTTATTAACAGCATAACTTCTATATATAATCTACATGATGACTATATCTTATAAGCCTCTTATCTGGAATAGGTTATTTTGCAGTTGATTAGTATTGTGAAAGTTCTGAGAACTGAATAATATACACGAGGTGGTTCCGGGGTGAGGTTGTAATGATTCATCATTCATGGGATTAGACATAGAATTGGCAGAAAAGCTCGGACTTTGTCAGTTAATTGTGAGGCTTTTAAGTAAAAAGAAAAAAGAATAACCTTTAGCATGTGGCAAACAAAGTGATCATTTGACAATTTCTATTTGCTGTCATCTTAGCTTTCTCTACTTTGCCAGCTCTCCAACTCTAAATCCCATAAACAAACCCTTCTTTGATTTTTACCTTCAGTTAGAATGTCGTAGCTTGAACATATGCTTTTTACTTGAAAATCATGTACAAATAAGGACAGGTGACAGTAACCTTTCCTTCCTCCTTGTCTGTCGAGTAGTAGTGAAGCAAATAATGCGCAAAGAAGATCGGAACACGAGTATCAAGAACGTAAACTTGGGCTAAAAACTAGGAGCACGTGAACAGACTATTGCCTCATTATTGCTATCCACATGAATTTCAGTGTAACAAAGCCCTGGTGGTCGCCGGTGAGATTAGGCTGTTTCCAGAGAATGTTAGAAAGTGGGAAGTCAGCATCGTTTGCTGCTACTTTGAATATGATTGGAGATTTTGCATGTTTCTTTTCTTTTTCATGAATTTCCACAACTTATAATGCGTATATATAAATAGGTGAGCAATTTATATAAACAATGTTTCCAAGATTTCCAGACTGTGTCTATAGCGTGTGATTTTCATTATTTCCCCTAACTTTTTGTTTATTTATTTATTTTTAACCTCTTCAAGTTTACTGGGACCAATGCTTCTTTGATTCTCATTTCAATTCAAGTATTTTTTATGACATACATAATGATGAGAAAATTAAACAATTGAATTGGAACAGGACAATCATCCTAATACTTGTCTATCGCCTAAAATTGCAATGTTTCTATCCCACTAACAAGGACTCCCACGGCAGTTGTGCGACGACATGGAGAAACTCATGCGCGACTTTATTTGGGGGTCCGCACCGGATCACCGTAAGATGCATCTTGTTAACTGGAAGTCCGTTTGCAAGCCTAAAGCGGACGGCAGACTAGTTCTTAAACGACTTCGCTCTCTGAATGATGCCTTCCTGGCCAAGTTAGGCTGGGGACTGGTCACTAACCTTACAGCACTTTGGGTTCAGACTCTGAGGGCTAAATATCGGGTAGAGCCTACACATCTCCCTCTTCTGCTCGACAGGTCTAGGGCATCCCCTATCTGGAAAGGGATTACGTCAGCTTGGGATTGGGTTCGTTAAGGGAGCAAATGGAGTGTGGGGAATGGGCGGCGAGTGCTTTTTTGGATGGACAACTGGCTGGACAATTGGGGACCTCTTATTCACCTGGTTTCCTTACCAGGGTCAGATCCCCTACGCTTTGCTACTATGGCAGACCTCATGACGGAGGGAGGTGGTTAGCACTGGCAGGATTTCCAGCAGTACCTTCCGGGCACCATCTGCCTAGCTCTTGCAAATTGCGGATCTCTTGTTTCGTCTTTGGAGGAAGATAGACTGCAGTGGGAATTGACTCCGCACGACAGGTTCTCCGTGGCGTCTGCCTATAAGTTAATTGAGGGTCGACACATGGGGAACCGGCGCCAGACGTGGCGGATTATCTGGAAATGGGATGGTCCACAGCGCATCCGATCGTTTCTTTAGCTTGTTGCTAAACGGAAGCTCCTGACCAATCAACAGCGGGTGGCTCGACATGTGGCACACGACAACAGTTGTCACTTCTGTGGTCAGGAAGAGTCTACTCTCCATGTGCTACGAGATTGTGCGAGAGGGCAAGCGCTTTGGCGCCAATTTCCTCAGGATGTGGTCGATCTGGTTTTCTTCCAGCAAGAGGAGAAGGCCTGGTTGACCTCTATCCTTACGAAGCATACGCCGGTGACCCAAGACGACTGGGCCACGATTTTTGGCGTTACTTGTTGGTTCCTTTGGAAATGGAGGAACAACAGCTTGTTCGAGCCTGGCTTTGTTTGGCCAGTAGAGGGTCACCGGGCTATCATGGATTATGTGGGGTGGATCGCCCGTGCTCGGGCCATCGAAAATTGCGTGTTTCCCAACCCGAGCCTTCCTGTGGGTTCCTTCGTGGGGTGGGCTAAGCCTCCTATAGGTTGGGTAAAGGTCAATTCTGATGGCGCAGTGGGCCAGGGCTCCTCTAGGGGTGCCGTTGGTGGGCTTATTCGCGACTGGCATGGGGCGTAGAAAGGGGGGTTCCAGCATTCCTTCGAGACGAGATCGCCTTTAGTTGCCGAATTATGGGGGGTGTACTAAGGCCTCTTGCTGGCTTGGGACTTAGGCTTTAGACGAGTGGTAGTCGAGATGGACTCCCTCGAGGTTATTAATATTCTCTCTGACTCCTACGTTGTTTTGACAGACGTTTCTTTTTTGGTGACAGGTATCCACCACCTTTTGATCCGGGAGTGGACGACTCAACTCCAGCATGTTTTCTGGGAAGGGAACCAGTGCGCTGGCTTTCTCGCCCGTCTTGCTGGCCGGTTATGTCCGGGCTGTCATATCCTTCAGAAGCTCCCTTTTGGAGTTCAGGACCTCATCCGCAGAGATGCGCACGACGCTGTTTTCCCGCGAGCTTTAATTTAGTCTTGTAGTTTCCTTTGTAAAAAAAAAAAAGGAGAAGGCATATGAGATAAAACCACACCTTCGTTTTATGAGTATAGTAATACTCAAAAATAAAATAAAATAAACTTGAACAATTAATCAACAAAGTTAACGAATTCTAGTGCATAAGCTTCCCCATTTTGTGAGAGTATAAGAGAGGGATATCAATTGTACATGGCCTTCCTTTTGCTTTTTTACAAAGAGGTTGCTTCCGTAATTCGAAACTGTGAATATGAACTCTTTCTCTTTTTTTTTTTATTTATAGAAGTATATTGATAATATATCATCTCACTGTAAATTCTATTATTTTTGAATGCGGAATCATTAAAAATCAATCTAAGTAATAAGGCCATGAAATCAATTGCATGTTATGAAATTTGTTCGTCAACTTTATCCCTCTGAGCTTATTTTTATTTAACAGAGAAAATATCTCTTCTCGAGGTTGCCATATATAATTTTTTTCACATGCTGGCTGAAAGATTCTGTTATATAGGATCTGCTTCCTTTTTGAAAATAATGTACAGCTCAATAAAAAATGTAGATAGTGTGTTAAAAATGTATTTTCTGTTCTCAGAGACACATACATTAGATTGGTGTGTGGATTTAGTATTTGATATTGGGGTTAATGGTAACAGTTGACAATACTCAAGTACATACGCACGATCCCAGGCATCGGTAATCCATATAGACCTGTTCTGCTTATTTTATTTATTCAAATAAATTATAAATCTATCTTTGAGTGATATCTCCTCACATCACTACTGTTGTTAAAATTAAATAATTCCACGTTGTAATTATATTAAGATTTTAATTTCCACTTCTGAAGTTTACTTCTTTTAATGATTTCTTTTTATCTTCTTCTTCTCTTGCCAGACAATGGAGAACTGTGGTAACGAACAGAAACAACAACTCACATAATCACCTCTCTCTATCGGTACACGAACATATAACTAATATTAATTAGGCTTTAGCGGAAGCAAGGTTTGCGGTGGTCACATGCCTCGTGCACTATATCTTGTGCTTGGTATATGCACTCTTAGCCTTAGGACCAGTTTTCTACTGGTGTTCGAAATCATTAGAAATGAACTTCTTGTCTTTGTAATTAAGCCAAGTACCTTCCACTTTTATGAAAGACCAATTTCAACACTTTTCCTTAATGGTGAGAGAGGATATGTAATTGATCTACCCAAAACATTGAATGATTGATTATGTTTGTTTGTTAAAAGAATTCAATTCGACTAATTAACGTGGGAACCAAAGACTCGACGGTCGTAAATCTTCTTATACTTGATCAAGAAAAGGCGTAGATGTGTTGTAGATTCGCTATCTATAAACAGTATAAGGGCTTGACACTGTTTTGATTGCTTGGAGGTATACGGTGGTTTTAAAGGTTCTCTTGCCCATTGAACGTGCTACTTTGCAGATGACAGAGTAGGCTTGGGGGTACCAGAAGTATTGATTATTTATCAGGTGTTGGTGCAGGCTTACTGATCATACTCTGAACAAAACATGACGTATCTGCCCTCCTCTTCCTGTTTAATAATAAGAAAGCTAACTGATCCGATTGCTTTGTATTGATGCTGAACAGGAATGGATATAGAAAAATTGGAAAGTAGCTTGCAACTTTCTTGAATGCATTTCGCTTTAAAGAATCTATCCTAAACGTGTTAGCAAAGGACTAAAATTGCACAATAATGGTGAAACTAAACTGTTGCTGTCGTTCTAGGAGTTCCAAGTAATAGCATATTTGTTTCATTGCTGAAACCAACAAGTGGAAAAGGAAGTTGAATAAGTAAAAGGAAAAGCAAAACAGAAAGGAAAATGTTAGTATTCAGTTTGCCGTATTTAATATCAAGGCATGCATCTCATATGCCACATAATTATGCTAAGATATCTTCGAAGTTCATCAGGGCTGTTCCTATTGTTTTATAGGCCCTGGGCGAAATAAAAAAAAGGCCCTGATAATATATTTGAATTTACATGTTTGTATGAAAGCACCTGTATGGAACTAGAAGAAGTATAGGGGCACAACATAACACTAATAGCTTGACAGTATATCACAAAGATATGTCAATGGTATTATACCTGTGACAGAGGAAAAAAATAAATAGCAAAATTAATATCCAATAGTAAAAATGAAAAAACAAAGAGTAAATTTTAATGATAGAGAAATAATAATTTTTAAAACTACAATAAACTAACATACTTAGGAGAAAATATAATAAATTATATTCTAAGTTATTAAATATTATAAGTTTGCCAAGTCAAATATTGTCCTATTCGTGGAAATAATTGAATATTATTTTTATTATTATTTATTTATCAAGAAATGTTTAATATAATCATACGAATTTTTATAATAAAGGAAATCATTTATGTAATCTTTGAATTGAGTAACTTAAATTATTTGATTTAGTCATATTATCTCTAAACTTATGAGAATCTCTTCAAGAACACAAATCCAATAATTATTACATTTGTCGCAAAGTATAATGAGAATTACAATTACAAAAATTTAATTATTTATAAATAATGAGTAATCCAAAAATAAAAAGGAGAAACACAAATAAATACAATATCATTTAATATTAATGTTATGATTTAAAATGCTAACATAATGTGCACGTTAATGATAAATTATAAATTAATTATAACATATTCAATTATTTAATAAGCTAAAAAATATAAAAAAATTTAGAAACTTTACCTTTAAATTATCACTCATAACTCATAACTCATAACTCAAAACTCATAATCGTGAAAATTTTTTGCTGCTAATTTTTGATTTGAAATATCTTAGATTTATATGTTTATAAAAATAAACAAATTAGAGTGTAAGAAATAAACTTAAATACTTCAAAACTATTTATAAATATAACAAGTTAATGTTAACTCTCAATTTTGGAAGCTGCTATATTACCAGAGATAATATAGCTTCCAAGACAATTTATGAAGCTAAATTGCTTCCAACATTAACCTTCCTCTGACTGACATTTATTACCTTTCTAGAATGAATAAATGCAAATAGATTGAAGATGAGCCCTCTTGAAAGTTAAATAGCTTCCAACGTTAACTTTGCTCTAACTACATTTATTACCCTTCTTGGATGAATAAATGAATAAATGTAAATAGATTGAAGATGGGCCCTTCATTATGGTGGGCTCTGGGTAGGGGCAGGCACTGAAATTCATTTAAAGTAACTAAGGGAAAAAAGAAAACTTTAGATAGAAGAAGCTAGAATGAGAAGCTATTCTCACTACAACTTTTACAACTTAGCAATAAGAGTCCGATTGGTTTTCAAGGCTAAACTGCCTCTGACCTAGTTCGGTTGCTTCTTTTGGTAACTTGCCCATAACTCTCCTTTCTTGCCCACGACCCCACCTTGACAGTTTACCATTAATGGCAAATTAACTATAAGCTCACTATCTCATGGAGTTTAACCTCCCCCTAAAGCAAATAACACAAGCCACACGAGCTCACCACTCAATGCATCCCCAAACATAAAAGTAATCGCCCAACACAAAGAGCAAGACTTCCCTCCACTACTAGGTGCTTAGTTCAGGCAAGCTCTAGCTCAGATGCAAAAAGTCTAATGGAGTAAGTTTGTAGGGGACCTTGATGCATTTGGAAGGCTTCACTACTTCCCGCCTTTAATTGGCCAAGATGTAGTTGCACTACCAATAGAAGTTCTTAACCAAAAAGCTAGAAAATGGAATGCCTCTCTAATAGGAGGATTTATGGACAAGAGATTATCATCTTTAGTTGTTAACTATTGGCGAATACAAATTGGAGGAAACTAGGGTTATAAAACTACCACATCACTGAAAATGAAATTTTCATTTTCAGATTTTCCAATAAGGAAATGGAAAGAAGGATACCAGAAATGGACTATGCCATATCCAGGAAAGATCGATGAAACTTTGAAAATTGAAACCAAGTTTCCATTTTGATAAGATTGAGCTCAAGGCTTTACAAATCTAAGTTGACTTCCACATAATTCCTCTTAAATACTGGTCATCTGAAGGCCTCAGCTACCTAGCAAGTGCACTGGGAAGGGCCTATATCATTGGATGAAAACATTGTTAACTTAAAGAGGATATGATTTGCTTGTATATGCATCAAGGTCAAGTTGGATAAGGAGCTCCCTGATGAGTTGAACATCATGAAGCTAAATTGTAGCACCCCACTCCCGCAAGACCCGAACCCGACATCGATAGTGATATCCGAGTCCGTGCCTGCGAAGGTGGCATGCTAGGGCA
>JAOTBA010000008.1:19765076-19779686 GCA_025629845.1 Erythroxylum squamatum | reverse complement strand
ATCTTAATTACACAGATCACAATTTCAAGGCAATTTAAGTATGCAATTTCTCTCACATGCTAATTTAATAAGGGTATATCTATAATTTTATTAGTTTTCTTAATAAGCGTGTATTTTTCTAAAACAACACTTATTATGAATCAGAGGGAGTAGAATAGAGTAGGAACATAATAAATGTAACAGAAGATCTGTTCTCGCTAACTAGCGAGATCTCTGACAACATAGTGACGATGAATTGAAGCAGAGTTTAATAGAGGAATGGGATGTGGCGGCGTAAGAGATGCAAATCTTAGTCTGAAAAATGACTGAAAGGGGTAAGGTCGTCTAATGTGCATATGCGCTTTTGCAATCCCCATTTTTAATTTCCTTTGTTTTAAACCTTTATTTTTGTCAAATTAATTTAGATTAAGATTAAACTAGTTTAAATTTTCAATAAATCTAGAAAAGTATTTTTGTAATTATTTGAAATTTGATTTCAAAATAGATTAAATTTTATTAAGAATATTTTTAGTATTTAACTTAGGTTTTCAGAATTAAATTATTAAATTAAATTATTTATCAAATTAATAACTAAAATTAAGTAAAATTTGAAGAGTTATCTTTCATAATTTGCTCATATCAAATATAATTAGTATATAATGAATTATATTAATTATAATGAGAATTTATTTTTAAAATTAAATTAATTATTTTTAATTAGATTAATATTAATTATTAAATTTATTCATAATTAAAATTTTAAAATTTGTTTTTAGAATTAAATTAATTTGATTTCAATCAAATTAGAATTAGGAAGTAATTAGTCTTATGTAAAATCAGAAAAATTATTTTCTTAAGTAATTAAGAAAGATGTTTTTTAATAAGAAATATTTATTTTAATTTCATTAAAATAAGTTAAGTTTGTTATTTTTTTGAGAGTTATTATTCTATTTTATTTAAAACTTGTTTCTTTCTAATTTGAAAAATAAGTTTTCTTGATTGATTAGAAAGATATTTTTCTTGATTAAATTTTAAAAATATTTTCCTAATTTATAAGAATTATTTTCTAATTAATTAAGAAATTCCTCTCCAAATAAATAATTTAGAGGACTTTTTAAATTAAATTGAAAGATTTTACTTAATTTTAAAAGTAGTTTCCTTTTGATATAAGAAAATGGTTTTCTAATTAATGAAAAGTTATTTCTAATTAGACTAAAAATGGTTTTCTAATTAGAATACCTTACTTGTTAAATTTAAAAAAGGAAATTTCTATAATTTATAATAAGTAATAAAATTAATTTATTGAAAATAATTTTTAATATTGTTAAAAGATTCAAGATTATTGGAAATAGTTTTTAATTTAATTTGAAAATTATTTTCAACTCAAATTGAACATTTATTTTAAATAGGAATTTAATTTATTTAACAAGCAATAGTTTAATCTAATTATACTATCCAAATAATTTGAATTTTTAATTTAGATCATGAAGATTATATCAATAATTAGAATCAAACAATGGTTGATTTTATATTCATATGATTTGATTATTTTTTCATATTGAATTACATGTTTGATATATTTTATATACATATTGAACTACATCTTTATATACATGTAATTTATGGTTGATGATACCATTTAAAAATCAAATACCTTATTAAAATATTAAGTACATATTTAGGATATGATTGTTACTTTCCTTTGTTATAAGAAAAAACTAAATTTTATTTATTGTTAGGATTATTGAGTAAACTTAAGGTTGGTTAAATCTGAATATATTTACTATTATATAAGGTTTTTAACATAATACAAATTGAAACTTAACGTTTCAAAGCATTCAAGTTCAACCCTAACATTTTTAAAAATATTCAAAATAAATGCTCAATGGATAAAAAATTTAACAGGCTTAAACTATTATCAATTATGACATGGAAAATTATATATTTTTTAAAAATATATTGGTAGACCTTAGTACCATGTTTAAGCCACATTATATCATGTAGGCCCTATTACCAAATTTAAATAAATAAATAAATGAAAAGTATTGATTTATTTTTTAAAGCTATTGGTTGGCTACGTCATTAGCCTACATTTGGCAATAGGATCTACCAACATAGTTTTTAAAAATTGAAAATGAAATGACATTTAATTGAGAAGTTAAATCCGTTAAATTTTACCTCCATTGAGGGCTTATTTCGAATGTTTTAAAAATGTTAGGATTGAACTTGAATACTCTAAAATGTTAGGGTTCAAGTTATGTTTCGATGAAAGCCTTGAGGTTGAAATTGCACTTTTGGACTTTATAACATTACGTCTTACTTAACTAATTTTGTGTAATTTAGATGAGTAAACACTTGATCATATAATTTAAGTGCAGGGATAAGAAACGATATATTTTAGTAAGGAATTGCCACTTAACGGATCTAGAAATCTCACGAGATGTGATTGATAAATATGTTACTTATCTAATTTAAGTTTAGTTGGTTTATCGAGCAAACTTAAAATTAATTAAATTTGAATAAGATCTTAGTCCACTAGGGGATTAGACTACTTTTTTCAAAATAGTAATAGGACTATTATTTTGAATAAAATAATAAAAGTAGCCAATATATAATTATAGTCCTACTTTTATTCGATTGTCATAGTATATTAGCTATTACTTGCTTTTCTTACATTTATATTTTATTATGTGTAGAAAACTACCACTATTTAGTATAACTGATACTAAGTATTAAAAAACCAAATTTCGTGGACATATGTTTGGTTTAATGTTATGCCAAAATGAGCCATAAAAATAACTAGGCTATCCTACTCACAAGTATACGAGGTGGTTGTAGTTAATTATTCAGGGTCGTCTCTTAGGAAGGTGAAATTGATTCACTAAAAAAAATTAATCTTGGACAAAAATAAAAACAGATGCAATCCTAAACATTATATCCCGATTTGTTGAGTGAAGGCTTTAAAGAAAATCACAAAATTAAACTGAAAAGTAAACTAATTTAACTGTAAGCAAAAATGAATAGATTAATCGAAGTAAGAAACTCTTGAAAATTAATTTCACTAATTTAATCTCCTATACATGATTAAGGAGAAATGATTGGATAATTGTCTTACTAAAATTAATAGTTGGGTTATAAGATAAAGTCGAATAATAAACTAAATCTAACTTTTGTATTCAACAAGTTATCATTTGAATTAATTATGCAAACCCCACTAATAATTACCACTTAAGTTAATATATTTCTAATTCTTAACCTAAGCGTCTATAGTTTCTTGTTCCATATTAACTTCTTCGCTCGATCCTTCATTTAATAAAAAATGATGCAAATTTTGGTCATGCTTTTACAGCTATTCAGTTCAGAAACTATAACAAACATAAGACAATAATACAGTAACTCAGTCATGCATATTTGACTAAACTAGCTTCATTAATTCGCAAGAAAAGGAAATCAACCCATCATGGAATAAACAAGATTCATCATCTTCATATACTTCCATCTCATCTTTATCAGTACAAGAGAGATATTAAAGCAACAAACCAACTGAAATGAACCACCAAAAGTTAACAGAGTATGAGTCTATCAACAAACAAAGGAGTAAATCCAGTAAAACAATAAAAAATAATTCAATAGACAGGAACAGAATAAGCAAGCAAGGATCGGATGAGGGAGTTGCAGCGGTTTCTTGCCACTCTCAAGCCTTTTGCATTGGCTCTCATCTTTTGCTTTTGGTTGATGATCACCAAGACGACCGAAGGCTAACTCTGCTTTCACCTCTCTATTGTTCTTCTTCACCTCACCTTACTACTCTCTGTTCTATTCTCTCTTCACCACCTTCTTTCTCTCTCTCCGTTTCGTGTCCCAGAATGTCCCAAAATGAGTCTTGAATGAGTCCTCCCCTGTTGCCAGCCCCTCTTCGTTCTATTTGTAGTCTCATGATAGGTTTAGTTTTTTGAGCCCTTAAACATACTGTTGCCATGCAATAAGCTGGACAATTAAAGAAAATGTTGTCACGGGAATACATGAGGTGGTCATGGGTGTGATCACATTGTCACACCCGTGACATAGGAGTCATAGGTGTGACTCCCATTGTCACACCTGTGACTTCCATAGTCACGGTGTGACACCATTTATGCATGAATTAATTAATTGCATGCATTGTTCACATCCCACTTCATCCTTTCATGCATAATTCTCCTAATTTTTCATGCAACATTCACAAGATAATCCAACTAACATGTATGCAATATTCACACCATTTTCACTCAATCACATTTAGATCAAAACAGAAGAATTTGTAACCAAAATCAAGATATAAAGGTAAGCAAAGTCAATAGAATTAGACACAACAATTCCCCCACACTTAAATTATGCTTGTCCTCTAGCAAAATAAAGAATACTAGACTATACATGAACAAACAATGAAAACAACAATGTTCCCAAATATTGGTCAAATATATCAACAATCATTTTAATAAGCATAACTTGAGAACTTGAAACTCATAATACTTCTTAAATAGATTATTCTCCGCATGCTTAGCCAAAATTAACAAGTACTTCAACTCAAAGACTCTTAACAAGTGTGATAGATACTCACTCCACTCTCCATCCTCTCAAGCATTCAAAGGTGGGATATATTCACTCATTGTTCATTTCATGTAAAGCATCTACCATAAGCTTGCTTACCAATCCAATCTCCACCACTCATATCAAATACAAACATCAATCTAAAGGTCTTTAGTTTGGTTGTAATGGGGCCAGGCTAAGGGTAGGAAAAAGGAAAATCACAGTTTAAAACCATAGAACAAATTGAGCATTTAAAATAATACATTGCAATGAAAAATAAAACACTCAATTCTTTCCTCTCAATAAACAAGATTAGCACTCCCCACTCCTCTCTCTCTCCCCTTTTTGTTTATATCGCTCATCTTTCTTTTCATTTTTCTTGTTATCTTCTATTCCCTCCTTTTCTTTTCTATTTCTTTTCTTCTTCTTCTTTTCTTTTTTTATTTATAACAATGAGATCAATTTAGAAGAGGTAAAATTTAGATGAGAGATACAATTTATTACAACTATACCCATTCCTAACTAAAAAACCAACTATATCCTATGATTCCCCCACACTTACTCGAGCAACTATTCCCTAAACCCAATCATACCCATTCAAATGCTCAATTCGTCCTTATGGTAGGTATGATGAAAAAGTTAAATAATCAAGGTTAAGGCTCATATTTTGGGTTTAAAGAAGAAATGGTTCATGTCAAGCTCAAATGGGGCTCACTAAGGGTAAAATTACGACGGATGTTTAAGCAAAAAGGGTATATCCTAATTGCCTTCATCATGTCATTGTTTGCGTAAGACTGTGTAATCTTGACTAGTATTTGCAAGTAAGTTCTAGAGTTCCTTAATCATGAAAGAACACTCTCAACAAAGAATACTTGAATTTGGTGTTAAATATTTCAAAAGGCTCAAATTCTTACCAAATGAAAAGTGTCATTCATTTATCACAACAAGCTAATGTCCTTTTAATTGAAATCCAAGTCAATCAAACTAAGCATGCAAGTATACTTATTCACTTATATTATGCATTTCTAAACCTGATTAAGTTTATTTAATGATCATGCATCTCTAACTATTAAATGGGAAAACAAACACATAACACATAAATAAAATATTTTTTAATTAAACTCCCCCAACTTAAATATCACACTGTTGCTAATGTGATACAAAAGGTATAAGAGGAATCTAAGACAAAAAATAAGATGAAAAAGGATAAGCATTGAAACTAAAAGAAATTAAACTAACAAGTAGTAAAAATAATAAAAAGAATAGGGATAGAAATATGATACGAAAGCGTGGGTGGTGGCTGCGTTGATGTGGTGTGGAGCATGACAATACGCATGGCGTCCTACATTGAGGAGTGGAGAACAATTGCGTGGAAGACATATAGAATAGATTGAGAAGTAGGCTTGTGCACACAAAGCAAACAGATTAAGTCGAGTTTCACTAAAAAGGAATAACAAACAAATAATTGAAAAACAAAACAAAAATTTTATGGTTTGCCTCCCATTTAACACTTCTTTAATGTCTTTTAGCTAGACACCTCAACTGTTATGCTTAAGGTGGGTTGCTCAAAGTGATTAATTCCACTGTGTTATTCCTTTTATTGGGATTTTTCTCCAATAAATTTTCAATCTCTCCCTTAGTTGTATCGTCTAGCAATTAACAACACTTATCAATTTCTTTCACCAAGCCCAGCTTGTTTTCTTCTTCTTCTTCTTGCAATGCAAAAACAAGGTCTGTATAATTAAATTGATCAACAAGAGAGCATTCTTCACAAACAATAGTAGAAGGAATGTGTTTAACATTAAAGATTGAAAATTCTACCTTTTTTCCCAAAACAGTCATGTTCAGCTTCTTGTTCTTCTCATCAATCAAGGTATTTTATGGTAGTGGCCATAAAAGATCCCTTTAGGAGTATGGTGTGCTCCTTCCTTTGCTTTTTAACCTCCCCCATATCTAAGACCGCAAAGTCTACAGGGACAATCAATCCGCTAACCTTCACTGACACATCTTCCATTATTTCTTTCGAATAACGGATTGACCTATCAGCTATTTGTAAGCACATATTGGTAGGTCTTAACTATCTTATATCTAGTTTCTCATAAATAGAGTGAGGCATAAGGTTTATACTTGCTCTAAGGTCAAGCATACCTTTAACCTCATCCCCATTACCTATTGATACTTTCATAATAAAACTCCCTGGATCTTTCATTTTTGGGGGTAATTGATACTGAAGAACTGCACTCACAACTTTCAAAACTATCACCTTCTCATTAGGCTCAAATTTTCATTTCTTGGTGCTTAGTTCCTTGAAGAACTTCACATAAGCCGGAATATTCCTAATCACATCTAACAAGGGAAAATTAATGTTAACCTTAGAAAGCATGTTATATAAGAATGAAAACTACTCATCTTGTTTTGATTCCTTAAGACGACTTGGATACAAAATTGGTGGTCTATAAGGATCTATCACTTTATGAAGTTTGTTTCCTTCATTGTCCTTGGTGTTGTGCTTAAGTTTTTCACTTTTTTGAATGTGACTAGAAGAGACATGCCCATTGCTTACCTCATTCTGCTCATCTTTTTCTCTTATAAGGCTCTCCTCCTTTTGATTAGTAGCATCAGACAGATTAGGAAGAATCTCAATGTGATTATCAATCACCCTTCTACTTCTTAAAAAAATAATTATTTGCGCTTGCTCAGGTTGACTAGGCAACTTTCCCTTTTGATTGTTGTGCATTTAAGCAGTGAATTGCCCTAGTTGGATCTCAATCCTCTTCGTAGATGCCTTCAAGGAAGCAAATCTTTTATTATTGTTTCTTGATTTTAAGTAGTTATTTGAATAAATGCATTCAGGCTTCCCTCTAAAGAAGACTTGCTCGGTGGGTTTTGAATTGAGGATTTCCCTTGGAAATAATTTGACCTCTGAAAATTTTGGTATTATGGTTGGGGTTGTACTGGTGTATTGTTGGTCTTCCATAAAAAATTAGAGTGGTTTCTCCATCCAGGGTTATAGGTGTTTCAATATGGATCATTTCGCTCCCTTGGTTGAAAACCGTTAAGTGAGTTCATTTGTTCTTTCTTAATTGCAAAAGTTTCGTAAGAGTACAAACAAACATTAGCTCCATGACCACAAGTTTCACATATACCACACATACCTCTTGATTTGGAACGTTTTAGGGTAGTCTCATAGTTAGCATCTTTATATGCTTTATTAACTCAGCTAACTGCATAGCCATTTCTTGACTCGAGCTCACTTCATGAACTCCAGCTCTTCTTTTTCTCACGCTCTTTTGTTGAAAATTTTCCTCCAACATTTCGAAGATTTCATACGTTTCTTAGGCTGTCTTCTCTCCCGCAGCTCCTCTTGTTGCATTGCCCACCGTGTACTGACACTGTTGTGTCAATCCATCATAAAAGAATTGGTTTTGCACATGAAGTGGAAAATGATGGTATGGACATTATATTAGTAAGAGTTTGAAACGTTCCCACGTCTCATGGAATGGCTCTCCCTCCATCTAAGTGAAGGTAGCTATCTTCATCCACAACTCAAAAGTCATTTGATTAGAATAGAACTTTCCCATAAATTTGTTGTATACCTCCTCTCATGTAGTCAATGAACCGAGTGGGAGGGTCATCAACCATACTTGCCCCGATCCTTCAATGTATATGTGAAGCATCTCATTCTGAGTTGAGCTTTGTCTAAGCCATCCAAAGGGAGGGTTTGGAGAGTGTATAGAATTCTTGAATAAAGCTTAAAGGTCTTCATTGGGAACTCTATAGAAAGATGGCGAAATGTTGTAGTGGATGCTTTTTAATTAATAGTTTCTAGCTGCCTCCCCAAGCGTATACATGATGTGGCAGTACTGATCACTGGTTTGGCGTGCTCCTTCATTACTAACTGCCTCTCACCCATCTTTTGGTTATTAATTTGATCTTCATGCTTAGTTTCTTGTGATTGTCTTCAGAGTCCCCTTGAGGTCTTCGTATTCGATGTACATTATCAATAAAAGGGACTAGTTCACTATCTAGAGATCTACTTCCTAGCATAAACTAAACGAGTTCACTTCTAGAGACCTTCTTCCTAGTAGGGACTAACTAAAGGCGGTGCTAAATTAACAACAAAAATTAAACAAACAACTTAATGAAATAACACAATAAAACATGTATGCATGAGCAAGCAAGAACAACTAAAATTAATTTAAGTGTAAACACTAAACAACTTACCCAGTAATGATGCCAAAAATTGTTATTCCAAAATAAATTCTAAAAATACCTAGGTTATCCTACTCGCAAGTATACGAGGTATTTGTAGTTGATTATCCAGGGTGGTCTCTCCAGAAGGTGAAACGGTTCACTTAAATTAATCTTGAAAAAAATGCAATCCTAAACATTCTACCCTGATTTTTTGAGCGAAGGCTTTAAAGAAAATCACAAAATTAAACTGAAAAGTAAGCTAATTAAACTAGAATAAAAATGAACAGATTAATCGAAGTGAGAAACTTTTGAGAATTAATTTCATTAATTTAATCTCCTATGAATGATTAAGGGGAAATGATTGGTTAATTGTCTTACTAAAATTAAAAGTTAGGTTCTAAGATTAACGCGAATAATAAACTAAATCTAACTTTCATATTCGACAAGTTATCATCCGAATTAATTATGGAAACCCCACTGATAATTACCACTTAAGTTAATATATTTCTAATTCTTAACCTAAGCATTTATAGTTTCTTGTTCCATATTAAACTTCTTCTCTCGATCCTTTGTTAAATACCAAAATGATGCAAAGTTTGGTCATGCTTTTATATCCATTATGTTCAGAAACTATAGCAAACATAAGATAACAACATAGTAACTCAATCATGCATATTTGACTAAACTAGCTACTTTAATTCTCAAGAAAAAGAAATTAACCCATCGTGGAATAAATAAGATTCATCATCTTCATATACTTTAATCTCATCTTTATCAGTATAAGAGAAGTATTAAAGCAATAAACCAAGTGAATAACAGAAATGAACCACCAAAAGTTAATAGAGTATAAGTCTATCAACTAACAAAGGAGTAAATCCAGTAAAATAAAAAAGAAATAATGCAACAGATAGGAACATAATAAGTAAAAAAGGATCGGATGAGGGAGTTGCAGTGGTTTCTTACCACTCTTAAGCCTTCTGCATTGGCTCTCACCTTTTGCTTCTGATTGATGATCACCCAGACGACCGAATGCTAACTCTGCTTTCACCTCTTTGCTGTTCTTCTTGTTCATCTCACTCAACTATTCTTTGTTCTCTTCTCTCTTCACTGCCTTCTTTCTCTCTCTCCATTTTGTGTCCCAAAATGTCTCCAAAATGAGTCCTCCCCTGACGCCAGCCTCTCTTCGTTCTATTTGTAGTCTCATTTTAGGTTTAGGTTTTCGAGTCCTCAAACCTGCAGTTGTCACGTAATAAGTTGGACAATTAAAGAAAATGTTGTCACAGGTATGCACCTGTGACCACCATTGTCACACCCTTGATATGGGAGTCATGGGTGTGACACCATTAATGCATGAATTAATTAATTGCATGCATTGTTCACTTCCCACTTCATCCTAATTTTCATGCAACATTCACAAGATAATCCAACTAACATGCATGCAATATTTATACCATTTTCACTCAATTCATCTCATATTTGGATCAAAACATAAGAATTTGTAACTAAAATCAAGATATGAAGGCAAGCAAAGTCAATAGAAATTAGACACAACATTTAAGAAGAGTTTTCAAAGTTTAAAACAAAATTAATATGTACATTATGCAATATTACTATTAATCCATATTAAGGATTTCAATGACAAAGTTTAATAGATATGCCAATGTCGTATTGATGGAAAAATTTGGTAGCATTTTAAAATTGGCTAGTGTCTTACAAACTTTACAGGTAACATATAAGATGTATCTTAATACCATAAACACAATACAAATGGTTGCATAAAGTAGAGCTATAAGTTATGGTACCTTAATGGAATTATTCTATTCAATTTAGCTTACTAAAAGCATAAATAAGAACAACAATAAAAGCCATTTTCTATAGTATAATAATAGTTATCATTAGAAGAAGATATTTTCATGATTTTTCTTACCAATACAAGATATGATAAAGATCATATGTATTTCTAGTTCATGATTTTGAGTGTTTGATACCGAATTTAGATTCAACATTAATACAATGTTCAAGGCATGATGAAAAAATGATTATTGAGTAAAATTAGTTTATCTAAGTTCATACAAATATTTTGTATATGATTGATCAATAGAGACTCATACTTAACATAAACGGAAAGAATGCAAAATTAGCTAACTAAGATTTTCTTTTTATGTCATATCAGTTAAATTAACATAATAATAATTATGAAGTTACATACAAAGAAATATGTATCCTTATGATCATGAATCATATGAAACTTATTAGGTTAAAGAATGACCAAATCAGCCTTTGGTGAAAAGATTATTATACTAATTAATGGTTAAATCTTATACATAAAATGTATGGGATGTAATAACAATTTATAAAATGATAAATATTTATATTTTTGTATTTACTAATGACTTTATATTATGTAGCCATATATATTAAATTAAATATTTATTTACAATTTTTAAAATTTAAAATATTTAAATCTAAATAAAAATTAAGTATTATGAATGCAAAGTAATTTAATGAAATCAACGTGGATTTAAAGTTTCAAGGTTATCTATAGGAAATGAGATTCTTTAATGAATACTTTCACATCTAAATTTCATAATAGTATAGATTTTTGTAAGGAAAAAAATAATATGAGATATTATATAATGCAATATTTATTACTTCTATAGTTATGCCTATATAATAACTTTCGTTTGATAGTTCTAATCAAATCAAATTCACAAGATTCCATATTAGATATTGAATGGTAAGATTTTAAAAGAGTCAAATTTAATGATTTGGGATATGATACTTAGTTGAAGTATACATTATCTAATAAGTTTATAACTAAATTGGATATATTATTTACAAATCCTCATTAAATAAAATGTTCATTTTAATGCATATTTATAGTATAATGATTCTCAAAATAAATAGGAGTAAGATGAAGTTTTAAAAAGTTCAAATCTCATAATTGTAAGTACAAGTAGAACTAACACCTTTGTTGATATATTTGATGTATAATTGAAAGGTTATAAGGTGTCATTCACTTTCATAATAAATTCAAAGAGTTTGATTTAGAAATAATTTTGGATTTATCAAGTCTATAAGAAAGTTAATAGGAGTATGTGGAGACATACAGTTCATTAGGAACAATAATTTATATTTTCAATTGTTAAATATACGATAGTGTAAGAGCAATTTTATGTTGGATATTGAAAGGTAACAAATTAAATTTTAGGAATAAAAATATATAGAGATAGATACAAAAGTTGCTTAATTATTTTAATCCAATTATATAGGTAATGTCCTAAAGGTATTTACCATTTAAGATATCTAATACTTATGAAGTATTAGATATATCTATTATTCTTTATATGAGTTGATATTTAAGTTTAATGGTCATATATATTTTAACTTTAGTTTGATGAGATCAATAGTAAGTCATAGTTAAGTATATTTTACTTAAAACAATATTATTTTAAGTTAGAAATTATGACATAACACATTTTATGATATAACACATTTTTATTTAGTGAAAATAATTATCTAGATATAGTTCTTTGATGATCTTCGTACAATTCCTTGCATTATTTAAGCAGTAATATACTATAGAACATTATAACTATTATAAATGGAAAAAGAGTTAAGGTCTCATCAAATATCTAAATATATGTTTTGGTAGTTTTTCTTATTTATGATGATAAATTAAGATGAAAGTTGAAAGAATTAAAGTAAGTGCTCACTAAAGAGAATCTTATAGAATTCTCTTACTAAATCATTGTCTCAATAATAGCATGATCGGTATATGATGATATGGTCTAAGGTACTTAAGCGGTTGACTTAATGTAGGTAGTAGATGCTGATTTATACCATATAGTCAATTTGTTGGTTGTAGATTTGTAACTTAATTAATTAAAGAATTATTTAATCTTATGTGTATTCGTTTAGTTAACTAACATATACGATAAAGTCCATAAGATAAATATTTTTTGTAAATGAAATTATGATAATATTATAATTATGAAATTCATATTTTATTTAGATATTATCTCTAAATTATTTCTATTCATTACTATATTAAGATTAAATACATGGATGCTTTATGAAGTAAATATGATCACTTATACTAAACAAACACATGGATGCTTATTAGAGAAAAAAGTTTATCAAGTTAGCTAGATAATAAGGATCCTAAATGGAACAATACTTGTGTGCATGTGAATTTTCTTATATGATAGCTATGTAATTGATTTTTAGACTTTAGATTACCAAGATATCCCATATAGGAATTAGTATATTTTGAGATTACTTTTGACTTAATTCTAATCAGAGTAGCTCAATCAATAGTACTTAGATATAGTATGAACTATGAAGATAGTTTAGTAAGTCAATAAAGAATTTGTCAATACAAAAAAGTTAGGGAGAGTGTTCTATTGTTCTTAATTAGTAGAAATTTAACAAATTTTTTGGCTAAAGAAAATAGAAATTTAAAAATGATATTTTCAAATATCAATTATTAATTAGTAAAAGCTAACATTATTATATTGGAATAGAGTTGACACTAATTGCATATTTTGTGTCCAATTGAAGCATTGGATAATAAAAGTATTAAATTATACATTATAATTATGCATTAACAAATTAAGTCAAACTAATTTGATATTTTGCATAGTCATGACATGATACTAGATATCATTCTTAATCTATAATTGTAAATTGTTTAATTGAAGAATTAAAGATAAATTAAAACACCTTACTTAATGAATAACACATAAAGAGAAGTTAAAGAGAAAAAATTAATTTAAATTAAGTTAGACTTAATTTAAAATTTGATAAATTTTAAAGATCTAAAAAATGAGATATTTGATTTTATTAAAATTAAATTAGAACTAATAATTAAAATTAAATTAGACCTTAATTATAACTAATAATTAAAATTTAATTAAAGAAATATTGAAGTCTTTTTTTAAAAAAATCAAGAAACTATCACTTGTATTTTTTCCACTCTTAACAGTTTTCCTATTTTACGAATACGGTTAAAAATTGAATATGTAAATAGCTCGTAATTAGCAGCCTAAATTCAAAAAATTAAAAAATTAAAAATATTTTAACTCTTTTATTTATAATTCATATTTTTCAAGTCATTTAATTAAAAAAATCACCAAAAATTGTAAAATTTCTGTTACACTTGTGATTTGACTAGGTTAATTTCAAACACTTGTCAATGCACTGAATTCTGTCTAACTCGGGCAGAGTCTTATACGTCCAAAGAGTTTATTTTCCCTCTTCTTTGTTACAAGGAATGGCACATGTCCCAATGTAGATGATTCGCATTCCAAAGAGCTTTTACTTGGACCACCGGGCCACGCCCTTCGCTTTACTTGCATACCAAGGCTCGGCTCGTTCAAGGAAGTCGCCGAAGCTTGACATAAATTTCTTTACATTTGTTTCTGGGTAACGTGAGGGCAGTCAATGACATATGGGCATGTGCATCTTAATCTTATAGTAAAATATCGTACAGAAGCAAGGAACTTCGAAAGGGATGAGGGCAGAAAAAGCAGGAGCAAAGACCCACATGCGTTATGTATTCTTCTCAGGTAGACATAAACTGATAAAAGCCCGGGGCAAGGCATCATTCAAATAATGTGGAAATATTAAAACAATATCTTATCAACCCCCATACTGTGACGGCGGTTGGGGTGGCTTTACATATATATGGCCGTCGGTCATTCTTTACCCATATTCTAAGAAGCACGGTTACGGATACGGACACGGGACACGGGACACGACACGGACACGGACACGAGGACACACCAACTTCTAAAATTTAGAATTAAGAAAAAAATTCAGAATTCATAATATGATATATATTGATAATGTGTTTCAAGACTTCAAATA
>JAOTBA010000008.1:19683853-19707099 GCA_025629845.1 Erythroxylum squamatum | reverse complement strand
CCATATCGGGCTTCCCCATCACAAGGCCGATATGGACCCGGTCCACACTAATCGGGACCTATTTTTTACCCAGACTTCGACCCATTAATCTAGATTATTTATTGGGTCACTTTAATATCTTTATCTGGATCAAATGGCGTAACTTAACCGATAATTTATTTAAAAACTAAATTGCAATTAATATTAGTCCAACTTTATGAGACATGGACAAAATTGTCCATAAGGACAAAAATGTCTTACATCAAATTCTCTCAAAAGTTATCAATTACTTTTTTAGTCACTCGTGTTGAAATTAAACTACCAAGATAAGTAGGAAATTAAAAAATCAAGCCATTATTTGTTACATCTAATATCATGAGATGGTTTTAACCATTCTTTACATTTAGTTAAGTTCGATACCTTTTCAAAGTTGTCAATTTTGTTATAGAAAATATGAAGGATGTGCTTTAAAAGGTTTATAAAATTTTCAAATAATTATGAATAAGATAGTGTAAGAGTCATATGTAACTTGATTTAGTTAATTAACTTAATTTCAATTTTCTACTAAACAAGAAAAGATAATAGTTTTGAACACTTCACTATTTCTCATATACCCAAATAATTTAATTAAGAGAAAAAATAAAATAAATTATTACATCAATAAAATTAGCAAAATAATAACAAAATGAAGTTTTTTAAAGTAATAACTAAATAATATTTATCGTTCCACCTATTGGCCCAAGATTTAAAGGGGTAAGAAGCTTTATTACAATTAAAGATCTAGTTATTTTTTAAAAAACACTCATTAACAGAAGTAGTACAATTAAAAAAGAATTAGTTACAAAACTTGTCTTTATATAACAACTTAATTTTCAAAATAGGTTATTTGAAAGAAAATTTTAAACTTTGGACATCATCATCAACATAAAGATGTACAAATTATTCTTTAAAATATAAACAATATGAACTCTATAGAGTATTACTTTATAATACATATCATCTTAATATGTATTATCATGTCCTAAACCCAAGCTAAGCTTGTGACGGATTGTAACCAAATAGCAAAGTGCAATCACTCAAGCTTTACCATTGGGCTAACACTCATACATGCTAAACTCACAAAATTCAATAAAAATAAGCTTAATGAACATGTGTAATGCCCTAATATATACCATAGAAGTAGTATAACATGTCTAGGGTGTATTAAGAAGTTAACATGATGAATTAAGTTCATCTAAGTATAGTAAGAGATATAATGGTACTTAATGTAAAAGGCAAGGGTAAATGGATAATTTGCTCGCTTCGACATGGACATACATACTTAGATGTGAAATATGTATGGAAATTTTTTATATGTTTTCTTGAATTTATGAATGTGATGTGAGGGGAATTGATAAAAGAGGTATTCCTTAAGTAAATGGGATGTTTTTGGTTAAATTGGATGTATTTTTGTGTTTCTCTTGCATGATTAGACCGAAGTTAGTTGATTTGGGATGTTCACCTTACTGAATGGATAGGTTCCACTAAACAGATTTATGTAATTTGGCCATATCGTGGCATGTAGACCTCCAAATTGGATAATTTCAATTGGAGATTAAACTATAGACATAGATATAAAACTTTCACGAAGGAATCGAAATCTGATTATGGCTCTAAGAGTTTTGATTTCTGTTTAAAGTTGAGTTCTGGCTACTGTCCTTGTTTTTGAACAGTCTGTAGTTTTTGGGGTATAACTCTCGATATAATTAACCAAATTACATGAAATTTATGCCATTAGAAACTTAATACATAGGGGAATGAAATAAATTGATAAGATTATAGGCTAATGTGGGAACTAAAGGAAGAAGAATGACCAATATGCAATTTTCATAGAGTCAACTCATAGACCAATAAGATTAAAACAGTGTGTTCAATAGCATTATAACATGTGGTCCAATAAAATTGTAACAAATGGTCCAATATAATTGTAACACATTTTTCAATAGCACTGCAACACATGGTCCAATAGAATTGTAACACAATTTTCAATAGCACTGCAACACATGGTCCAATAGCATTGTAGCACGTGGTCCATTGGTGTTGGGCACCGCTTGATTTCGAAACCCATCTCTTGCTTTCATGCCACATATGTTGGACCCCGCTTGTTTCCAGAGTCCAATGCTTGCTCTGATACTACAAATATTGGACACCGCTTGTTTCCGGAATCCAACTCTTGCGAAATCATGAAACGTGAGCAGGTTTTCTTGCTAGGGTACCTAAACCATCTTTTCTATTTCATCTTTACACATAAATAATCGCCACCAATTTCTCATTTAATAGGAAAGTTCGGGGTCCAACAAATGGGATTGTAACACATGGTCTAATAGGATTGTGACATATGGTCCAATGGGATTGAAACATGTATCTAAGACTAGAAAATTCATGAAAAGGCATATGGAGAGGGGAGATGGATGAAACTTTGATGGCTTAACTTCAAATTTTTCTCCTCTCCATTTCACCTTCTTCATTCCATCATTTTTCACTTGGTGATTCAAGCAAAGCTAAAGAGGAAAGGAAGGAAAAATATTAGAAGAACTACTTTGCCAATTTTAAGGTTTTTGACTTCACTTAGTTGATTTATGTATTTGTGTAGGATTGAATGAATATAAAAATTCATTTAGATGTGTAATGGTTGTTGGGATGTTTCTTTGGTGTTATTTTGGTGTTACTTACCATTAACTTGGTTGTATATGACAAGAGAGTATTGTGTAATGAAATTTTGTCTAGGGATTGTTTGAGTCAGTCATTATTGTTTGAGTCATAACTCATTCTACAAACCTCCAGATTATGTGATTTCAGTTTCATATTAAACCTAAGACATAGAGATAAATATCTCTAGAAGGGACTCTGACTTAATTCGGGCTCTATGACCTTGGAAATTGAGATCGAAAAAGGTGACCTGATGCTACCCCTATTTTGGAGCAGCTTGTGATATTTTGCCTATATCTCATGATTTAGAAGTCCAAATGATCTGATTGTTAGTGCTATAGAAACTATAGACATAGGGTAATTTTTCTAGAAGAACTAGAAACTCAGTTCTGATTTTTTCTATATTAATATTAAGGAACAAATAGTGGTATGAATGGAGAGAATGTCCATTACGACTGTGACATTGTTTTTATTTCCAATTTCTACCACATCTTACTCGAACCTTTATGATTATGTATAAAAGTTTTCAAACACCTAGATTAAGTATAATGCTTTTGAAAGAAAATTTACATGTACATAAATGATTTGTATGCATATTCATTGCTCATATGTGTATAGTATGATTATATAAGTCTGATTTTGATCCTTCTAATAATTTTAAGCCATGAATTGCATGTATGAATGCAAATATAGATTTTGATACCCTTCTAATAATGCGTTGATCGTTGTGATTTACAACAACCCAACGCGGAGAAGATTAAAGATCGAAGGAGATCATTAGAAAGATATGTAAACATCTTACATTTCATGTTTTTGTTTTTCTATATCTATGTGTATTAGTAGATCTAGTTTTTGAGGTTCTGTTTTGTTTCCGCTGCGTATATTTGATATATATTATGTATGAGATGCATGATCAGAACCTAACAGGGGGCATCACCATATTGAAGAAACATTTAGTTGAGATTAAATGTAATGTGAAGCTTTGTAAGAAAGTTGGTAATAATGTAAAATGGCAAATAAAAACTTTACTTAAAGAGTAACATAATGAAACAGAAAGAAGGCAAAGATTGAACTATGAAATTGGTAGTAGAAGTTCTTTTTGCGGTGGTTATGAGATATAGATAATGCTAAAGGAGGTTTTCCTATTTAACAAGAAGAGGTACTTGTAACTGATGTAAGGAAGAGAAGAAGAAAAGTGCCTAAATTTTTTTGTTTCATGAATAACTCCTAAAATTAACCTTCAATTCATAGTGCATTACAATCTAAATAAGTAGCTCATAATGTAGAGATGGCAATAGGTACATGGTAGTGTGATGCAGGTGTGTCATTCAATGTTGCTCAGGTTTATTGTTATTAGTTTATAGTGGATGCTATTGCTTTCTATAGTCTACGATATAATGTTCCTTTATTTAAAGACTATAAAGGTAATCTTATGAGTAGCTTTATTTATAAAATAAGAAGTTATTTGAGATAAAAAGAATGACTTGAGCAAATTATGGGTATTCAATCATTTGTGATGGTTTGACAAATAAAAGATAGGAACCTATTTTAAAGTTTTTGGTTTATTTTACTAAATGGATGATATTTTTATAGTCTATTAATTCTTTTGGCCTTCTAAGAAATTTTGATACTTTGTTAGAGATATTTGATGAAATTGTGAATAAAGTTGGATCTAGAAATATTGTACAGATCATCACTAACAATAGTGCTACTTATAAAGCAACTAAGAAGATGTTACAAAGTAACAATTCTTTATATTGGACTCCTTATGTTGCACATTATATTGACCTAATACTAAAAAATATAGGAGATGCTAGATACTTTCCTATCATTGATGAAATTGTGAAAGAAAGCAAAACAGTGACTACTTTCATTTAAAATTGCACATGGGTTTTAAATTTGATGAGAAAGGATTTCATCGATGGTAAGAATTTGTGTCGTCCTATTATTAAAAGATTTATAACTAATTTCTTATTAATTTAATGTTTTGTTCAAATGAAGAAAGAGTTAAGACAAATGTTTACAAATGATAAATAAGTTGTATCTCACAATATACCAAGTCTAATAATAGAGTAGAGGTTTTTATAATTATACTTCAATATTATAAATTTGATCCCATTGTTAATTTGACATCAAAGTTTGTTAGTTTTTGGTGAGAGTGCATTGTCTAGTTGATAGTGATGAGAAGACAACAATGAGTTACTTTTATGGTGTCATAGAGAGGACGAAGGAGGCAATTAATACCAACATAAAAAAATAGGCTTTTTTATACGTACCTAATTTTGTAGTAATAAATGAAAGATGGAAAAGATAATTTTACTCTCCATTATTCCAAATATATATTTTAGACCAAGTTTTACAATAAAATTTGAAATTAATAGGAGAATCCTATTGACTATCATAACAATTGTTTCACATTTGAAGATGCAAGATCTGCTTAATTCACAAATGGTAGTATAGAAGGACACGTGAGGTGATTTTGGACCCCTTACAATATATCAAAAGATAAACTTAATCCAAGTATAAAATTCTTCTCTTTTGTTACTTTTTAAAATTAAACATCATTTTGTTTTGTTTATAAGCTTACTTTTGTTGTCTTACAATTACTTAGAAGAACTAATTTGAAAGTGGTATTTTAGAATTGCTAAGGTTTGTGATTTGAATTCTTAGTCAATATGTTAGTGCAAATTACTATGAAAGGTTTGCACATAATTAAATTCATCCTTTCCAACAAAAATAAATATATCGAAACACAAAATATCAAATAATTTGGTATTTGTTTGATATAACTTAAAGCTTTGTAAGATGTATATTATTATTATCATTAAGTTGAATATAATTTCTCATAACTTCTTAATAATTTTATTTTATTTTTTTACTAGGACTCTCAATAGAATAGGTAGTTCTATAGATCCGATTTGCCTTGATTATATCTATTTTTTAGCACATTTGATTTTTGAGGAACAAAGTTTTAAAGACGAGAGTGATTTGGAAGATAATCTTGGATAAGAAAATATTGCATATCATTTGATACAATGAGTTTCAATAATGGTGATGACGAGACTTCCCTTAATGATGACGACTTTATTTATCAAAAAAAAAATGATGACGATTTTGTACTAAATAAAAATTAGAGTCAATGTGCTTTGAACGGATATGCCATTGAATGAAATTTCAAGTTTTTCATATTTCTCTTTTCTTTTTAATTTCGCTTGCGTATAAGGTATATGTTAAATTCTATATATGTAATATAAATATAAAACTTTTAATTATGAGTGTTTGTTTATGGACTTACTTTTATTTTGCTGTGTTCCTCGACACAAACTCTTATTGTTATGCTTATAGACTTATGTTATTCATATTATAAAATGTTTTGATGTAAATTAATTGCAACATTTTAAGTATTTGATATTATTTTTAGTTTTATATCTGTATGAAAATTAAATAATCTTGTTTCTTATATTAATAATGGTTATTATTTATATAAAAATATGTTAAAAGTAATATTAATAAGAATACAAAGATAGTTGGTCTATCAAATTTATATTATTATAATTTTTAGAGATATGGTTAAAATAAAGTTGAAATTATATAATATAATATATAGGGACTATGTTGTCATTTCTAAAATTTAATTTATAATTTTAAAATTACTTGAATGATATTCGGTATTAACCTGTATCCATATAGTATCATATTAAAAATAAATCCAATACCAAATTTGATATAATATAACATTGGTTGATTCACCACATCGATCAAATAATTTTCTGATATGAGTTTTATGAATTTTAAAAATTAGTTATTAAATTAAAGCTTGTAAAAATTTGATACTAAATTATAAAATTTTAAAAAGATTGGGTAGGTAATGTTAAATTTGTTATTCAGATTAACTAAAACTTATGTTTTCGCTCCCTCAGTTGTGAGCTACCTTCTCGAAGACCTAAACCTTTCTCCGACTCTAAATGCTGGCCGTCTCGTCGGAATTCGGTGGAGGCACGTCAGACTCAGTCTCTGGTGCTTTGGTACCGTTCCTCCCGTGTGCTGAAGCCGCTGTTGTTTATCCGCTCCATCATGGCCTTAAGCCCCCAATCTCGCGAGTCTCCATTTCCTGGGCTAGAGGCAGCTCTCTACGCGTATCGCTTTTCAAGTCTTCGTCATCGGAATCCGATGCAGATGGCGAGGTTGGCGGGAAAGTGCTAGAAGTGAGGCTTGGCGGGGACGGGGAGATGAGCGACGCACAGTGGCGGAGGATTGCGTACGGCTCCGTCTCGCCATTTGCGCTTCTTCAGAGTCGCAAAAACTCTGTCCCCGGCTTCTCCAAGATGCAGCTCAGTCCCTCTCCGTATCATCTTGAGTGGTAAATGGGTGTTTCTCAAAAGTTCGTTTGTTGTTATAAAGGTTTTTTTTTTCCCCACCAAGAAGCAAAATTGTGAATTTTCTCGGAATAGCGTCACTTGATTGAAATTTGCTAGTACCTTCTATGCTCTTTATTATCTAAAGTTGAGATCTTTTCAACTAATATGATGAGTAGGTGGGAGTACGTAATGGAATATAGCAAGGATATTGATGTTCTGCTTGGTAATTCAAAGCCATTCACTGCTTGTGTAATTGGAGATCAACAGGAGATTTTGAAGGTGGTGTTTTACACAATGTGCTTATGTGTTTAAGATCCTCTTTCGTATACAATTAGTTCTCTGTATGACTGTCTAAATTTTCAGTACAGAACCGTGAGGCACCAACTTCTGTGAAGGCTGCATGGGAGCTGATGGAAATATTTTACGCCGACAAGCTATCTAAAGCATGGCTACCAGAGCGGCTTGTCGATTGGTTAGCTGTAATTACCTTCATTGCTCTTTTCTTCCTTACTGCCTTTTGCTCTCGTATTGTGCTAACTGGAACCTTTTCTTCATATTTCCTGTTGATCTTATGGTTACTTCTAACGGTAGGATTATGATAGCCTCCTATCAAGTACACAGACAACTGTCCATTCCAAACTTGTGGAGTTCCAAAGCCAATTAATCAAATTACAGGTTTGGATCTATTTTTTATAGACTTATGTTTTCATTTCTTTCCATTTCCTGGTCAGCAATTAAAATTGAATTTGGTTCATTAAATTTCAAGTGCGGGGATGAGATTTTTACTTCTATGTAGCTGAAGTTCAGAGTTTTTCTATGCTTTTTAACTGACATTAACATATTACTATTACTACTGAAGTTATGCTCTTACTTTCTTCACTGTGATAATGTTGTTGGATTTTTTGTCTTTTTGTCATCTTATTCGGATAATCTTGTAAATTTAGTGCTTATTACATGTTAGTGAAAATTTCATAATTTCTTAATCGTTATATTTACAATCTAAGTTGAAAGAGTTCTCCATGAAGACATTCACGCACAAAGGGTCTCTTTATTGTCTTGAATTTTGACTCTTTGAAAATACTTTTTCTTTGATTCACTATTATTACTAGATTTAATAAGGTTTTTCTGCAGATCATTGAGGATGAGTCTACATACTGGGAGGTATTAGCATCAGCATTAGCAGTTGGGTGGTTAGAGATTGTGGTAAGCAGCTTGGGATTGTGGCCTTTAATGTTGGAAGCTGTTATTGGCTTTCGGTGACTTTTTTTCCCATTATACCAAAAAGCTAGCTATACATGAATGATTTTTTCCCCTAAAAAACAATTAAATGCTTATACAGTTAGTGATATAAAGTATGATGACTGGTCTTCACTTTGCAGGTGAAATTGTTGCGCTTGCATGGATCTTATCATTTGGATCAAATTGGGAAAAGAGAGGTTGGTGCAAATTCTGTATCTCAGCAGAATACTCAGATGCTTTTGTGTATTTGAAGCTTATAATCTGTATTTTAATTTAGTACCTATTTAGATTTCTATATTTTTTGATAGATGTTAGAATTACTGCTGCTTTTTGAGTAAAGTGCACTTCTATTCGCATATAAATCCAGTTCTTGCAAAATACATGTGAGCCATTTGGCTAGTTGTAAGAGTAATACCTTATTTATTCTTTGATCTTATCCAATAGTTCAACCTATTAAGTTGAATGATTTTTGGAGATGATATCAGAGCCTGTGAGCCATTTAGTCAGTCTTAGAGTAAAAACTTCTTTCTTTATTGGTTTGATTTCTCGACAGTCGGGAACCTCTCTTTCTTGACTTTCATTGATGTACGGAGGAAAGAAATATGCTAATGCTTTATAAGAACGCCTTAAGTTGTAAGTTAGAGCTGCTGCGTATATTGGAATTTAATATTGAAATAGCTATATACTAATTCAGCTCCTATTAGGAAGACTGCTAATTTAAGTGCCAGCTAGAGAGGAAACCAATTTGGCCTATTAACTGCAGCTAAGCTAATACGAGCCATACCTAAGCTCGTTTTGGCCTTCTCTTCTGGACTTTTAAGCATAAGATTGACAATAACTGGCTATCAAAGCAACAGCTATGGTAAATAACAAAAAGAATAAACACTGTAACATGTTAAAACTTAAGCTAATCTCATTCTTACTCGTCTGCATTCATCAATCTCTTGTTGATATTTGTCTTGAGGTTTGTCCAGTAACAGAGACAATAACCTGGTACGTATGAATTGAGGTTCCATAAGAAATGCAGGGCGATTTTGTCTCCTGCTTCCTTCCCTTGATATGTTAACAAATTAGAAGTTATTGATATTAATTTCACTAAAAGTTTGGGTTTCCTCGCTTCAAATTACCAAATTGTGAGTAGGTAGTTAAGACAAATATGGATGGACTGAATTTCATGTTTACTTCTGTCATTTGGTTCAGATAGAGAATGGTCTTGTGGAGGCAGTTGCTGTTCTCGTTTCAAAGATGCCACGCATGCGTCCAGAAATAGAAGCTGGCGAATCAGGTGAATGCTTCAAAGCCAAGCCTGATTTTATGAAGGTAATTTTGCATCTTTGGATAAGAATACATCAAAATTTGTGCTGTTAGGTTTCATATATTTTCCTAACTTCTTTTTCCCCTTGGCTTAATGGATCAAGAAGCACCAAAAGTTTATGGGTTTGTGCAATCTTTCTGTCTAAATTTTCACTTTGTTTCAATACGGTGCACAGTTTCAATTTTCAATCCAACTAATATCCAGTCACAGTGGCATGTGAGAGAGTTTGTATGACAATTATGTCGTATATTACATCATAACTGGGTTGCTTCTTAAGTCTATATATTTGTGTGTGTTTAAACTCCATGCTTACATGTAATCTTCTGTGCTCAATTGCATGAAGCTGAATTTGGGTTCTTAATTTCATAAATGCACAAAGTTAGGGACTTACTAATGCATTATATTTTTTTTGTTGCCCTACCTTCCCTTTTATCTGTTTTGGTATTTCTGATGTAATGCCATTTAAATTACCTTACCACATATCTTTCAATTACTTAGGCATGGGAAAGATGGCGGGCACAAGTAACTAAGTTGGATTCCAGTGCTTTCTGGGTTCAGTGTACTCATCGTCCGACTCGGGGGGGCTTGAGAAATATGCTTCAGATCATGCTGGGAAACGTGAACATTCTTTGCAGTGCCGCATATCATTGGATAGAACTCTATATTTCTCATTTTCTATACATAAGGCCCTTAACTAGAGTAAGTGTCTATGAATTGGAAGAGAACAGAATCATTTTTAGTTAGGTGGAGTTTTAAAAATTTTGCCGTTTAAATATTTGGAATTAATTGTTTAATTTGGCTTCTTGGATAAGGGATTAGAAAACATGTACAACCTAGCTCAAAAGTGCCTTCAGTTGAAACCAACATCCTGTCCGGATAAGTTGGCAAGACTCTTAATTGGAATTCTTGGGGAAAATACTGAGGTGAGCTTTGTAAATCAGCCTGCTGGTATAAGGGCTCTATTGTATTATTCTATGGTTTCTTTAGAGATTGACTGGAATTTTCAAATAAACTGTAGGTTGTACTAGCAGAATGTTCAAGAGGGTTTGGGCCCTGGTGAGTTGCTTCAAAATCTCATCTTGCCATGCTATTCTTTTCCTTTTTTCATTTGTTGTTGTATTTCAGTTGTTTAAGTTATTCTGGCAACGTCCTGGAGCACAAATTTATGGAAGTTAGACTTGAAACTGGGAACATGTGCCTTCAATTATGATTTCCTGTTCATAATTTTTTTTTTTCTTGTGGCTCATTCATTGCAGGATGGTGTCTCATGCCATAGAGCTTTTAACTGCTGAGAGCAATCAGGCAGGGATTCTTTTGCATGAAGAACGTCATAGCTTGGGAGAAATCAGCATGGAGGAGCTCCATCGGCTCATTTATGCACAAGTTCTCTCTTCTCATGTCTTGACTTGGCAAGTAAGTGCAAGCTGCTTGTGCACGGATATTATTTCCAAATCTTTCATATATTGTCCATCATTTTACAAGCATTTGGACACCCATTGGGATGGATATATGCTTGGAATATGTGTGTGGGCATTCCGTTTCTCACATACAATTTCAAAGAGTGAACTATATGTTGGACAAAATAGTTACATGGAATGATGTAATTCCTTAAGGACATTAGTGCAATTTACATCAACAATTTTGAGATCGTTTACGGAAATTATTTACTTTTGTTAAATTGCCATTTAGTGTTTACTAGTTTTCATCATGTTGTTAATGTAACTTAGTAAGTAGCCAATTTTGAGAGATTTGAATTTCATTTTGGAAGCTATGTCACAATTACTTAGTAACAGCATCTTACAGAGAACAAGGAATTTTTGATGAGGCTAAAAGTGATTTTCTTCCCATACAACGCCCTTGTCTTGAAAGATTTCATGTATCAGGATTCAGATTTGTTGCTTAATGTTTGCTTTTATGGCCTTTGGGATGGCAAAGTAGAATCGTTATATAAATTATCTTATGGACCTTATTTCATGCTCCTAAGTTTATTTTGTCTTATTTCATGCACCAAAGTTCATTTTGTCATTTATGTAAACTTTCTTTGCAATATTTCTCATATTTTACCTGTGTTTTCTTTTTCTTTTTTTTTTCCAGATTGCTCCAATTTATCTAGCATCATGTATAAAGCAGGGGATGGGGTTGTTAGAAATTTTGTTGAATAAGCAGCCTATTCAAGACAGTAAAATTCTGCTTAAGGTCGTTTATTCATCTGTTTCTCTTGTCTCTCCTTATCCTTTTTCTCTACTGAACATTTTATTCATTGTCAATTGTGATTTGCTTTATGCAGAATTTAGAGATTTGTCGTCTTTATGACCTTGATAGTGTCAGTACGAATATTATGAAGGTATGTAGAATAAGGTGCTTTCTACTAGTGAACATAGCAAGTCATGTAACATTGCATTTGGGGATTTCTCTGCTTGCATTTGTTGAAATAACATGGGACTTGCATATAAAACAACTGAGAACCTCTTTATAGTAAATTTATGTTGCAAGTGCATTTAAGCTAACAGTTAGTTTATTTGAAGTTTAGATAGCAGGTGTGTACCACTGGAAGCATGGTAGGAAAGGGTCTGGGGTCTTCTGGCTTCAGCAAGCTCACGATGAACGTTGTCTTAATAGGATTGCTCAGCAATTATTTGATTATGTTGGAAAGTCAATCTCTGGGGAGTGTTTCCTGGTAATTTGTTATTGATATCCATGGAAGTGACCAGTCAGCATATTTGAAATTAAAAGTCCTTATGCTCATTCTTGATTATTTTTTGGAATTATAATCTTGAAATTGCACATTTTCCTCTGCCATACAGCAATGGGAGGGCTTAGTTGAGTTGTTGGGCTCAGAGTCCAAGCATGCTGGAGGCCTCGAGTTTCTGCATAAGTATGTAATTTTTTGTAAGAGTGGCCACCCACCGTCTGTTCTTCCTTTTTCCTTTTCTTTATTTCCATTTGTTAATGTTTCTCTAATATTTGACCATGATGCAGGTACAGGGATTTGAAGAAGTCCCTTCAACACTTTGATCATGGAAAAACTGTAATTGCCGCTCAAGAAGCTGTAGAATCACTTATGTCGGTGTGTGCAATACTACAGATTTTGTGTGATTGATACAATTTTATTACTTAGTTTATTCCTTAAGTTTGTTGGTGTGAAAAGGCTTCCTTGATTCAAATGTCCTCTCATTTGAAGGGCCCATTGTAAAATTCTGGATTGAAATAAGAACATAAAATTGGATTTTGCTGTCCTCATTGGTATTTTTTAGTAATTTCTGCTTTTCGAATCTGCAGCTTATGAAGAATCCTTCTACTCCTCAAAGATTCTGGCTGCCTCTTCTCTATGACTCGGTAAGCCTTTTTATGTTCTGAAAGTGGTCTCTTGGAGAAGGCAAGTGGTAAATTTGTCTTCTTGCGCTGAAACTGTATAGTAACTTTTGAGGGTAATTCACTGCAGTTGAAGTTGCTTAGCTGGCGTGAACAACCTTTGTTGAATGTTTCTCAAACAAACCTTTTGTTGAATAAACTGCAAGAGCTGTCCATGGCAAGGCTGCGCCCAGATTTTGTTGAAGCTGATTTGCCACCCCAGGCCATTAACTCTGTGAGACTAGCTCTTGCAACCAATCTTGGACGCGCTATCCTGGAGGAAAAATGACGCTCTGCAATTCTAAGACTTGAATGAATGGGGAGCATGGGGGTTTTGCCTCTTTCCCTCATGGTGCTGGGCATTAGCAGCCCCCAAACTTTTTCATCCTTATTTTGGAAGCGTCCATGATGAGAATGGATAGCTCATGATCACCAGAGCAATTATTATTCTGTGGGCAGGCAACTTTTTCAGGGAGCTTTACTGATTGGGACTACAGGTATCCTGTATATGATTGTATTTGACATGTTTGTACAACTATGATGTGAAGTTATGTGCCTTTAGTGGTTACGTGATAGAGGAGCAAATCAATGATTTAACGAATAGTCACTAAGATTAACTTGAGACTTTGGGTTAACCAATTAATATTACTGGTACAATATTTGGTTAGGCGGAGTTAAATTGGCGGGTCAGTTGAAGCATGTTCTAGCTGGGGAAGCATTTGATTTGTCCATTTGAGAGATAAGTTTTTTTGGCCGTTTGCCAACTTGTTGATTTCTTCAATTCCCACTTATCATTTCTATGCGTTGTAAAACTAGAATTCTAGTTAAGAAGATTTGAAGGACGATGACTCAACAGATGACTAATTATTTATTTTGGATTCTTTAGAAAGCTTCGCATATATAAGAAATTGAGCGCATAAAGATGCCTGTAGAGGTTGAGAGCATAACAATGGATAACGAGTAGGAAAAAAGAGTTAAAAATGTAATTTAGCTGACATGTAACGCCTGCGGGCTCATGCATGCAACAGCTATTCAATGGGAACATTTTCAGATACATTATAGTGTAAAGAAAAGCCAACGTGTCTTTAATTCCAAAGAAAAAAGTCGTCATGCCAGTTTCTTACACAACGATCCAGTTGCGTATAATATTATATTTTTTCACAATACTTTTATACAGGAAAGAAGCTATCGAGCAACCACATTGTAAATATCATCAGCACGTTATAACATTTGATGAAAAGAATTGTCTCTTTTACCAGAATAGACAATGCCTGCCTTACAATACAAGCTAATAAATGACGCCACAACCAACACGATTATCCTATGCTATATCCGGATCTTTTAATAAAGAAATACAACTGAGTAAGCATATTGATCGATTTAGAAAAGAACAAACAAATACAATAACCTCGAAACATGTATAACCAATAGAAACGGGGAAAAAAAAAGAAAGAGCCAAGCTGCAGATGCACCTTGAATGATAAGATCGAAATCTTGAAACAAACAAGCTTGGGATTACAGGTCGTTCACTAATCACCCTCAGTCCTGGATAGTGGCAGGGAGCCGCAAGACTTGGCCAACACACTTCCAGGGAGCCGTAAGACTCCAGAATACTATACAAATTCATTGCCTTTCTCAAAGCCACCGCCAGCTCACCCAAGCCTGGGATAGAGTGGTCTCTGACAGCCTTGGTCTCGTGTAAGGATGATTATAAGATTTTCCTTGTATATATAGCTCTTTACGTGAGTAACAGTTTGTTCTAGTTGACATGCCTGTACCTCAAGTTCACTAAAGCTTCTTCGGCAGATTATAAGTCTTTTTGAGGAATTTTGATGCTGCTTCATCATTCCGATAACATAGTACGCGAAGTAGAGTATTAGGCTCAGTTGGGCTCCACTGCCCTGAAGTGGGAGGTAGTGTGAGCTTGGACCTAGCGGAAGACCCATATGCTTCTAGTGTCACACGCCTGAATCGCTCTATGAGGCTCTCTGTATCAGTCCGGAATAGCGGGAGTATACCTCGGACTGTGGTTGAAAATTTATCTATTAAATCAATGGGCAAGCCCTCACCATTGGCCCAGAAAAGATCTTTGAGGTACTTGAAATCTTCCTCTACTAGTTGGGAGTCCTGCAAAGTAAAAGCACGGGAGGGGCCTCCAGCAAGCAAAACAAGCAAAAATCCATCAAAGGAAGCTCTCATTATGTCGGTAATAACTCGTGTACGAACCCTTTCATGGATGGTGTCTGAAACAATCACCAAGTTCCGCTCAAGCTCCTGGAGAAAAGGTTCAATCCTTGAAGATAATGGCTCACCTACATACAACCCATCCCATAAGACATGAGATAGATCATGAAAAACAATTTTATAACCCAGAGCCTCACTGAGTTGTTGAACTCCTTCAACACAAGCAGATGGTGTGAGTTCAAACTTCTTTGCCAAACCATTTGAGAAGTCTTCTGCCTGAGCAGATTCAGAGTTCCTAAGATGGGTTATTATTCTCTTCTCTAAGACTTCCAACTCTGCTCGGATTTGATGTAAAGTATTTATGCGAACGCAAAGCTGCGCTATGCCAAAAGAACTGTCCCCATTTGTTGTAGCGACCTGAGAATTTCTCTTCTGAATATTTGTTGCCTTCTCTTTCTTCTTCCAAACACCTTGGAACTTTGATCCGAGAGTACATCTTGTCAGTGCTGGCATAGTTGGTATATATGTGTTCCTTGATCCTACATTAAAGATTGAGTGGCTGAAGTTGTAAGAAACCAAAGTATGAAGCTATGGCAAATTATTTCAAACTTTGTGAAAGTTACCGCAGCCAGATTTTGCCTTTGTTGCATAATATTGAAGACATCTATCAAGGCCAGTAACCAAGTCAGGCAACAATGCAGGATGCATGAGTATTGGCAGATGAAAGTAAGCATCCAAAGTTTCATCAATAATTCGCAACACTTCTACTGCAGAAAGAGCATATCTTTCTTGATTTGCCTGCGGATTCCAGACCTATATAAATATTGTAGAAAGTTTGGTCAAGAAAAGCTACTGAAAACGTATACGAGAAAAGGTATAAATTAAAGAGGTTGAAGGCAGTTAAAGCTATGATGGACAATAGGAAGGCTTTAGATTCGAAAGATATTTACATTTGCAGAAATCCATTTTTCTCATAAATTCCTTACACAATGACACAAATCATCCAATCAATACATCTATAGCATTATTAAAACTTGACATTTCCTGCTCATAAACTGTACCTCCATCTAAAGTAAGCCTCCTTAGAAGTATGGGATAACTCTAAGAACTTAATTCTACATGTAATGTGCAACAATCCTAATTCATTTAATTTTATAATCATGGATATTTTTTGTTTGTTGCAGCTCTCCAGCTATTTGAAGATATCACACAGGGACTATGGATAAAACTGTCAATGACTCTAATGCGCAGATATTCCGAAGACATGGTGCATATACATGCCACATTAGTACAAGTGACATGCAATGTGTCGCACAAGATTCCATGGAGCAAAAATAGAACCTTATCAAACAAGTTGTGGGCCAAAACCCACATCAGATTAATGTCCAAAAAGGATTTCTAATTTGCAGCATACATATTGTGCCTTAGAGGTCATGGCTTAGATTGAATCGTGTAATTAGGGGATAATGACAGCTGGGTTGTCTTGTAGGTGCGGAGTTCAAATTGCTGGTATGGGGTAGAGTGAGCATGAGTTTGGGTTTCAGAAGCACAGAGGAGGAATAAATAGAAGAATTATTGGATTTCTAGCTACTATAATGGTAGAAGGAGGCATGGAAGTTGAGCTTAAGGACAGAAAAGGTACCAGAGGCTTTGCTTTGGTTTGCTTGCTGCAAAAGATATTGCAACTCTTGTATGAAAAAGCAGCATGGATGCAGGCATTAAGCATGGCTTTAGCTTTTAAAGATCTCTTGCGCCAGAAAAAGTGAGGGAGAGGGTTTTCAAATAGAAGAGGCAGATCAGACTTTACTTTTGGTGAAGTCATCGTAGAAATACAGTATATATTTGGCACATATACAAATAATGTCTATGGTTACACTGGCGAATGACCAGCCAAAATAGCTATGGAGAAAATCATAGGCACCTAAATTTCTTTAAAATAATAGGTGGTACAATAGGAAAAGTTTCAAGTAAAATACAAGAAAAGTGAACTACATAAGTAGAGCCATTGAACAAGTTCATGTGTTAGTTTCATCGCATGGGGAGAAATACAAAATACAAATGGAGAATACTTGAGGAATAAAGTCTATTTACCTTGATCACATAATTAGAGGGAAGACATAAGCTACCAAATATTATGGCTGTTCCAATCCCACAGCCTTATATGACAGTCTCAGATTATACAAGCAAAATAAATACACCTTCAACAGAGACAACTGGGAACTTGAAATACCTACCAGTACTGTTCTAGTGAACTCTGAATTCTAGACACTAACAAAGAAGAAGGCACCAGAAGCCTACCTCTTGCTGCAAATTCCGGTCAACCCACTCCTTTAGTCTGTCAATCCTTGCTTTGATCCATGATTTTACAAGATTGGCAATTGCAGCTTCAGCTTCATAAGGAGGCATTTCACGGATTATAGCTTTCCCACCATCATCGCTATCTACTGAATCTTCAACAGCAATCTGCACAAGATCTTTTTCCAGCTTATCTGCTGCTCTTAGCACTTGAACTGCATCTGATGTCAATTCCGTTATACCAGATATAAATTGTTTCAGTTCATTGCCGTAGCAAACATGCAGAGTGGCTACAGCAACACCAGCCGCAAAAGGGTGCCATCTCTTCATTATTGGACTAAAAACTTTCTTTTCATTGATCGCCAGCTCACCAACATCCCTTGCAAGGATGGCAAGAACAGGAAGAGGGTTGGGCTGATTTTTTGATGACCGTCTGTTTGAGTCTGCTTTTTCCATTCGCTATTGGATGAAAAAATATAACAGTCAAATAACCAATCAATGAACAGTAGAAGAGGAAAGCAAGCAAGTCCAATAAAGTTCTTTCTCTCTCACACTGTTGGATCCAGAACCATTTTCCGGAGGCAGGAAACTTATCTTGAATGCTATTCTTGACTACAAGCCCAGTTAAGATGGAATGGTGGTCCTCAACTAAAGCCTGACCTATACGAAATCTTAAGTCCATGTACAACCCAAAAAAGATGACCCTCATTGTAAAATCCATGCCAAATCCATTTCCAATTCATGTTGATTTATGCAATAAAATTTTAAAAACTAAAATATATGAACAAACTTGCATATTGAAAATCTAAAATTAATACAATTACAATTCAAACATGAAAGTTTGCCATAAAATCTTTCAAGGAACAAAATGCAACCAGTTGGAAATACATGTTATCTATTGATTCCTTAAAAATGTAAGAAAAAGAACAAACATTAAACTAGACTTTGTCATAACTTTCTTATTAAACACATAATTCATTAAAATTTATTTCACACATATTTTTAAAGTCCAAATTATGTCATAGCACACCTACACATTTTGGAACTACTCCATCTGACTTCTTGCATCACACCAATCTCACTCAGTCCTTTAATTTCATAAGAATTTTACCATTATAAAAGAAAATATGCCACTGTAATAATTGAGTCAACCACATGTGCCAATTCTGAAACTAGTTCACTTCAATAAGCTATTACAAGCTGATCTTCAGCTACAAGGTCTTCACTCTGTTCAAGGTTGAAACAGGCTGCATATTGCAGTATCAAGTTGGTCCCCAATCAATTCTTTCCTACATATTTATGCATGGGGACCTTTCACGCTTGTAAACATGTAAAATGTATGTTTTGATATGCAGGCACCTCAATGGTATAATTTAAAAGAACTTTTAAAAATTGAAGGCTTCCAAACAAATCTTTCAAAAACTTTGCTATTATCATAAACAGGAAAACATTTCAAGTAAAAGTTTTAGTTCATGAACTTATAATTGCAGCATATGCTGTAATCAATTATCACATATAAAATGAAAAGACAAATCTAACAATTGGAAGCAAAGTGATCAAACATGTCGATTTTCTGCAGATATAACCTAACATATAAAGCAAATTGCATTTTGAAGTCCATATCACACAATGTAACAGTAAAAGTAAGCTGAATTTTCTATCTACTTTGCAAACAGGTAAGCCATAATAGCTATTTGGCCGCAGGCCAAAACCTTTAAACTAATGTTTCTTTCTCACTCAAAGATCATTTATTCTGTATTTTAAAAAAAGAGGGGGAAAGAAGCCATTATGCTAAATTGCAGCAGGTTAAGTGAAAATGTTTTAACTTAAAACCCCTCTCATCAACTAAAGTAGACTTGCCTGAGCAAAAGCAGTGCGCAGTGACGATCTGATGTAAGTATCGATTCTACTCCTAGCGACATCAACTTCACCTTTTCTCTTTCTCCTATACTCATTAGATATGTCTTCAACCAAAATCTTAGCTGCCGATACTCCCAGAGAAACAATACTTTGCATATTCTCGATATTTCCACTACTGAAAGTATCATGATAAGCAAGGAGTCTTTTCTCTACCCAACCCAGTATTGAACTGAGTGTAGAACTCAAGATCTTGGCATACTGAGGATCCTTGGATGCCTTTGCATCTTTTGCAACTTCTGCCAATTGACCATCAGCAGCATCCAGCAGGTCAGTTTCAACTTGGTCAGTTGTGACAAAGCGGTGAAATAAAACCCATGTAAAGCAGAGGTTATGCAGCATTTGATTTATTCCAAGTATATTCCAAGTCTTCTTAATGTTTTCCATAAGTTCGTCAATTTCCTCAATTATAGATGATTCATCAGATACATCAAAGCAAGCTTCTAAAAGCATTTCATATAGTCGGAGATTGAATGGAATCCCATCAGCCCAGTGGCATATCTCAGACAGAGAGCCATCAGATCTATTAGCAAGAGCCATGACAGCACTACGAAGCACTTGCATAGACTCATTGTTCTTTCCAGTTTCGATAGGCCTATCTAAAGCTCCACGAATTATTTGTCGTAAGCGCAGTGAGTTAGGATTTGATTTATCCAGTGGCACGTGGGGATGCAAAAGAAGTCCAGCTTCAAGAACTTTTAGAGTTCTTTTCTGCCATTTTTCATATTCTTGTTGATCGGTAAAATCTGAAAGCTTGAGTTGTTGCAATAGCTCTAATGGTAAAACAACTGATTCAACTCGCCTTCCAACCTGTGAAAAACACATTACTATGGGGTGAACGTATTGCATGCATGATGCAATAGTGTGTAGAATTCAAGTCGAGCCAAAGGGACAGTCAAATGTATCAACAATTTGAGAGAAAGAAATGACAACAAAATGGACGGTTCAATTTGAATAATCCAAATTAATGAATGAAGACACGCCAAAAATAAATAAATTGGTATTGGATAATATTCCAAGACTTATGCAATCGACATCAGTCAGTCTCCATGGATGAAAAGTATCAAACTAACCACATAAATAAATAAATAAAGGGTGATAACATGTAAAACAACGCTCGTATGGCAAATCCATAAACTAGCGCTAGATGAAGACAAGAAACCAAAACACTTTTACGATTAACAAATATTTTAAAAGAAATAACACTTCCGTAGGATCCACAGGAATCAATGGAGAAGCCTATGGGAAGTTCTAAACACAAAGGATTGAAAGAATTTTGTTCTGTGAGAAACGAAAACACGCAGAATACACAGGCTTTCAGTTAAAAACATAAAACAATTCAAATTAATCATATTGCCTTTCAAAAACAGAAAAAGGATCTCAATTCTCATGTATTTTTCGGCTTCACCGTTCTGTTCAGATCAAGGAACGATAAAAACATCAAGGTTAGTAGAAAATAGTGAATTGTGGGCTCAATTCTTGCAATTATACAAAGAATGACACAGCGATCAGAAATAAAATAGATCAAACCATGGAACGTCAACAAAGGCGCGTGTAATAAGAATGCCCATAAAATTCCGAAATAGAGCACACCTGAGCAGCAGAAATCCTCAACAGAGCTCTCCTAATTCTAGAATCCAGAGTCTCCGACACCCGCATTTGAGTCCTCATCAACTCGCCCACAGTCAAAGCGTGTCGGCTCTTAGCCTGACCCGAAGAACCTGGGGATTTCAAGCCGAGAGCTTTCTTCATCCGACTGGCAGCAGCAGAAGTGAGAGAGCGCTGCAAAGGAGGCGAGTGATTGTGATTGGGGGAGTTTGATGCGTAGCTCAGAGGCTTGCCGGAGGAGGTCCTGCACACCCCCACCAAGATCTCGTAGGCAGTGGCGCGAAGCTCCGATTCCGAAAGGTTGCAGGAGAGGTCACCCAGCGGGGATGGGAGATCAGTGGGGCAGAGCCTTGATGGAGACGGTGGCTCTAACGGCGGAGGTAGAGGCGGACGCGGGGGTGTTGACTCTCTCTTGGAGTGGCCCAATGACAGCTCTCTGAATATAGAAGCCATAGATTTGTTTATGGGTTTCTCCGGGAGGCAGGAGGATGAGTGGCTGACTAGAGCTGGAGAGAGAGAGAGAGAGAGAGAGGAGAGTGTGTTTTCTCTTTTTGTGCAAGTCAAGTGTGACCGCGCGTGCGTACACGGAGGGATGATTGATTTGGTACAGGTACTGAAACGAAATATTTGGAGTTGTTTTCTGCACACCACACCGCAGTTGAGGAAGGCCAGGTCACCGTGAGTTATGCAATCTAATTTTCTTTTTGAAATTACTTAGTTCTCACGCTATCACCACTGCACTGTCCGTAGAATGTTCTACAACTTAACCGCTTTCGCCACTGTAGGATGTGCCTAATCTGTATATGAATGCTAAATCTTTTTCAAAATTCATATAAATTTATAATCTTTTCATAAATTTTCTACGGTTTGATAATTTATGAATTTTACTTCAGTAATACTACCAAGACAGTGTCTTAAAGTAAATCTATCTTTCTAAAATAAATCATAAGAATATTAAAAGAGCATAAATATTGCTAAAATGTCGCATAAAATCATCCAATATAACAATTCATAAGCATTGAAGTGCTCCCGTCATGTTTTAAATTGATAAGCTCAGAAGTTATTTTGGTAACATTAAATAAAATTAAATATTTTAATTTAAAATATGATATAAAAAGATGTTAGTATCTAATTAAAAATTAATTAATTAATTTTGATTTTAAAAATTTTATTAATTTATAAAATTAATCGATTAATTAATAAATAAATTTATCTATTTTAATAATAAATTATTAAAAATTAAAAAAAAAACTACTGAATATTTGAATCAGCATTTGTGACGACCAAGTAAAAGTGAGCTAGTAAGACAAAAGAAGGCAAAGGAAACGAAAGCGCGTGACTGGACGTTCCACCTTTGGGAACTTGAATGGCACGTATCAGCCTGGATGTCGACTCTTCACCTTTTTGAATATCAACATGATTGGTTGGTTTTGTCAAACAAACATTTTTTTTTTTCCTGTACAATTGCTTTTCCCCTTGACAAAGGGCGAAGAATTAAGTTTAAGCCACCCTAGATTAACTAATAGTTGGACATTTTTTAAATAATATTGAAAATTTTAAAAATTCTGTTTTAATTTTAAATATTAAAGTAATTTTAATTTCCGATGCAACTTTCTAATTTGTAAGTTGTGGACTAGATGCAGTTATTAATCAGAACAACGTGATCCTAATCCAAAAATGCAACTAATAATGGATTGAAATATATATTAATTTTTTTTAAAAAAATCATAAATCATCATTTTAATAGTCAAAGGCCGTTAGTTTCAATTCCATATCAATAAAAGCTATTTATTATGGGTTTTTTACTCTCAATTATAATAAGTTGGTTTTTTGTATGAATGTCCCAATGGCGCGCACTCAACTCAACTCAGCTGGCTGAGCTGCTTCCCATTATACTGTGCCTGCTGGACAGAGCCAGGAGTATTCTACTCTGATTGATACAGGAACTAAAATTAATATCAATATGTTAAATATTATAAATTTAATTTTCTCTCAATTATAATAAGTTGGTTTATTTTTAATATACAATTAATAGTAATATCCATATGTTAAATAGTATAGATTTCTAACTTGATCAAATGGTTAGATTTTGTGTGTAACTAAGTTAAGGTTAAAATTTATTGAATTTTTATATCAGTTTTATTTTTAACATTATCAAATAGTTTTAAAAACTTTATAAAATATAATTTATCAATTCAACATGTTTATTTCGAGAAAAAAGTTTTTTTTTTGATTCGAGAAAACCCCACAGGCGGGCCAAGCGGGCTCACCTCTCAGAGGTCCAAGTGGTTACACCCCAGCAGAAGGCTAAG
>JAOTBA010000008.1:19536599-19558715 GCA_025629845.1 Erythroxylum squamatum | reverse complement strand
AAAAATTATTGTTATTTCAAATTAATTATCATTATTATTTATTGTTAAGATTTTTGAAAGCATGGTTGATGTAAACAGTAAATTAGTAAAGTATACAGTACAACTGCATAATATATCAATAAGGACTATTTTGCAAATTTTTAAAATTTTAGAGACTATTTTATAAATTTTAAAAAATCCCAAAACGGTACCCGGTATCGATCGGTACCGATACCGTTCTGTTCCAGAGCTCAATCTGGTACCGAACCCGGTACGATATTGATAACATTGATTATAAGACATAAATACAATAATGATAAATGAATATGTCCTCTTTCCTCACTGATTTTCGTCGCCTTTTTGGAGCTCTTTCTTCTTTGTTCTCTAGTGAGCCTCAAGTGATTGATCCTACTGGGCTCCTAAGACTAATTTTATATAAATATCCAACCTTAAAGTAACCATTTTTAATGTAGGTAAATCCCAATGCTTCCTATTTTGGGGATTTAAATAAATTTATGTTTTTCTTGAAATAATTGATTAGTTGGTGTTTTGGTTCCATGATTTATACGTTTTTGTGTTTTTAATTCATAAAAAATTAGTATTCTAGAGTTTTAGTTATAGGAATTTTCTATTTTTTTAATCCTTTTCTTATAATTGATACTTGTTTGATTCAATTTGGAGTTTTCTAAGGTTTGTAAACTCTCAATTAACGTTGATCTTTAATGTTACTTGAATTTGAAATTTGGGCATTTTTAGATGTTAAAATTTGGGAAATTTTGAAATTGTTGAGAATTATGAACTGTTTTGTGAAATTAATGATTTGTTACTACAATTAGGAGCTTAATTGAATTTTTACGACAATCAATTTTGCTAAATATTGTCAAATGATGTTAGAAGTGAAAATTTCTAGTATAGGCATAATGTCCAAATGAAGATTTCAAATTGAATATATTTAGCTATAAAATTATGAATTCAAAGGTTAAATTTATCTTTTTGCATGATTAAGTTTACTTGATTTTGGTCTACTACTGCTTATTAATGTAATCAATTTTAACTTTTTATTCAAATGTATATAGTTCGTGACATTTTTGAACATTTATGAATAAATTGAAAATTTAAGCACTGTTTTTAATTTGATTGTAGTTTGGAGGTACTGTGTTGTGGGTTTTTTTTTATTTATATTGGAGTGTCGTATTTTTGTATGTTCCTTCCTACTCCTCCTCGTCTTTCGCTTCCCCCTTTGCCTCCTCCTACCTTCCATTAGAGATGATCCTTACTTTAACATTGAGTTACCTTAGATTTGGGATTGCAAGTCTATATCTCTTTATGTCAAAAGGGTTATTCATCTAGATATAGACTTAAAGTATAAAATAGACAATCTGGTGGACATTTATAAGCTGTATATTATAATCAGTCAACGATAAGAGACAAAAGTTCCAGAGTACTTTATGGAGGGCTATAATTGACTACCGATGACAGGCCATAACCACCTAACACTCAGAATAGGTCGGCCATGGAATTCGAAAAGAGCAAATAGGGTAGAGGTAGAGCGCACACCTTTTGCATATGAGAAAGGCAGCACTAGGACAAAGGCATGGACCGATGTCCTCCAAAGAGTTCAGGTCGGCGGAAAGTTTTGAGAGTGAAATTAATAAAATTGAATGGCACAACTTTTCTTTTTTTTTTTCAAAAGAAAAATCCCTGAGATTTTCGTTTTTTCTGTCATTATCATATTATATAAAATTAGGAATGGTTCAAAACGACATGTCTTATAGGAGTTGACACCTTTTAACATTTTTATAACATTAAATCTTTTTATTTCGTGTGGTTAAAACAAGAAGACAAAAAGGATTTCATAAATGATTAAAACATCTGAGTTTGGTTCCGCAGTCAAAAGTAAATAGGAATTTTATTCATTAGTGAAGGTGTAGAAAAAAAAGCACGTCAAACGACTCAAAATCGAACTTGGTAAAAATTCAAAGTATACGCGAATCAATTGAAGGAGACTGTTTTTGTTTCTGTAAATGATGGTTAGTAAAAATAGTGGCGGTAATAAAATTGAGACATCCATTTTTCAATAACATTAGACCTAGACTGCGACTTCAGAGTTCCAGGAAAGGCAATGACACGTGGCACGAGATGTGACTGCCGACAGTCGTTGTCATTAGTTTTCCTTTAATTTTCTTCTACTTGCTGCTGGGTCTTGCTGTTTTCCATTTCTTTCTTGATATTCTTCTTTTTCCTTTTTAATGATCGTTCCGTCCGTGCCACAAACACATTTTTGTAAATAAAAAATGACCTTATTGTTAGTTTATGTTCTAATGTCAATAGCTTTGATTGTAATTAGATGATAAAATAATTTAAAAGTATTCTTTATTTTGTATATATTTAGATGTATATGATAAATTTTATGGGATAACTATACATTGCAAATGAAATTATAAACAAACGTGTGGGTGTTTATTAGAAAACAAGTTCACTGAATAGACCTGATATGAGAAATTCATTTGGAACATTACTTGTATTTCTATAGAATTCTTATTATGATGATTATATAAGTGATCTTTTGACTTAATGTCATTAAACTTATCTTATATATGAATTGTTATGTTTTGATGCTACTTATAACTTATTTAATCATGGATTGTTCAATTGGTAGTTATTAGACATAGCATAAACTATATAGAAGTAATTGTGCGATTAAGATAGAATTCATCACCCTAAGTAATTAGGGAGAATGTTCGTTGTTCTCCATTGGTATTAATTCCGGAAATCATCGGCCAAGGTAGAATAACGTTTTGTAAATAGTTTACAGATGTCAATCAATAGCTAATGATGCTTTATGTCTAATCGAAACATTGCATGATGAAATGATTGAATTATACAGAAAAATTATACACGAAAAGGTTAGTCAAAACCACTTTGACATTTCTAAATATTTGGATGGCCATGATGCGTTACTAGACGTAAATCTTGATCTATAATTATAAATTATTTAGTTAAATAATTAAAGATAAATTAAAATGAGTTTTAATTTATCTAATTCTAATTCTAATTCTAATTCCAACTCTAATTATAAAGAGAAATTTAAATTTTCACTCTCCACCGTAAACTTCTGATATTGTAAAGCATGTGTATAATTTCAGCTTAAGAACTATACGGGAAGCTTAAATTACTCACATGAACAGGTTAATTTCTTGTTATACAGAATGTTGAAGCTTTATTATAATATGAAATACACATAGATAAAGGATTATTGTAGTCTTCCATAATGTTTCTAGGTCCTACCTTCCAAGTGGGAGAAGAATGATGGGATTAGCTGGAGGAAAGGAGAAAGCTTAACAAGAACATGAGTTAAAATCATGGGGCTTTAGAAGAGAACAAACAAAGAATTCTTATGACAAAGGAGCAGTAGTACGTACTGGAGAGCAACAAAGTCTTTGTTGAAGTCGGCAGTCTTTCTTTCAATAATTAGCAAAAGAATCTTACTGTAACAAAAGTTAGAGACAAGCAAATAAATCACGATAGCAACAAAGCTATGTTAGAAAACAAAAACATGGAAAAAGGGAAAGAATTGATGTTTCACGATGTTCTTTCCAAGATTCCAAAAGCTTTGGGGTCATGGCTGATTTTAAGCTTTTTGTTCCTCTTTGATTGGATCAACGCTCAGTGTTCTGGTGCCCCTCAAAACACAGCTAATAGAAGTGAACAAAAAGGACAGGAGCAGGTCCCTGCTTAAACCTTATGTAAGTGAACAAAAAGGAGTATGTCATTATATCATTAAGATGTTGTTTCTTATAAACGTAAACAATTCTGATGTAAAGTAAAATCACCCCAGTGTATTAAATCTTCAAACTTAGGTTACATGTACTTTATACAGTTGTAAAAGAGATGTTCGCCTGTATCTTTAAATCACAAATTTGATAATAATGATTGTTGTTATCGCGTACTGAGTTCAAACATTCTACAAAATGTGGGGACGAACCATTGAAACTAACCGGTACAAAAGAACACTTCAGAAAAACTGAGACTTGCTATTGGAGCCTGGTCTTGTTGCTTTAGCTTTTTGTGTTATTTCCCTTTCTATCCCTGGGGAGAAAACTTGACATTGTCTTCCAATAATTTTGAGCAACTTGCTTGCAGCTAGCTCTTCTCCTGCTGCTGGTGATTTTTCTGTTTTTCCTCTAGGTGATCTTCTGCGATTGGAGAACTTCCCTCCAAATCTGTCTTCTAACATTGGACATCAATTAAGATGAAGCTTATGCAAAAATAAACAACATATCTAAACTATCATTTACCTGCATTAATATGAATATAATAAAATCTCTTGTAAGTGAAATTCCAACCCCAAAAAGGAAAAGGTAAGCCCATGTAAAAACTCCATATAACTAATTAATGACTCAACTATCATCCTGATCATGGTTGAATCATAAATGGGGCTGCCACGTAAGTCGTTGCTAATCTTCAGCCAAAATGTGTATATAATTTAGCCCTATTTCCTCCAACCACATATCCCAAGAGGATAGGATAGAGATGTTAATATACGTGGCAAGAATTTGCAATAGTATGTATGCATTTGATAATAATGTTGACGAATGACTTGATTGATCGTGGGCGAATTCAATAGATTGAAAAAGGGTTCTCCAATGGAATTGACCATTTTATATATATACATTAAAAAAGAAAAAAAAAATGGAGACAGCTCATTGAAGAGGAGTCATTGTTGATTTTGAAACACATTGGTGGACTGGAGACAGTGACTGAGCTGCTACCCCTGTGCAATGCCAGTAAGTGGCAGTGACTTGAGAGTTGAGATGTATCCTCATAAAGTCTTCATCTCAATAATTCGCTACAATCTATCTTTCGTCTCCGGAAATTATTATATATAAGCTTTAATTTGGTTTCCCTCATATTCTGCCTACGGCTCCATTTCCGGTCGTACGTGGTTATATTACGTACTCATGCCTTTGCGCTTTCAGCCCCTTCATATAATCAAAATTGAGGTGGATGGATAGCTATATGGGATATGCAAATTAAACAAGGATTCAAGACTGCAACTAGATCTGTCCGCATCGCTTTAAGCTAATGCCCATTATGTCTGCATGCAATGTTCATATAACCTCTTAGTTAGAATCTTGTTATTAGATAAAGAGATCAAAATATTTCCAAAAAAAATATCACGCAACATTGGTTGAATCAAAACCATGGTGATTAGGGATAGCGTTTGTCTTATTAAAATACAGTTCTGGATCGAGATTTATTTAGTATACAGTTCATCAGCCAACACCAACCAAAATAACTAGTGAGGGTAAGTTTTGTAAATTTATGTTGATCGGAAATTAATTGAGCCCACAAACAAGTAGAGATAGAATAAAATTAAGGGGGTCAAAATGTTTAGGTCCTCACACAATTAATCATAATTAAGATATTTTCGTGGTGGGGACTGATGATAAGCGACCGGTGAAGGTCTTGCATTTATACCAAAACCCCTAACTTGAGGCCAACCCACGTGGATCGACTATCGTAAGTTTAATATGAACTGGAATTGACGTCAGACGTGAGAAAGAGAGAGGGGAACAGGCAGGAGGATGTGTTCACGAAGAGAAGTTGCCAAATGCAATATCCTATGCTAATAATAATAATAATAGGTAATTTATTTCAACTTGTCAAATATACTTGATGTATGTAACAATTAATTGCGGTATATCTAATAAAATGACCCAATAACAATATATAAACTCTCTCTCACACACACGTATGTTTAAATGCAAATTATTTTATTTTTATATTCTAATAAATCATACCATTTTATGTCAAATAGTATATCTTTATAGTGAAAATCCTTGTAACTTTTCTTTTATTATTGTTCAATAAACATATCTATGTAGATGCTATAACTTTATAATATTCAGTGAAAACGCTTATTAAGACTATAGTTAGCTAGTAATTGTTAAAATGAAGAGATAATAAATTAAAAAATCTCTAACTTTTTGAATTTTTTAAATTCAATATCAAACATTTTAAAATTTCCAATTTAACCACTAACTTTTCAAATTTTGAATAAACTAGGTCAAAACGGTTTTTTCAATTTAATGACCCTTTTAATATATTTTCATGTTTATATTTCTCTCTCAAGATATTTTCACATTTTGTTCTTTGCATTGCACAATAAAGAGAGAGAAACTTTGAATGAGAAGAAAATCTAGAAAAATAAATAAAAGACACATAAGATGACACAAAAATAGACCAACCATGGCACTACAAGAAAAATGTTGTTTAACGACGAATATTATCGACAGAAAACCTAAATATTCCGTTTGGAAGACAGAATTTAACGAAAAACAAAAGTGTCGTAAAAACAGTCGTAGGTAACAATTTCTGACGAATAACAGAATGTTCGTCAGTAAATTTACCGATAGACATTTATGTAACCGTCGGTGAATATACCGACGGTTGTTTGTGAGGTTGATCGTCGGTAAATTTCTGACGGTCAAAATTTACCGATGGCAAAATTTGTCCGTCGGCAGATTTACAGATGGTATTGATTATCCCGTCAGTAATTTTATTACAATATTACAGGCGGTTATGTTTGTTCCATCGGTGAGTATACTGATGGTTATTCTGTGACAAATCATGTCGGTAAAGTTGACGAGGGAATTGGTTATTCCGTTTGTGACTTACTGTCAAAATTACCGACGGTATGTTGTTTTCCGTCAGTAAATTGAATTGATTTTACCGACGCACTTTTGTTTTTCCGTCGGTAAATAAACAAATTTTTTTTAAAAAAATCCCGTCATTAAATTTTATTCGATGATCTTATGGTTGTTGCATAATTTAAACAATTATGAATTATCTGTGCATAACATTTTCATTAGTTTATACATTTAATTTGTTTAAACAGAAAGTTAATTGATGATTTAAAGTTAAAATAATCTTAATTGATAATAAAAATATTAAATTGTACATAATAAGTATTTGTAATTCAAATGAAATGACTATAAGTACACTATTGATTTGGTGACCGCGGATGCTCTGATTGCTATGATGAGGTGCTACCCCTCCCCTTCAACTCATCTATCTCATTACGGAGCTGAGTTATGTACTCTATGAACTGTTGCAACTAAGTTACCAATGTTTGCACTGTGCTCCGAAGCTTATGGACTTCATTAGTTATCGACCGCCTACTAGATGTTGTTGTACTGGACGTGGGGGATTGCGAATAACATGTATTCGCAAATAAACCTAAGCTGAATATTCTTCCATAACTTTCCCTACCACCTACTGCATGAAGATAAGTTTGAGTCTCATCAACATCTTCGGACTGCTGAGACTGTCATTGAATGCTTTCTTGTATTTGGTCCTATCATAAGGCAATGCTTATATTAGTAAATGATAATTATTAAGCATTAATATTAAACCATAAATTTCACATATATTTAGTTATCTAAATCGAGTGTTGACGAATATCACACCGTCATGCTTCTTAGTGTGAGTGTGCAAAAAGAGCTAACGGAGTGTAAGCCTCATGCCTATAGACTTTTCCTGCATAAGAATAAAATGTTATAGTGAACTAGAATTTAAAAAAATTTCAGTAGAGTTTCTTCTATTTTTATGGTATTTACCCCCTATTGAACAAAGAAAATAACTCAACAACACAACCATATATGGCACCAGACATTTATAACATTATCAATCTCCACAATACATATATTTTCATTCCAAAATGCACATATAAATTTAAATTGAAATATAGAAAAGTAAAAAAAACAGAATATAAATGTAAAATGTAAATGCTTACAAGTCTCTCTGCATGCTCGTGGTGGGTAATAGATCCTCCCGAATGTACAAGAAGACTCTCTCCCCCTGGTTCTCTATGTTTGTTGGTAGAATTACACTCTGAAATGGACATTGCCTCGGGTGATGTCTAATACTGCTACCAACAACTCCATATTTGTTCAGAAATATAAGGTGATCATACACCAGCCTTGTGTATTGCACCAACAAAGTCCCGATAATGTGTACTTACTCGTCTCTCCCATACTTTATTAATGACCTTGTCAAATTCAGAATCTCAAAAAAGTTCTTTTTGAAACAAAAGGAAAAACATTCGATAAATACTTATAATGTAATAATATTTATCTAATTAATGTATAAATATCAATTAAAAAAGAAAATAATATTTTTTTTGTACCTCAAACTCCTAATTGTAAAATTCTTTTGTGGCCTGAGAGATATTCTTCCATACATAACTCTCAAGATCAATCTTCTCATTAAATTTGGATGTCATGTTTCTTGAGCTCGGTTCGGAAGGAATCAACCTAATGTAAAAACAAATAATTTAATACTATTTTTAAAATTTAAATCTATAACTTAATTATAAACATATAGTATTTCATGTATTTTCACTTACAAATTATTGAAAATTGTGATGTAAGTTCTTCCATAAGGTCCCTTAGCTCCAGGCTGGCGGCTGCCTCCTTCATTCGCATCGTTTACCCCTGATATCTCTTGTCACTATAGGGGTAGTGGATGATGTAGGGGTGGTGGATGGTGTAACAGCAAGTACGGAAGGTGATGCCTCATTTGCAAGTGTAGTAGCTAGAGGAGGAGAAGGTGATTCAGTTCCAGCTGCAAAATGTGATACTTCACTTTAACAGTAAGTAGCTTCGAATCGTTGTTTGAACCTTAATTGCATTATATTATGTTTTATCTTTGATGGCATATTTCAACCTGAAATTTATATTTAATTGAATTTTCTACAAATATAACAATTTGAATTCAATATTTTACACAATATATTGAAAAGGAAATAATTGATTTGTTGAATATAATATTCGATTACAAACACAAATTAATCGCTATCATCACTTAATTGTAAATCAAAATCATCTTCTTTTTCTGAAGAATTAGAATCAAACTTAGGCTCCTCTTCAGATCTCTGGCCCTCGTCATCCTCTCCAGATGAAATTTCATCATATTCATTAGATGGATCGTTCAAAGTTTCATTATCATCATATATGACAGATGCATTTGTTTCATAAACATCTTCCTGAAATGCTTCACTTTCAATTCTCTATTCTCCTTGTCCATATGATTCAAAAACACCTATAGGTTTAACTTCACAAACGGCCAACCAATCTGACTTATCTCGTCGTAAGCTGAGAAAAGGGACATAATACACCTGGATCGCTTGCATTGCCAACACGAAAGGTTCAAATTGTCTAAATCTTCTTCGCTTGTTGATTTCAACTAGATTGTATCAGCTACACACTTTTGTACCAACATTTGGAGTTGGATCAAACTAGTCATAGTTAAATATCACACTTCGCTTTATTGGCAATGCAGGGTACTCAATTTCAAGTATCTCAATAATTTTACCATAATAATCCATCAATTCTCCATGTATACAAACTCCACTATTTATTGTTGCCATGATATGACCATGATATTTGTATCCATTAATGAAATACACCGGATACGATTTAACAGTTCGCAAAGGTCCCTTCGTAAGATCACATATGAACTTGTTCTTTATTGGATTTTCTAAGGCCTACACAAAAGAAATTATCATATTAAACAGTATAATGTCATTTAAACACTTAAATCTTATAATTCAATCATTTCAATATTTGTAAGTGAAAACTTACATATTTCTTGAACCATCAAGGAAAGTGTCTTCTAACTTCTTTATTGATATCATCCTGTGTTTTGTCGAGCGTTAGCTCGCATAAAAATTCCTCGTATATTTTGAAAATATTATTATGTATTTTAGTTATGAATAAAACTAAATTTCAAAACCCAAATAATTAATTTCAATTTACTGCACGAAAGGTTAAACCTCTTAACAGTTCAATAAAATGTAACCATGAGCAGCCTCAATTTCTTCCTCTGTTAACATTCTTCTTGTTGAACGTCTATATGTTCGTCCAGGATATGTGAAAATGGATAAGTTACCATCAGCATCACTCGCTCCTCCCCCATCGTTATTACGAGGAACTTTTCTTTCTTTTGTGTAAACATGCAGCTCAAAATAATGTTAACAAAATGTACTAGCTTCCTCCACTAAATAAGCATTACATATCAAACCTTCAACTCTAGCCTTGATTTTGACAATTTTCCTCAAGTGATGCAAATACCTATATTAGTGAATAGGGTTTTTACAATTTAGTCGTTAAAAAATGTTATTACTTTAATTACAATCATTTTTGTTGAATTACCTCTCAAATGGATACATTCATCGATATTGAACTGGACCGGCTAGTTTAGTCTCGTGTGCTATATGCACAGGTAGATGTTCCATACAGTCAAAAAAGCCTAGAGGAAAAACCCTTCTAACTTGCACAAAATTACTGGAATTTCCCTTTCTAGTTTTTCTATTTTAGCCAACTTGATTTCAGATGATGTTAAACTTTTGAAAAACAAACTTAATTATGTTATTACTTCCCAAACCTTATTCGGTAGCAACTCCCAAAATGCAATTGGAATTAGCCTTTGCCTAAACACATGACAATCATGACTTTTCATCCCAAAAAATTTGTACTTCCTCATGTCCACACCCATTGCCAAGTTTGAAATATAACCATCGGGAAACTTTTGACTTTTCAACCATTCACACAATATTTCCTTTTGTTTTTTGTCCAAAGTGTAATATGCTTTCGGATATTTACTGGTGCAAAGATCTTTATATAACTCATTCCTTTTACAAAAATGTTGCAAATCAGCTCATGATTTTGCATTGTCTTTTGTGCTCCCTTCAATGTTCATTATGGTATTGAACAAATTGTCAAAAATATTTTTTCAATATGCATAACATCTAAATTATGACGTATTAAATTAGTTTTCCAATATGACAAATCCCAAAAGATGCTTTGTTTTCTCCAACCAAAGTTTTTACTAATGCTTGTATTAACTTCATCATCTTCAAATTCTGTAACTTTCAGCAAGCCTAATTCCTCGATCTCTTGCAAAATCTCTCCACCAACTTTGTAAAGGGGAGGAGGAGTTTTTACCATCCTATTCTTAATGAACTTTTGTTTATTACGTCTAAATGGATGATCTGGAGCACTTTCCTGTGATTGTCAAACCAATATGTTTTGCCCCCGTTTGGAAGAAAAACATATCAGAATCATTGCCACATTAAGGACAAGCCAATTTTTCTACTGTACTTCATTTAAACAGCATGTCATATGCCAGAAAATCACTAATGGTCCATATCAAAGCTACTCTCAACACAAAATTTTATTTTAGAGACACATCATATGTCTGAACACCATTTTCCCAAAGATGTTGCAATTCATATATTAATGGTTGTAAGAATACATCAATTTTATACTTTGGATTTGTAGGCCTTGGCACAATCACTGTGAAGAACATATATGCCTCTTTCATACACATCCATGGAGGCAATTATAAGGATTAATTATGATTGGCCATGATGAATATTGCTAGCTAGATTGACCAAAAGGTAGGAATCCATCTGTTGACAATCTCATCCTAACATTTCTACTTTCAACTGCAAACTCAAAATGGATGTCATTGAAATGTTTCCATGGCAGTACATCTGAAGGATGACTCATTATTCCATCTTCCTGTTCGTGTTCATTATGCCATCTCATGTGAGATGCAATAACATCAGAAGCATAAAGTCTTTGAAGTCTCGGAGTTAGCGGGAAATAATACATTCGCTTCCAGGGTACTAATTTCTGTTTCATATAATGCTTTCTAGGCTTGAACATAGATTGACCACAAAATTTGTTCTTGTAATTCCACATCATCTCCCCAATACAACATACATCCCAATTTGTAACAATCAATCCTTTCAACAGGCAAACCAAGACCTTTAATAAGTTTCTTCATATTGTAAAAATTATCAACCATTGTATGATCAGGAGGCAATGATTCATTATTCCATTCAAGAATTTTATCAAAAATACAATTAGAAATATGCACTTTAGACTTATGTTCAATATTCGAGCAATTGAAGACAATTGAGATATTGTCTCACAATTTGGCCATAATTCTTAGTCAGTTGAGTATAGTAACTCAAAACACTATTTTGCATGTGGTTTTGGTTCTTCTTCAAGATCTTCTATATTTTCCTAAAAGGTATAACCGGCTATATCATAAACCATTTGCATGTAAGGATTTTCGTTTGCATCCACATTATTTTTTCTAAATCCAATCCCCCCTTCAAACTCATTTAAGTTCACAGACGATTATACTTGATTACCCCTTTGAGGTGCTACAAATCAATGGTTCCCCTTGTCGTGTCCATTCAAAATAATTGGGGACAAACCTTTTTCTCAGCAAATGCCAATTAACTTCATCAATAGGAAGGAAACGACTGTGTTCGTACTTTTTACATGGACATCTGACCTTTGGGCCATCCATATATGCAGGTTGAGAACATGCATAATGAATAAAAGCTTCAACTCCCTCAACGGACTAAGGATTAATTAAACCATCAGGTGTTAATCGTCTATACATCTAAGATCTATCAACATTACTCATTTCTGCAAAACTGTTAATTTCAAACAGTGATTCCATAGTTAGTACCCTTCATATTCGCCAAAGTTTACAGAACATCTAAACTTTACATAAAATCCCCTAAGTATTAACCAATTGAATTAATCACCAAAGTTTACACCTGTGAATCAAGAAAACAAGTTCTCGCTCTAACCCTTAGGCTCGTGGTATTTTTCAACAATAAGCCTCACGAGAGCTGCATCACGAGCTATGGGTTAAGGTTTATGGGTTAAGATCAAAATTATTCATTAACTGAAGATCTATTTTTTTTGTAATCGTATATGTTAGAAGAGAATTCAAAGACGCACTTAAGGACATGAAAGGGAAAATTCTTGGTCAGCTTGATTTGGTATAGGAACATAAAATGAATTACTTAATTTTATAAAGTTAGAATTTTTAATTGAATGGTTTAGATATTGTAATTGAAATTTAAAATTAACGTTAGAAGTTTGATATTTAACCTAAATTAATTATGTACTAGTAACAAATATAATAAGTAAACATAAAAATATGAACACTTTTATTAATACATTATTGTAACATATACAAATTATGTAATATGTTTAGAAGAAAATTATTATTATATTAAAAAAGATGTGTGTAAAGATTCACACATGAAAAGTTAAGAGAACCCAATCATTTCAGAGAGCATTAATGAAATAACCCATTGGCATAGTTTAGATATTTGGAACTATAAGTCAAACACATCCTATATTAATTCAATAATAAACCGAAGTTCATACCACTAACAAGTTTCGGTTGGTGCAGGCCATTTACATTAAAAATGCACGAAGTTTAAATGGGAGATTCAAACCGCAAACAAATACCCAAATTAAACCAAAGTACACTAAAACCTAGTAAATAACAAAACTCACTTACCTCAACCGACACGCAGAAGAATTCACTGAAGCACGTGAAGAAAGAAGATGACGGAGCTAGAATGAGTTTACGACCAAAGAAGATAACCAAAACAAAGCAAAGAAGACAATGAATATCAAAGCAGTATATAAATTGATATAAATTCATGTTTAGAAGCCAAGGTTATAGCATTTGATTGTCGCCATGTCATGCAAGAAAATCCAGTCATTTGCCTTTTAAAACATAAAAAGGATGATAAAAGTTCTCTTTTCAATGAAGTCAAAACATGCAAAGTGACTATGCTGCAAAATATAGAAACAGATATAAATTCAATTAAACTATATGGAAAATCATTGTTGACATTGTCAATAAGTAAAGGAAATGAATGTCAAAAAATAAATACCTGTTGAAGCTTCTCTTCAATCTCCTTGAAAATATAAATACTGCCAACAAATTAGTTCCTACAACCAAGCAATAATCAATAAGATCTTAGCCAGGAACCTTAAGTAATTGAAAGAGATCTTAAATCAATTGGATAAACTTGAAATTTATGCAGCATCATGCAATTTGCTTAAAATTTTGTAACTGTTTAATCGAACAAAGACATACTAGAGAATAACTGTGCCATTGATCATTAGGGGTAATAACAAGATATAATTAACAACATTTATATTAACTTGAGCAACAGTATGAACTTCCTTGCTACCTAGAAAGTTGAAAATCAAGGATTCAACTAAGTTACGAATTCTAAATCCACTAATTTAAAATAACTGAATTCTAGTAATATTCTTCTTTTGTATGAACTCAAGTTTGACCATTTTTTTAACTTATCTTTCTTTTAACAATTTAATTTCATAAAATTTAGAAAATAATCCATTATGAAGGAAAAATCTTCACTAGTTTTTTGGTGGGTGCATCCATTGTATGCCCTTGTTTAGTGAAATAAATTCAACAAAGGAAGCAAAAAAAGAAAAAGGTTATACCATTTGAATTTGTTCCTTTGGAGAGATTAAGAGTCAATAACACCTTGTAAATGTTTTTTGATATTCTAACATTTTTTTTCTTGTAACAATTATGATATAGTCTATGCTTTAAGATATTTAAAATTTATACAATATCAAGAAGTTTCTTTGATTTCAAAGTCATATTATATATATAATTGGTTCTTCAAATATTTCTTTAGTTTATTAATTTTAATTTTAATCTATATATTTATATTTGATTGTTTTTATTTAATTAAATTTCACTAATATTATATCTATAAATGGTGTACAATGTTTTTTTTGCAATTATAACTTCATTGTTTTTATTTTTTTCTGGAAACCTCTGCCAATGAGTCCTTTTCTATTCCTTTTAAGAACAGGTGTTGTTCTCATAGAAACAAACAAGTCATTGCAATAAACGAACAAAAAGAGCAAAATGAAAGAAACAAGGGTTCACTGGAGAAGATATTTTCATTTCTACGAGATAGATGGACCCTATATAGATTGGTGGATCATATTACATCGTGAAAGCTTTGGAGTATTTTATTGTTAAACAAATTACATTATTACTAGATTGTTTGTTTCCTCAACAGGAAAGTTGTGCTTTAGGCTTAGGCAAAAAGAAACACTCAATAGAATATCATTTAGGATTTTATGAAGAAAAGATACTTCACCAATTAGTTGCTATCTTTTAGGATTTTATGAAGAAAAGATACTTCACCAATTAGTCGCAAAAACTGAGCCTATCAATTTGTTAGATGGTCACCATTTCCACTCTAACCCTACACTTATTTCATGTAAAAAGAGTTAGAGGAAATGGTATAGATAAACTCCCAACTTTTTTACAATTGAAAAATAAATCCTTAATGTTCTACCATTAAACAAAATAAGCCCCTATTAGTATCAGAACTTGGCTCCATACCCCTTTTCTAGACCATTTTGCATAAGTCCATAAACTTCTCTTCTAACTATATTAAAAATTAGCCTAAGTGAGTTTTAAATAAGCTACATGGCATAACACCTAGACTTTAGACCCACCTTAATTGACATAACAATATGTTATTAATATACAAAAACAAAAAATATTAAATAAAAAACTGGAAAAAAAAATCCTAAATACTTGACAAGTACTAACCCCATTAGTTAAAAAATTCCCATTCCACAAAATCCCACTAACTCTACACCTGAGATTCCAAATCATAATACTCTTAAATTAATTTGTTTGTTTCCTTGTGACAACCCTTTTGTTAGCCCTGCTAAGCTATAAAAAACCAAAGTTTATAGCATTAAACAAAATTCTCAACATAGTGTTCTCGAAAAAATGGTATGGGACAATGAAGGGGAAAGATTTTAAGAAATGACATGGTACTTGGAATATAACAGATAACCAACATTAGAAGCTCGTCCTTCAGTATGAACATTGTCATAAAAACTATTATGCATAACAGGGTGAATGAATACAATGGTACGCTCAGCTTCCTTAGTCGAAAGAAAACAAAGATCATGTTGAATTTTTTCCGTTCAAAACATGGGCAAGTGGACACATTTTAGTACACGAATTCAACATCCACACGAACACATTCAACATCCACACAAACACATTTCAGTATGGCATCCCCACAAATTCAACATCCACACGAACTCGGAAACTATGAAAGCAGTACACAAAACCCAGTACAAAACAAAACTCACTAACCTGATTCGATGAATAAAGGAAGATGCGGAAGGAAGAACAACACAAAAGCACCGGAAGGAAGCAGGGAGCTGACACACGACGAAGACACAGAACAAAAACGCTCTCAGGGAATCGAAACACGCAAAGGAAGAAGATGGATGCAGAAGGAAGAAGATGGTTGGCCAGAAGCGAACCGACGCTCGCACACAGCAACATAGAACCGGCGGCAAGAGAGAAGAAGAATGCGAGGTGAAAATGAGGACAGGGGGGTGGGCTTCATGCTAAGATTAGATGTTTATCGAAAATGACGTCATCTGGTAACGACGTCATTTTCGATTTTACAAAAATGCTGAAGAAGAAGCAAACGGGGGCGTTTAAATTTTAATTTTATCAACGGAATACACTTCCATCAGTACACCCGAATTCATTTACGTTTTACTAAAAATGTTGCAATCAAAGCAAACGACGACGTTTAACTTTCAACTTTACCGATATAATACACTTTTGTTGATAAACGATAGCACTTACTTTGCTGCTTATTGTTCGCGCCTTTTTTACCGACGATAATTCTTATTCCGTCGCTATATTCCATTGCAAAAACAGCGGGACAGTTTTCCATCCAGCTCTACCGACGAATATTTTGTTCGTCGCAAATTACCATATATTAGAACAATTTTACCGACGGAATGTGTTTTCCGTCGCTAATTTTCAACGGTATTGTTATCGTTGGTATTTTTTCGTTGGAAATCAGTTATTTTCTTGTAGTGGAAGTGAAATTCAAGTTCACTTAAATTTCAAAGTTTAAATGTTGAGCCAAACTCTTCCTACAATTTGTAAATTAAATCAATTTGAATCAATATACAGAAATAAATATGCTAACTAAAAATATCAAACAATGTTATTTGTGAAAAAAATGAATATAAACTAAAACATATTCCACAAATAATTCAAGAAAATAACTATAATGAGTGTATACGAAGAAGTTGAAGGCTGTTAACACTCAAACAGTAGTTTGGCTTAAGGACAGACAAATTAAGCAAAAAAACCTCTAATGGAACTTTCATCAAACATATTATAGGTAGTACTCAAACAAGCTTCCTAATCTATCTAAACCTTCTTTCAACCCATTCTGGATGGATTCACCATCTTACCATCTTCATTATTATCACAACACACATTCACATCAATCAAAGCACAACACACATCTTGACATAACACAAAACCCTATTTAAAATGTTAGACTCAAATACAATCGTGACAAAGCAGAACATATAAACAATCATCGCAAAGGATGTTACACTTACCTCGATGGACGACAGAAGCAGCGACTGAAGAAGGTGGAAGCAGCAATTGAAGAAGCCGGATGACGACGGTAGCAGCAATTGAAGAAGACGGATGACGACGGTAGCAGCAATTGAAGAAGACGGAAGGAGAGGAAGCCCCAAACGATGACGAAAAATCTGAAATCATCAGGGCTTCGTTTTCGTGTTTTAAATATCATTAAAATGATGTCATTTATTGTGGACCAAAAGATGTTTTTTTTTGTTATTTTAAACACAAAAATAATCTTACAAACGACATCATTTTCGTGTTACAACTTTTGGCATCATTTTCTGAAATTATCGCCAATTGTACAACAATTAATGATGATTTCTATAATTAAACGTCGCCAATTCTTTTAATATTTATATAGTTATATTTTTAACAAATTTTTTGTTATATATAATTTCTATAAAATAGTATAAAATTTATATATAATAAATACAATTTTTAGACACCATATAAAATTGTCAAATCATATATTTTAAAAGAAATAAATAAAAGGTATAAATTTATGTAATATAAATTAATTTTGTTTTTTTAGTTTTATAAATTTTTGAGATGACATTTTTGTTAGCTAAATTTATTTTTAGACTTATAATCATTGTCAATAATATTACATTTGGTTTTTAAGAATATGATTTTAATATTTAATACTGATTTTCCTTTTTTTTACTATATTGTAATTATTTTTTAATTTTATTGCAATAAATATAATTATATATGGTAATTAATATAATGTTATATGAATGTATAGATAATAATTATAATTAGTATAATGATTTATTAATGTATAGATAATAGATTAATTTTCTTATATCTTACTTATGTAATATATTAATCTATTTAATCATAATTCTCTATTTATTATTTATAAATTATATACTGTTATATAAAATTTATATTTTATATAAAATTTCTATAATATATAGAGTGTAATATATAGGAATAGGGTTTGGTGACGACTTATAAAAATCGTCACAAAAGTTTCACATTTTTATTGTAAAAGGTTAAGCCAAAACCATGTTGTTTTGTGAAATTGAAAACCTAATGATCCAAACAAAAGATATAAATTGAAAACCTCCCTATCGAAAGAGTCTCCGGGTGCTTCCTAATTATGGCTAAACCATCAAAGGCGATCTTCTTCTTCAAGTTGGTCAAGTTGCCAGTTATGGATTCCTTTGTCTTGCTGCTCATTTTTTCTTCTTCTTTTTACCTTTAGTCATTGTTCTGCAATAGGTAGTCAACAACTTTCTCTTGGAGGAGTCACAGGTAACTCCCATCTTAGGTGAAAGCTAACCTCGTGGTATGAAATTATTTGATTCTTTTGTACTAACTTAATGTCTCCAAATTTTCAACTTGTAGTTAGAGATCATAGGGGTTTGTTTTGGAGAGACAGCTTTGATCCTCAGTCTCCATTAAACTCTTTAGGTAAGTCTTCCCTTTTTGTAAATTTGTGCTTAACTGCTCTAAAGTTAACATGTTCATTGCATGGATTTCTTACATTCGTTTTCTTTGCGATTTTTGCATTTTATGGATTCCTTAGGGTTAGCCTTAGTGTTTATATACTTCATTTTGTTTTGAATGACAACACAGTAGCTATCTCCATATTTGATGAGGAGCTCAAAGGGCCCAACTATTTTTAGCAAAATAGTGACTTTCGAGGAAAGCACATTTAATTATGCATCCCCTAAACATAGTACATACACATTTAACATTCTCAACCTGATCATATGAAGTAGTCTAAATTAATAGATCACAAAAATTACATTGCTAGAATGTTGGAACATTCGAGCAAGAAAATTGAATTCTCATAATAAAATTGTTTACATAAATTCATCTCAGAATGCCAATGTGATGATTAGTTTTTGATGGCGGAAATGAGTTCTGATAGGAGGAATGTGACAAAATTCTCCATAATGAAGAACATATCAATGTACAAGAAATCTCCTCATCAAAGTCTAATCACCCATTTCTTTCAATGGCCGATCTTCTTCTTCAAGGTTTTAGTATTATCTGAATTAGCTATATTTCTTTATCATCTATATCTCATTTTTTGTTAGGAAGCTATTAGATGAATGTTTGATTGTATATTCTATATGTTGTGTAAAGCTTCCTCGGATCTTCAAGAAAACATAGATGATAATGGAGGCAGTGACAATGTCTCAATGGTTCGTACAAGATTAGAGATATCGGTTATTTTGGAATAGTTGTCGATTCCAAAGACTATGTCTATTCAATCAGGTATGCATATGTTCAAATTTGGGTTCCTTATACCGTTTGACTTAGATATTTAAGTTCTATACTGTTTGTTTTTTTAGGTGAAACGCATTATACGTGTGGTTCATCTAATTTAGTGATCCATACTACATTTGGGAAATCGTTCATCGTATCTTCTGTTAATTTAGTTAAAGCCAAGAAGTTGTTGGAAGAGGGTGTTAATAAACCAACACCTGAGGGAAGATCTTTAACTATTTCAATTAATGTATTCAAATGTGCAAGGAGCCTTCATAGAAATCTACACATAGGGAACTCCTTTACCTAATCAACTAAGTCCCATGTCACTTGGAATTTAAAAAAATAATAGTTTCTTTTCTTTTTCGATGAAATAGGCATAAAATTTTATTTATTATTTTGTTTGTAAGAATTGTTAAGCTTCTAATTAAAATTTTGTATTACTTACCACATATTATTATATTATATTACTTACCATATTTCAATATTTATTGTTTTTTCTATAAGAATCATATATGATCATTATATTAAAAAATTCTTGTTAAAACTATTTGAAAATTTTGTGATACCATAAAAATTGTCAAATCATATAATTTAAAAGATAAAAATTAAAAGTATAAGTCTATGTAATATTAATTAATTTTGAGTTTATAGTTTCATAAATTATTGAAATGATTTGATAATTTTGGTAGTTAAATTTATTTTTACGCTTAGAATCATTGTCAATAACATTAAATTTAATTTTGTTGTTTGAACTTTTGAGGACAAATTTTTTCACGATAATTCAAAAAGTCGTAGCGAAAGGTTTAGCCTTTGGAGACGAAAATGCTAAACCGTCACAAAGGACGAGTCTTTTGCGGTGATTCCCATAAATCATTGCTAAAGACATGCATTTAGTGACGATTCTGTAAAATGTCGCGAAAAGATAAACTTTTGACGACGTTATTAAAAATTGTTGCCAAAAGTTGATTTTTAGCAACAATTTTCAAATTGTCGCCAAATAAAACGTAGCTAAAAGTCACCTTTGTTGCAGTGATTATGACTTGAAGGACAAAGGGAACTGAATAACTGTGTTGGATTATATTTTCTATTTTTTGGGTTCAAGGTGAAACAAGTGAACATAATGGACAAAAATGAATATTGGAAAATGCTTTGTCTCATGTGCTCGGCATGAGATAAGTTGTTTAAATTTTTTAGATGTGTATGTTAAACATCTAATCAATTCCAAGTGTTTTCAAATTATGAGTTTGAGTTTATTTCATGGTTGCATTACTTTTTAGGATGAATTTTTAATTTATCTGAACAATATAAGTAGCAACATGCTAAGATGCACCAACGATTGTTGCAATACTATTGAATAATGATTGACGCAATATTAAGAGAGAGATAAAATTTTAGGGTTTTAGTCGAACTGTTAACGGAGAGGATTGTTTAATTATTTTGCCCCGAAGAAAAATCACAAAACCTCTTCAAATATCAATAATAAGGTGTTTTATTATCAGTTATATTAATAAATATTAATAGAATTATTATTTTTGAAAATTTTAGATTTAATTAAAAATATTAAAACTTTTTACCCTAAAACAAAAAAGTTTAAAAAGATTTTAACACTTTTTGTCACATCAAATTGATCATTTAAAACAACCTCTTTATTAGTTAGAAATAAGATTGCGTACTACTAAACCTCTTTAAGTTTTACGTATTAGGGTTAGGAAAAATTTGGGGATTTCAATCAATAAATCCTAGACATTTGATTTCCGAAATGCATAAAACTATACAACATGTACACAGAGGCAAAACATGGCTTCAGATAAACACATACTCCTTCATGCTTTTGTTGATTTTAGGATTCAAAAACATATCATGTATAATCAGAAGACATAGGTGCGGCAGAGGAAACAATTTCCAGAAGCATCACAAGGCATGCATCGATTAACAAGGATTTTAGAAACAGATTTATCACCGCATATGTGTATAAAATAAAATTCTAGATCATGCATTAACGATTAACACAAAACAGGTAGGAAACAATTTCCAAAATTAACGAAGCATACACAAACATACAGGAAACAATTTCCAGCCTTCGGGAAACAATTTCGAAACACAACATGCATAATACAGAAACAATTTTTGTAGTCTTTGTCTTGTTCTGAAGTATCAAAAAACAAATCAACAATAATAATCAAGCCCTTAATCCAAGATTAACAATTAAAGAAGGCTTTGATACCACTGTTGGAATCCTACCGTGATAGAATCACGGGCGCGGCGGAAATTAAATTTTTTTTGAATTATGAGCGGATCCCAATAATTGATTAAACTTGAATCAAAAACAATATTTGACTTAGAAATCCTACCTTGTTCGCTTTCTGGAGAAAACTTTGAATATTTTTCTCTGAATGATCAATCACTTGCTGTTCACTTGTCCAGCCTCTGATGGTATCCAGAGAGCAATTTCCAAACTATTTTTGGAGGAAGAAGACAAAAGTGCTAGCTTTCATAAAGCTCTCCCTTTAAATAGAAAAATCAAGATAGTCTTTTATT
>JAOTBA010000008.1:19522282-19536499 GCA_025629845.1 Erythroxylum squamatum | reverse complement strand
GCTTACCGCTACTACATTAAATTGTTTTAACGGGAGTGAAATCTTTTATATTTGGTTGCAGGCGACAGCATCACCACATGTCATGCCAAGGATACCCTTAAAACTAGTCGCTCTAATACCATAAAATGTTGGACCCCATTTTCGGAGTCCAACTCTAGAATCATAAACGTGAGCATATTACCCTGTTGGGCCCGATCCCATTTGCTCCACACGTTCTTGCACGTTGTAGACTTCTTATAACCATCCACCATTCATTCAAAAATCTTGATGAAATGACAGAAGTACCCTTGAAGTTATGAAGTGCAATCGAACCTTTCCTCGTCATGAGCGCACCCGAGGCTTCATTCTTCCTGCTCTAACTCAACTCCCAGGGTACGATAGCACCCTGCTTCCTCGCAATCGTGACAAGGCTTTGTGACTTACTCACTCAATAAGTAAATAAGCTTACATCACCGTTACTTATCTCGAAGTGACCATGAGAGGTGATCAGGTGAAGGGCAAGTGAGAGGAAAAGTTAAAAATAGTTAATTTGTAAAGAGAAATTTCGCCGACAACCATAGCAAATTTACCATGGCGAAGACCGATCTATAACTCAACCAAAAGATGGACTGAAAAAAAATACACAAGAAACTTATTCAAATTTTAGTCTCTTGAGAATGAAATGTGAAAACTTAAAAAGTCATGTGCAAACACAAATATATTCCCTTACATCAAAAGGTAAGAGTTTTACAAAGCTGGGCATTTCAAGCCACATTACATCATAATCCAAAAATACAAACTTTATGCGAACAAATAATGCTTGAAATGCGGCTAAAGCCTTGCGTTTTACAAAACTAACTTAAGAAAACAAAATATGCAGACTTGGAGTGATGCCCTTATGCTCGATCACTTGATCTCTTGCTCATCACCTGAAGATGGGGAAGAATAGGGGTGAGCTTACAAGCTCATGGGTAACAAGTTTATAATGAAGAATAAGAAAAATCATGTAAAAATATTCATTGCCATTTCAACTTTGCATTTGATCCATAAGCGCATATTTCTCAAAATTCTCAACTTGTCAACATATCATAACACATAAGCAAATCAAAATGGTTTGGGTAGGTTCATAGGGGGAGTTTTTGCGAATCCCCAATGATGACAGAACGAACTATCACAATCCCACATGATAGTTTTATGTAGTCGTAAATAGAGGGGAGTGTAAGAAGGAGCTTCATGCCACTAGCGGGCAGGCGGGAGAAGCCTTTATTAGAGTCAATGTGCACTTGACAGAACAAAATGGACCACCACAAACCTACATAACATGTATTTCATGACTTGAACATATTTCCCAAAAGTCACATTTCGAAAACATCATTTCATAATCATAATATATTCCAAAAAAAAACCTTTCCATCTTCATTTCATAAATCATCAACACAATTCAAGTACCAAACATGTAGCAATTTCTTAAATCATTCAAAGAGCACTAAATACAACATTTATAAAAAATTGAAATCATTTAATTTTCTTGATTTTGAAAAGATAGTCGTGGCTCATTAACCCAATTATAAACATGTAACCCACCTTGAATTCCTTGCTTATAAACTTGATCAAAGATGCCTCTCTTCTTGCTCCTTTTACCTCTCTTGATTCCCTTTAACATTTGCAAAATTCCCCTTCAATAAGAATACAATTGAAAACCTATAAAGCACATTCACTAATTGATTCTAAAATACTTAAACCTATGCATTTCCTAAGCTTCATGGATTAAAATCCTTCCAAAAATCCAAAAGATTAAAAATGAACTTACCTTGAATCTTCACCAAATAAAGGGATTTTTGGTTCAAATGAAAGCTCTTCTCTTCCGTATTTCTTATAGGTGACATGTCCTTCGGTATCTTTGAGCAAGATGAGAGCGAGAGTGAGAGCGAGGCTTCTTCTACTTCTCCAACCCTTACCCGCACCCCTCTTGATCCTCTTCACCCTTCCTTTGTCCTTTCTCCTAACTCTCACAATAAGCCCTCTTCCTCTAACCTTAATCAAAACCAAAACCTGAACCCTAATATCGTAGACCTTCCCCTGATAAATACTCCATATTCCAAATCACCCCCTTCCATCAATCGTACCCAAAACACCTCATCGACAAAAACCCCCTTAGTTCAACTGACCTCATTACCAGAAACTTTCACACACCCCTCAAAGGTGAAAACCTTGGAGAACATCAGAACATGGAATTTTGTCATCTCGGAAGGAATGGAGGATTCCTCGAAGGATAAGCCTCTGACTTACTATCCTCGGAAGATCAAAGAGGACCAGATCTACGTCATACCACCTCCAGAGTTAGCGACGAAGGGAGCGGCGTTATTTAGACAAACTTTGATTAGCTTTTTCATTGGTAAGCGTCCTGCTTTTCCTTTGGTTCAAAGGGCTTTATCAAAGTCTTGGGCAGAGTATGGACCGAAGGAAACATTAATAACAAGCTCAAATAATTTCCTGTTTAAATTCAACCCAGAGATAGGAATGAATAGGGTTCTAGAAAAGGGGCCTTGGCATATCCAAGGTAAACCTTTATTTTTAAGAAAATGGTGTCTGAATGGTGGGGAGTAAAAGGAGGTTCGGTTAGCTCCAGTGCTAGCAAGATTTTATAATATACCCGTAGAATATTGGAGCACTGAAGGTTTGGGATGAATAGCAAGTGCAGTAAGACATCCGTTACTCATGGACACCTAGACGGCTAGGATGTCCAGAATAGTTTATGCCAGAATGTGTGTGGAGTTAGAAATACAGAGGCGTTAGCCCTCCTCTTTTCAACTGGCCACTTACAATGAAGAAGGGAATATCGACTTTAAGGAAATTAGGATTGAATATAAACAGAAACCAAAGCACCAAGTTCAGAAGAAGGAATGGGCACCTACAAGAAGGTTGTTCGAGACAAGACTACAACAAAAGTTGGAGAAACAGCAGGAGACAATACCTAAAAGTACAAATTAGCAAAGGAAGGAGCAGGAGTCAACCTTAGAGAAAACAATTCAAAATCAAGAGGTGGAAAAATCCTAGAGATTCCCACTAAGCAAAGTATGGACCAAGGACTTCAACAGAAAGACCAAGAGGTAGATATGGAAATACAAGGAGATAAGGAAGCCAGTACTTTATGCAGCCCTATCAAACTAAGCAAGGATCAACAGAAGGAAGAGGAATCGAGTGCGGACCTTGGGGAACCTCCTACTGAGAAGCAAGTAGGTATAGTTCCTTCCTCACCTATTTCTGAATTGGTTCATAGTAGTCCTGGTCTAAAGGGAGGGGTAGAGGGGGATTTCACTATAAGAACAAGTCAAAAATCTAGGAGGAAACAGAAGTAGGAGTCTGTTCAGGTTTTGTATGAGTTATGGATTTAGGTTTTTGGAATGTTAGGGGGTTAAATAGCTCTAAAAAACAATTAGCGGTGAAAGCTTGTCTTAAAAGATTAGCTGGTTCTTTTGTTTGCTTGATTGAAACTAAAATAAGGTCTTCTTCTTTTCTGAATAAAGTGTGCTCCTCGATGTTTCCTAGATGGCTTTATTACAGCAATGTAGATCATGTTTTAAATGCTAAGATAGTGTTAGCTTGGAACCCAGATCACTTCTTATATTCAATGCTTAGCTCAAATGATCAATTGATTGACATAGAGATGACTCCTATAAACTGTTCTTCTTCTTTCTTTGTGACATGTGTTTACGAGTCTAATAACCTCAATCATAGGAAGAATCTTTGGTCTTCGTTGTCTAATATCAACTTAACTGTTGGAAATCAACCTTGGATAATAGCGGGGGATTTTAATGCGATTCTGTTCTCTCATGAGACAGAACCCATGAGTCCCTCAGCTATGTATGGTATGAGTGATTTTAGAAAATGTGTGGAGGATTGTGCTTTATTTGATCTTAATTTAAGTGGTCTAAGTTTTACTTGGACCAACAAGCAATTTGCAGATCTCTTTATTGCTAGGAAGCTTGATAGAACACTTATTAATTCGGCATGGAGCTCTAGGTTTCCCAGCTCTCATAGTGTCATTCACAATCCAAACATATCAGATCACTCTCCAATAGTGGTTAGGGCCTTAACAAGTCAGCAGAAAAGATCCTCTCCCTTTAGGTTTTCGAACTTTCTAGTTAATCAGCCTAACTTCCTTCTGACGGTAGAGGATGCTTGGTCCTCTCAGGTTCGGGGAACTCTAATGTTTTGTGTAGTATCAAAGCTTAAGTTGGTCAAAAAAGCCCCTAAAATTCTTAACACTGACTAGGTAGGTGATGTGAATGACCGAGTCGAGAGATGTCATGTTACTCTCAATAACATTCAAGACCAAATCAGAATTTTTCCCAACTCTTCCCTCTTGATGGCTAGGGAGTCTGAAGCCATTAATGAATTAATAACAGCTTTAGATGATCAGGAATCTTCCGTCAAGCAATCGTCCCAAATCAAATGGCTCAAAGAAAGGGATAGGAATACCAAATTTTTTCACAACTCCCTCTTGGCTAATCGAAATAGATACAACATTCATTCTTTAATAGTGGGAAATGGGAATAGAATTATAGGTCTTGAAGAGATTCAAGATCAGTTTCTTGAACATTTTCAGGGTTCTATAGGGAATAATAAAATCCTCCCCATCAAATAGAAATGATTTCGGGTCTCAAGAGAGGCAGTCTCCCCATAAAGTATTTGGGGGTACCTCTATTAACAAGAAGATTGTCTAGAATGGATTGCTTTCCCTTCCTAAAGAGGATTGATGCTAGGGTTAATAAATGGACCAATAAAAACCTATCCTATGCTGGTAGACTTCAATTGGTCATTTCAGTGCTTCTTCTTTTCAAGTTTACTGGTTTACTCTTTTCATCCTTCCTTCTTCCATCCTAAAGGAGATAGAGGCAAAACTTAGGAATTTTCTTTGGGTTAGGAAGGTGGATTCAAAATCCCATGCTAAGGTTAAATGGACCGACATTTGTAGACCGAAAAAGGAGGGGGGTTTAGGGATCAAACACTTACCTACATAGAATAACGCACTGTTAGGAAATAGGATCTGGTTTTTGTTTAATGACAACGAAGCTATGTGGGTTAAGTGGGTTCATACAATCATTTTGAGAAGGAATTATTTCTGGAGTGCCTAATCCACTTACAATAGTTTATAGAATTGGAGGAAAATTTTATCTGTAAGGGACAAAATAGGGAACCAATTTAGATTGAGGATAAGAAATGGTAATTCAACTCTCCTATGGTAGGATCCTTGGCATCTAAGAGGAATCCTAAAGCACTTCTCAACCCTAAGAGTGATCAATGCGTTAGATTTAAATATGGTAGCAAAGGTTTCAGCAGTTACTAGAAACAATGAGTGGTATTGGCAAGAAGCAAATGTTGAGATCCTTAAAAATCTAAAGCCCCTACAGTACCAACCGAACAGTTCAAAACCTGATTGTTTGGAATGGATAGCCACCCCTACAAAAAATGCACAAATGTTTCAGCCGACAGTTTTTTGAGGCCCCCAATTTAGAGAGTCCCTTGGCATAACCTGGTTTGGCAGAAAAGGAACAGCCCTAGGTGCTCCTTCATACTATAGTTGGCTTTCCTAAGAAAGTTGCAAACCAGGGATAGACTACTCTATTTTCACACCCCAAACTATTTTTTTTTTTGTGCTACATGGATAATGAAACAGCAGAACATTTATTCTTTAAATGTTCCTTCTCTAAAACTGTTTGGGTACATTGCCTTAATCATTTCCATATAAGCTTCCCATATCAGATAAACCTCCTTTCCATTCCTAACTGGTTGAGCCAGGCACCAAATATCCGAACCAATGACCATAAAGTTTTTCCTATCCACCTTTCAGTAACAGTTTATAACCTTTGGAAAGAAAGGAATACCCGAACCTTCAAAGATGAAGCCTTGGCAGTGGGGAGCTTAAACTCCAAAGTGATCTTCCAAGTCATGGAGCAGCTCAACTAAAACACCGAGAGAAGGTAATGGTAGGAGCAAATTATAAACTAACAATACATCTGCAGTTTTTTGGTTGCAGGTCTGCAAAAGGAAGGTATCAACACAGATACATCAATGATGGTTCTATAGTGATGCTCAAAATCTAAGCAGCAGGAAAGTTGCACCTTTCAGATATAGACAAACAAGTTATATTAGAGGGACACCATCAGTCACTGCTTCTTAGCTTTCTTTTTTAGGCATGTAAAAGGAAAGCTATCAAATCTACCTTTGGAACTGACGACAGAAGGGAAGCCAGTCCTAGAACCAGTCAATGCCTCTAATTCAGCAAACATGGACTTGATAGGGAAAATTCACAACAACAAAAATGATGTTTCCATAAAGATGTTCATAACATGAGAGCATCTTCTTTTAGAAGTAGAAGAAGACACAAGACAGAAAACTAGGTAATTAGAGGGACATTAACAAGCCCTTCATTTCAATTTGTAAAGCATACTATTCAGCATCTTTTCTGGAAGAAGTCTGTACAGAGGCACTATGAATTGTGTGTTCTGTTTTATGTACTAGGGAGATGAACAATGTTTTAAGTTCTTGGTAGGAAGGTTTTATTAGAGTAAGGAAGGGGGTTTTAAGTGGTAAGGAAGGGGGTTTTAAGTGGCAAGGCAGTGTTGTAGCTTCCTTGGCCATCTCCGCAAATTTTCCTTTAGGTAGACAAGAGACTACTTTCCAGCAGTCTCCAAAGATGTACATAACTCTATATTTTGTATAAAAATCAACTGAATTACCAAAAAAAAAATCTTCTCTTCCTCTCTCTTTTTCTCTTCTTGAACAACCTCAAAATCTTTCTAAAAAGCTTAGAAAAGATGAAACCCTAGCTCCTTTCTCTCTTCCTTCTTTCTTCTCCACGACACTCTCTCTCCCTTTCTTTTTTATTTCCATTTCTTCTTCTTCTTAAAACAAGACAACACTTTTCTTCTTCCTTTTATACCCTTAAAGGGTGTAAAAAGTCCACTTTGTCCTTCCTTTAAAGCCTTATGGTTTTTAAACTTAAGTGATCTTCCAAAAATGCCCCTTTTACCCTACCCTCTTACTAATTTAATTCTACTAACCAAAGTAATAAATCCTACTAACATTAACATACTAATTAACTCCAAAAATTAATTAATCTATCAAAACTTTAAATTTTACTTAAATCATGCTTAATAATAAATTAAAAAAATCGGGGGCCAACAAAAGGCATGAGTATAATGGGAATGAAGATGTTCATATGATAGTAGTTGTGATTCAAAGGAGTTGAGTAATATGTGTTAAGTAAAGGTGAATGAGAATTGGATATTATGAGAGCATACTGTAAGAAAAGAAATGACAAGTAATTGAATTATGATATTATCATAACCAAGTGTTCTTGAGGTGTAAACCTAAGAATAAGCTAGACACTTACAAATGATAAGGTTTGATTGATCAAGAGATGTGATTAAGGAAACATACTCGGAATAGTCAAATTAAGCATGCAATATACATTACACCTATACATATGTGTACAATTGAATGTTTACGTGATTGTGCAATTAATAATGTGTGTGCAATATGTATATTGCATAATGTTGATATACAGGATAGAATGTCCGCATCCAGATGTTTCCGGATCAATGAAGCAAATCCTAATCTGGAGCGTACCGTGCCTCAACCTAGATGGTCTCATTTTCATTATTTGTTCTGTTTTTAAAATTTTGTATTGAATTATTATATAAATGTGATTGTGTTGATTCCGTACATTGACTGTCTGAGACGTTTGATGCATGAAATACATATTGGAAGTGCTCATTGAATGTAAATTTAACGAAATAAGTGATTCTCAATGTATATGTTGAATGCCAGACTAAGGTTCAAAGACAAATGTGAATGAGATTGTGATAGCGAATGTGAATGTGCAACATTGAGCACAGTTGATTGACTGAATAATGTGATGCATTTCATTACATGAATGTATGATAATATAAAGGGAGTTGTGACCAGAGTGACCAGTCTGAAAGAGCTTAAAGTTCGTCATATACATTAAAGCCACAAGCTCAGTTGCTAATGCGCCCGATATCCACAAAGGATATAAGATAATATCTTAAACAAGCCCGATATCCACAAGGGATATAGGTCAGTTAAAAGGTACTCAGTCACGATAATAACAATTGGAAGTGAGCCTCATGTGTGTTGCATATATAATTGATATGTATGTTTTAAATTATCGAAATGAACTATTTGATTGCTCTGAATATGAAATATGAAAAGCGTGAGCAAAAGAGTTTTGTGATGCTACATAATGATAAATGAAATGATGTGAAATATGTGATTGTATGAGTTGATGTGTTAGGTGATTGAGTGAGCCATCGAGAATGGTCCACACACTGAGTTCGCAAAACTCAATCTAAAATTCGCAACATTTTTCAGGCTGAGAGAAGATCTCCAGTTAGACAAATTAGAGTCTAGTCACTACATTCGAGTAAGAGATATAGCCAGGATCAGTTCGCATCTACATAGATTTTTCTATTAATTTTTGTATTAAAGAATGTATTCCGCAATTATTGTACCACGTGTATCTGAACAATTCTGTTTTGTAATGACTTTCCAAATTGGGAAATGTTTGTAAATGAGATTGATCAATGAATGTAATAAAAATTGTGATTATGATGTTATGAAAAAGAAATATGGTCCCAATTTAATTTGTGGTTTTCTGTAATATACATGTGATGTGTGACAAAAATTGCAATGAGTATGATTGACTGACTGTTCTAGCATACCACCTTCGTAGAGTATGTTCTTGAATATCTTCGGTATATTCGGGGATATGCCCTATGAAAGTGAGGTGCTACATTATGAGTTCTATCTTTATTTATAAGTCACCTTATATCAGATATGAGATTACTCCGCTTGTAAATTTCCAACAAAGAAAATGAGTTTGTGTTTCATATTAAGGGATGATAGGTGAGGGTAATCTTGAGATTAAGGATTTTATATTTGATAAATTTTGTGAAATTACGACCTTTTTTAGCTCACTAGTGCCACGTGAACTCACGTAGCACGTGTGACATTAATAAATCTCGCACATAAAAGATCATATTTCCTCTTTTAAATTTTGTCCTTATCAAATACATAAGTGGTAGATAATTTCTCTAGCATTTATGTATTATCCAACATACATGCCTATATAATATTTGTAATTATAGTGTTTTGAAGAATATTATAATTTACTCTTATTATTTATGAATCATGATCAATTTGTATTCTACAATATATTATTTTAAACGATTTTGTTGTTTCAAGTAGATATTAACTTAAGCGTGTTTCATAAATATTTTTTTTTTCTTTTGTAACATAGATATAAGTTTTGAGAAAAGATTGATTGTTCTTTGTACAATTTTTAATTAATACTTGTTTCTATATTTCAGTTGATTTGTTAAGTTCCACCACTATTTTTATCTCTAGTTAAAAACTTCTTTAAATTTTTATAAAATTGAAAAGAAAATTTTGGATGTAAGGGCAAATACCAATTTTAAATTTAAAGAAGAGATGCAATCTTAGTATCTGCCAAATATGAAATTAAAAAGATAAATATAGTTCTACTTTATTAATCAGTTTAGGAACTTCAGGATTTAAAGCATCTCAAAGGTCATTTAGCGGTGATTCCCAGAAGGTAAGAAGTAAATTAGTGCAGTTATATCCATGCTCATTGAGCCTTCTTCTGTTAAAGTTTACATCATACAATTGAATGTGAGTTGTTTCTCAGCCAATGTAGGGTTTGTTTCAGTCTGTAATTTAGATTTTGAAAAGAAAGCAGGATTAATTAGTCCCTCGTGAATGGACCGTCTAAAAATACATAAAACTATAGGAGTAACTGTATGCATGAATGTCATCAAAGTCATTAAGTAGTCCCTTGTGAATGGACCGTCTAAAAATACATAAAACTATAGAAGTAACTGTATACATGAATGTCAATCCAATCAATATATAAATATTTAATGAAAATGAAGAAATTGATTTGAATTACTTGTATAAGAATATTCTGGCTATATGTAGAAAGTGAAATGTAGAAGCACGTGCTGAATTTTCGTTAGGAACGTTCGATTAGACCAGTTTTTGACCTGACCCCACTGTTAGCTGCCAATATGGAAAGGCGGCATTAGCCTTCCTCCCTATACTAAACTATTATCATTGTAAACCGAACGAAAGGGGGGAGTACTTTTCTCTTTGACTGGACCTGCCTCTAGATCCAATTTCACGGAATTAAATATTACAATCCACTGTCCAGGCACATGGGTTCTTCTACTTTGTCAACATGTTTATGAGAGCAGTTCTTCCAACTTCCAATCCAGAAGATACCTTCATGGATTGTAGAGATTCTTGGGTGTATGTATGACTTTTCGTGTACATGTGAGTAACTAAGACAAGATGAGATCATGATGCATAAAGAACATTAAAAACATCTGACAAGCATCAGAGGATTACGTCCTTGCATTAACAAGACAGTGATCCAAGCCATCTTCTCCGGGGACAGATCCTACGGCCTTTGGCCTAATCTGTTTCTTTTTTATCCAAGCTATGAGACCCACATGAATGAATGGTTTGGATCAAAAGGAGACAGATTAAAGCCAGAATAAAAGAGATAGAGGATTTCAGCTCATCTTCTCCTGCTTTTAGACCTGCTCTGCTAGGCATAAGTAAACCAAAAAAAAAAGAAATAGCAAATATCATTAGTAGGTGAAATTAAACAAACTAAAATTCTCTGATTAAAAACTGGTTTTGTATCCATCTCACCCAAAAAAAAAATTATATTTCACACCATTTATCATACAAATACCAATAATGAATTGTGGTAATGCTTATCATACTGCAAGGGTTTTACGATTTCAAGAACATCTCGACAGTTATCCAATTGACCAAAGTATACGGGATCAATTCCTTCTTGCCGTAACCGTGTGTTAACGGATGGATTGATAATTTCGAGCATAGAGTGATATACGAAAAAAGGAACAGTCACCCTAGCTTTAAGTATTTAACTATCATATTGGTGATTTTATTTAATCTTATCTAAAATATTTTTACATATGAGTTTAAGATATATAGAGAACTTATGTATTCTTGACCTAAATGACCAACTTTGACATAATGTCCAATGGAGACATTGGGTTAAATTTGAGATTTAGCTGTGTATGAATGACTCCTTTTTATGTGTTGAAGTAGAACCGTATAAGCCCAAAAAGGTGCGAGGGCTTAGGATTTCGTTTCGTTTGAAGTATTTAATTTAAGGCACCATTTATTCTGTCAAGGGAACTCCGATTACTTATCCTTCAAGACCTTTCAATTCTTTTGCAATTAGCTACACGCCACACGCTTCCAAGCCAATGACATAACAACCAACCCGATCGATCTCCTCAAGAAAAAGAAAGGCACAAAAGCCAGAGAATATCCCATTAGATCTCAGCAAAAAGGGAATTAGTACTAGTCAATACAGACAATGAGAAACCAGCTGATAACATCAGAAATCAGGTTTTAATAGGCAACTCTAAAACCCCACTAGAACCCTTTTCTCTGCCAATTTCCAATTTAACATGTCTTTAAAGGATGCATACTCAAAATTTGCAAATGCAATGTCCTCCTCCTAATAATCTAGCATACATAATTTTAACTATCACACTAAAATCAGAGAAATGGTCCGACTCAGGAGCATTACTAGATTACATACAAATCAGAGAAGGGGAAAAGGGCGATCCTATGAAGGTACCCAACAAGAGCTTGCATAATTGATTCGACCCTTCCATCCCTGCAACATCCAGTCATTTTCTTCGTCGATTACAAAATCCTTGTGGTAGCCTGCCTTGAGCAAACTCCTGAGCTTTTTCATCAGCATCTCATCCAATGGCAGTGACTTGAACCCTGCCTTCATAATCCTAGCCTGCCACTGCTTGCATGTCTCAGGCCTCTCAACCCTCTCCAAACCCTCGCATGCCACAGCATTCAACGCCTCCCGCCCAACGAACTCCGTCTCTATTATCAGTCTCTCTGGATCATCGCGAGGTACAGTACAATCCCACATATCAAAAAATGATGAGAAGTGGAAAAGTGCCTCCCGGAATCTTGTCAGGAAGAATGGTGCATTGTAGGATCCATTCATCACAGAAAGAACAAAAATGTCTGGTTTCATCTTCCTGATTAAGGCAAGGACTGCATCCCTTGGGCACCTCACTTCATCAGTTTCATCATGCAAGTGCTTGAACCGAGATAGACAATTAACTGCAAGCACCTCATCTCTAGTAATTTTCAAGTCCTCAATTGGGATTTTCTCCCAGTGCTGTGCAGGAATGGGATTGTACTCGAACGGAACATTGAAGCGTTCGCAATATTTAGCCAGGCGGCGTCCTGTCTCCTCAATTCTTTCTGCTGGCCGGAGACCACGTTGGGGCAGCTCAATGCCTGTAATTCGTAGCTTGGGAGGACCGCCTGGTCTGTAGGAGAGTTTCTGGATCAGCATAGGCCATTGGTAACCATAAAGCACACCGAAGTCAACAATGTGGAGAGTTGATGCTTTTTCAGCTGCATGGAGAATCATTTTGTTTGCAAAGAAAATTGAGAACCTCTTATACGGGCAAGCATTAAGCATAGTTTTATAAGTTTTTAATATATCAGCAGCTGTTGTCCTGTTTGTAGTCAGGGAAGCGAAGAAGGTTTGGAAGCCGATGCTGCTTCCCGCCATTCGTGCCTCAAGACCGTTGGCAAAAAAATGGGCCAGTCTCTGAGACCCATCACCAGTCCGTGAAGAATGCTGCCTAATTTGCTTCAACAATTCATTAGCAGTCCTGAAGTCATTAGCAGAGACACTTTGTGCACAGAGAATCAGAAGACTCCTTAAGTCCACAGTTTCCTTCTTGCCCTCCTTTCGAGCTCGAGTTTTTCCACCATTCGACCCATTCCCTTGGTGATCATCTGCCGACAACTGCTTCCTTGCACCATCTTCCTTGGCTTTGTCGAAGCAGAAAGATGCCGGCTCTGCTCCACAGTTCCAAAGCAATACCTTATCAAACATGTCCGACAATTCACCATCTTCAACGTTCCCAGCCGGCTGCTTGTAGCTCCTGCGTTGTTCTACTTCTGAATCTTCTCGGTCATGATTCTTTCTACCCCTTGATCCTTCTTTAGGTGACCTCTCCGTCTTCAACTTCTCCTCTTTCACTACCACTTTTGGACTTTCTTTCTTCTGTACCATAGTTGGTACGTTGCTTTCCGGATCTATAACCAGTCGAGTAGTTTTAGGAAGGAACTTGCTAGCTTCCTCTAACCCTTTCTGGAACTGCAGCACAGACTCCGTATCATTGAACATATTTCGCACCATCTCACTCGCGGAAGAATTGTTAAGCCCACCGCTCCTAGTGGTATGAGCAGTTGATGGGTCAGCAGAGAATTGGGTATTGAACTGGAAATAGTAATCTTCAGGAAGATAGATTTTCTGTGGAGATGGATTCACATCTTGCACCTTTCGTTTCGATTCAATCACATCTTGAACACTGCCAACACAATGAATATCAACAAAATCTCGGGTACCAGTGCTAGCCATAGTACTAAAGCCATGACTGGTGTCTGCCACTGATAGACTATCTGGGCTTTCATGGCTTAGAGAAGTCGGAGAAGAATTAGGAGACAACAAATATTGCTCGCCAATTGCATCAAAAAACGACCTCTCCGTGTCTCTTAAAGCCGAGGGATCGAACATAAAAGGCTTGTTCTCCATGTTCTCATCCATAAGCATCTGACCTATGAAGCTGAGAACAGGATCGGAAGAATCATTATCATTCGAGGAAGAGATGGCTTCTCCCTCTGGACTCCATCCTGTTGAAGAACCGGAGGAAGTTTCAAGTGGGCTCAAACTTTTAGAAGCAGCAAGTGATTCTTCCCCAGGGCTTGATATGGAGGATTTAATAAAACTACCAGGATCTGGATCGGGTGGGTCAGAAAGAACATCCATGAAATTGAAAGCTGGGGAGGGGACATCAAATTTGAATTCATTTTCCATGTTCAAAAACTGATCTGAATATGGGAAGACGGTCTGTTCATCTATGTTGTACCCAATGGTGTAATCAGAGAAATCTATGTGATTATGCTCCATGATCATCAATCAGTTTCAAATCCTAAGCAAGTCAAAGTTAACCTCGAATGATGCGTCAAATCCTAAGCAAGTCAAAGTTAACCTCGAATGATCTAGTACAAGTTCCAATCAAAGAATCTGTCTTTCAAGCT
>JAOTBA010000008.1:19479065-19489087 GCA_025629845.1 Erythroxylum squamatum | reverse complement strand
AAGATTGAAAGGAGCATTTAGATTGATCATGTACAAATGAAGTGTAAGTCTAAGTTCAATGAGACATATATGAATTTTGAAATGGGAATGAGCTTAAAATGTGTTCTAGAACATACTAGGGATTGTCATTGAGCATGCATTGTACATAGTCCATGTATACAATTGTGCATAAATAGATGCTTATACGTGTGCAATTATTGACGAGTGCGAAATGAGTGTCTTGCATAAATAGGTTGTGCAGGTCGAGTGTTCACATTCAGGCATTCCCAGACTTTGAAAACAAATGCTAATCTAGAGCGTGCAGTGAGTAGACCGAGATGGTCTTACTTTATTGTTTGTTTCGTTTATGTCATAAATTGAGTGTTTATGAATGATTATGATTGTGATTGTTGACCTGAATTAATGAAGTGCTCATTGTATGTGAATAAGATAAATTAAATATTTTCAGAATGTGTATTGCATGCAAAATGATAAGTGAATGCTCAACTATATGTTGAATGCCGGACTACGGTCTGATGATAAGTGAATGTGATCAAATAAGTGCATGCAATGTAAGTGATGCAATCCATTGCATGAATGCATGAAAGATAAAGGAAGTTATGACCAAAGTCGCCAGGAAAAAGGAGTTTAAAGCTCAAAATGTGAAAAAGAGCCTCGGGCTCGAATGCGACTGTACCCGGTATCCACTAAGGGATATGGGACGTTATATGCTACAGATCGGTATCCACTAAGGGATATGAGTGAATAAAAAAGGCACTCGGTCATAACGAAAATAATAAATGAAAGGGGTTCTCACGTGCATTGCAATTATAATTGATATGTGCGTTTTGTATGAATGATTTCTAAAGGCAATATGTATTAAATGTAATATGTGAAATGACTAATTAAGTGCATGTGATTCATTATGACTGTTAATGAACTGATGTGAATTATGTGAACTTCATGTGTTATGGGATGAGTGAGCCATCGATGATGGTCACTCACTGAGTTTGCAAAACTCACCCAAAATTTGCTAATATTTTTCAGGATCAGAAGAATACCCCGTTAGACCAACGGGAGTATACTTACAGCATACAAGTGAAGGATAGAGGTCGGGATCAGTCCGCGTTTGCATTTGTGTTTTTCCTATTTTGCATTGAATTGTATATTTCGCATCTTTCTATATAATTTTGTATTCCGAAATGACGCAAGTGTTTTGTAATTGTGAAAGGGGCCCAATGGCTATTGGAAATTGTGCTAATTGAAAATGATCATGAATGGTTGGGGGCCCAGTTTGAGTAATGATTTTCGCAAAATGTGTCATTGACTTCGAAAAAATTTTGTACTGATTTTTGAGTGATTAAGTGCTTTAGCACGCCACCCTCGCGGGGCACGGACTCGGATATCACTGTCGATGTCGAGTTCAGGTCGCGCGGGAGTGGGGTGCTACAGCAATAGTCCATCACCTACATGAGATGTTTAGTGTGAGGTCCAGGTCTGCAAGAGTGAAAGCTATCAAAACCTTACATAATCTCAGACAAAAACCTGGTGAACCGGTGCGGGATTACATGCTTAAGGTAATCTTTGTGGTTACTGAGGCTGAGATGCTTAGGGTGGATATGGATGCGAACACGCAGATGATTATAATCATCAATAACTTAAACTCATCTTTTCAATAGTTTAAGTTGGACTATGAGCTCAATAGCAAGGATTATATCTTGAGCGAGTTGATGAATACCCTCTAGAGCACGGAGGAGATATTAAATATCAAGGCTCATTGGCTCGAGGCTAATGTATCATCTTCTTCTAAGCCCAAGGGTAAGGGTAAGCAAAAGAAGAAAGGTCCAATGAAAAGAAGGACCAAACAGGGGTCAAGGTCCAACCCATGAAAAAGAAGGCCAAAGCAGACATTAAGGAAAAGTGTTTCCACTGTGGTGAGCAGGGTCACTGAAAAAGAAATTGTACAGTCTACCTTGAGTCCCTCAAAAGCAAACAAGGTATGGGTTTCCTAAGTCTGTTAGAAACTAGAAATATGGCAGATTCATCTGATTCTTAGATATTAGATTCAAGAACCACTAACCATGTTTGTAACTCTTTGCAGGAGTAACAACAAAGGAAAAGACTACATAAAGGCTAGTTTTAAGTCAAGATGGCAGATGGATCCTATATTTCAGTAGAATAAGTAGGAGTAGTTATCTTAGACTTTCTTAGTGGTCATAGGTTATATTTAGAGGATGTATATTACATCCCAATGATTGTAAGGAACATGATTTTTGTTTTTTTCCTAATAAAATATGGTTATTCCTTATATTTTGAAAATGTTGTTTCAATATATGAGAATAAAGATTTTATTTGTAATGCGATATTAAATAGGGATTGTTCTTTATAAAACCTATGACAGGCTAACTAAACACCACAAAATTAATAAAACCAAGACAATCCAATGACTCTAGCATTAATTCAAAATATCTATGGCACTTAAGAATGGGTCATATCAATCAGAAAAGACTTGACATGTTAGTAAAGGATGGGATCCTTATGGCCTTGGATAATGATCTATTACCCACCTGTGAATCTTGTATTGAAGGAAAAATGACAAATGCCTCATTTCCTTCTAAAGGAAATAGATCTGAATCCACATTGGACCTAGTACATACTGATGTGTGTGAGCCCATGAAAGTACAAGCTAGAGGAGATTATGAATACTTCATAATCTTTACAGATGATTACTCTAGACATGGCTATTTGTGTTTGATGCATAAAAAGAGTGAGTCCTTTGAAAAGTTCAAAGAATTCAAAGCTGAAGCTGAGAAGTAACTAGGCAAGCCATTAAAACAACTTCGATCAGATCAAGGTGGTGAGTACTTATCTGGAGAGTTCCAACAATTTCTAGTTGACAATGGAATTGTTTCCAACTTGTTAGCTCCTCGAACACCTCAACAGAATGGTTTAGCAGAGAGGAGGAACAGGATTCTATTAGAAATGGTCAGATCAATGATGTCCTACGCTAGCCTTCCAGAATTATTCTGGGGATATGCTATACAAATGACAACTTATCTACTTAACTTTACTCCATCCAAATCGGTGCCTAAAACACATGGGGAGTTATGAACTGGCCGAGTGCTTTCATTACGGCGCTTAAGGACTTGGGGCTGCTCAACCCATGTTCTAAGGCCTGACACAAAGATGGAACCAAGGTCAGAAGTATGTTTGTTTGTAGGATATCCTATGGGTACACGAGGGTACTATTTTTATAGTCCTTAGGACAGGAAGGTATTTGTACCAACAAATGTGACCTTCTTGAAGGAAGAATTAGTGAGAAATCATAAAAGAAGAAGTGAAGTAGTACTAAAGGAGTTAGCTATGTCATCCAAACCAAGAGTTGATTTAGATATAGCAGAACAAGATGTCGAAATGGATTCAAGAGTTGAATCAGAAGAGCATCTGGAACATCAAGTAATGCCTAGACGTAGTGGGAGGGTTGTGAGACAACCATACAGGTATCTAGGTCTAGGAGAAGGAATAATTGCCATCTCATACCAAGAAGAAATGGATCTCATTACTTATACATGGGCTATTAATGATGTTGATGCAAAAGAATGGCTCAAAGCGAAGGAATCAGAAATAGATTCTATGTACACCAATGAAGTCTAGATCCTTATAGATCTACCACCAGATGTAAAAGCCATAGGATGTAAATGGATCTACAAAAGGAAAAGAGGACCAGATAGAAAGGTAGAGACTTTTAAAGCTAGATTGGTAGCTAAAGGCTATACTAAAAAAGAGGGTATAGACTATGAGGAGACTTTTTCTCCGGTTGCCATGCTTAAGTCCATCAAAATTCTTTTAGCCATAGTAGCCTATTTCGATTATGAAATAGGGCAAATGGACGTCAAGACTGCATTTCTTAATGGGGATCTTAAGAAGACCATTTATATGACCTAACCAGAAGGATTCATTGAGCTAGGTAATGAGCATAAGGTATGCAAATTGCAGAGGTCCATTTATGGACTTAAACAAGCATCTAGGTCTTGGAACATTAGGTTTAATAATTCTATCAAAACCTATAGGTTCATACAAAACCTAGATGAACCTTATGTCTATAAAAGGATACAAGAAAGCAAGGTTATTTTTTTTAATTCTGTATGTCGATGACATTCTGCTCATTGGGAATGATGTAGAAATGTTATCTACGATCAAAGGATGGCTAAACAAACAGTTCTCAATCAAGGATTTAGGAGAGGCTAACTATGTTCTAGGGATCAAACTTATAAGGGATCCTAAGAACAAACAGATAGCCTTGTCTCAATTAACCTACACTGAGGACATGCTCAAAAGTTTTCCATGCAGGATTCCAAGAGGGGTTTCACACCTATTAGACATGGAATTAAACTTTCAAAGGAGCAAGCACCTAAAACCCAAGAGGAGGTCGAACTCATGTATAACATTTCATGTGCTTTGACAGTTGGAAGTTTAATGTATGCTATGCTTTGCACTAGATCGGACTGGTAAGTAGATTCTAGTCCAATCTAGGAATGGAGCATTGGACTACGGTTAAGTGCATACTAAAATATCTTCGTAAGATGAAGAACTTAATACTTGTTTACTCTGGAAGTAACCTTATTCTAATAGGATATACAGATTCTGATTTCCAATCAGAAGTTAATTCAAGGAAATCAACTTCTGGTTCTATATTTGTTTTAGATGAGGAGTGTCATGCAATCTTGTGTTGCAGATTTGACTATGGAGGCTGAATATGTTGCTGCTTGTGAAGTAGCAAAAGAAGCAGTATGGGTCCGTAAGTTCCTAAATGATTTGGAGGTAGTTCCTGAGACAGAAAAGACCATTACACTTTATTGTGATAATAATGGGGCAATGGCTAATTCTAAATAACCTCAGAACTATAAAGCTGCCAAAAACATTGAGAGAAAGTATCACGACGACCCATATACTTAAATCAATACTTTATAAATACTTAAATCAATACTTAAATCAAAATACTTAAATCAATATTTTATTTAATACATATATATGACTATATCATATAAAATCATTAGTAATATAATGAAATATAAATATCATCCTTTTATAAATTGATATTCTATCTAATACATCATATGTATAAATTTATAATTTAATACAATCATCATCCTTTCATCAAAGGTTGATTTGGTTTGTCTTCAACTTAACAAGTTTCATAAGTTTCTACAATTCATAATCAAAAGGATACATATGTCCTTATATGTAACTTTATGATTCTCATTATGTTGATATAATAAACATGACATAAAAGAATAGTCTTAATTATCCAATTTTGTATTCTTGCCAGTTATGCTAAACATAAGTCTCCTTTGATCTAACACATACAAATTACTTGAGTAAACTTGAATAAACTATTTTTAATCAACAATCTATTTCTTACTATGCATTGGACATTATAATAATGTTGAATCTAAATTCAATATCAATTACTCATAAGCATGAATTAGAAATACGTATGATCTCTATCATATCACATACAGGCTAGAAAATTCATGCAATCATTTTCTTCTAATGATAACTATTATGATTATATAGCAAATGCCTTTAATTATAGTCCACAACTATGCTTTTAGTAGGTAATTTGAGTGAAACAATTTCATTAGGATACTATACGACATCTTATATCTTACTATCATGATGTTGACATACACCTTACATGTTGTCATCAAAGTTTATGAGATATTATTCAACTCAAAATGTCAATAAATTTTGTCATCTATATGATTTTAACATATCTCTAAAACATTAACATCAAATCCTCAACAAGGATTATAGTAAAATTAAATAATATAAATATAAATTTTGCTAACGAATATTGAGAAATCTTCTTAAACATTACCTATGTCTAATAAATTCGGATCACTAACTTAGTATTAACTATACAAAACAAGGTAAAATCCACTCATAACATAATATCAATATAAGAAAAGTAAGTAATTAATTTTATGCCATGACTACCAAATGAGATTAGGACTTTAATCACATATTTGGTTACTTCCACTATTTTATTCGAAATAATAGCCCTCACAACTATTCAGAAAGATATCCTATTCAAATTTAGTTAATCTTAAGTTTGCTGAGCAAACCAACTAAACTTAAATTAGTTAGATAATAACTTTATTAGACACATCTCATGTGACTCCTAGGTCTTTTAGATGACAACTCTTGCAAAAACATATCTTATATGTTATTTATAACCCTATCTCTAAATTCATGTGATCATGAGTGTGCTCATAGAAATCACACAAATTTAGTTAAGTAGAACCCATTGTCATAAAATTTAACATACTCGAGTTAAACCGACCTTGAGTTTGCTTAATAAGCCTAATAGTAAACAAAACTCTATTTATTCTTATAACAATGGAAGACAACAATCACATTCTCAACATGTACTTAACATTTTAATGATGGATTTAATTTTGTTCATCTCATTAAACACAAAATTACATGTAATAATATCACATACATTAAATGTGCAGTTTAACATGCTTCTAATATAAATATATATCAATCATACAAATAATGTAACTTATGCATTCATAATCAAATTATATGCATAAAATATGAAGCTTAATTTGATTATAGTTATTGATCTTTGTAATCTAAAATAAAAAATTAAACTTCTTGGAATTAATTAGATTCAATACATAGATTTGTAGATAAACTAAATCCTATTTCAAATAGAAATTTAATTTGATTTGAAAAAAAATTTCAAATTCAATTGGAAAGTATTTCCAAGTATATTGACTTCTTTAACAAAATTTAATTGAAAACAATTTTCAATAAACTATGCTTCTTACTTATTATAATTTAGAAAAACTCCTTTTTCAAAATTATATAAGTAATACATCTTAATCTAATTCAAAAACTATTTCTAATCTAATTAGAAATTACTTTTCCTTAATTAGATAACTATTTTCTAAAATTAGAAAGAAACTATTTTCAAAATTAAATAAAAATTTTAAATTTAATTAAGAAAGTCATTTATATTATTTATTTAGAGATTGATTTCTTAATTAATTAGAAAACTTTCCTTAATAAATTAGAAATTTTTTTCAAAATATTAAAGGAAGCTAATTTTTTAAATTAATAAATGAAAACACTTTTTCAAAATTTAATCAAGAAAAATATCTTCTTTAATAAATCAAGAAACTTATTAGTTTTAAATACATCCTCTAAACAAATAAAATCAATTAAATTTTATTCATTTCAATCAAATTAAAATAAATAATTTAATTAAGTAACACCTTTCTTAATTGTTTAAGAAAACACTTTTCTTAATTTTAAAAAAGTTTAATTAATTAATTTAATTCTAATTGAAAGTAGTTAATTCTAATTTTAGAAATTACTTCTCTAAAATTAGTTAGGAATAAATTTAATTATTATTCTGAATGATATTTAGAAAATAACTACTTGAATTTTGGAATGGGTTTTTAGATTTTAAAATAATTTTAAAATTATGATTGGAACTTAACTAAATTAAGGACGTATGTCGGATGAAATGGCGGTTGTTGCCATCTGTTTCAATGATGAATTACGAAAGGTAAGAAGGAGATGACTAATCATTTGTCCATTAGTATGAAACATTTTCTTTTCAAAGTTAAATCCCCGAAAACAAAATCAAGTTCGTTGAACCATTCAAGAATTTTAGCTACTATGATTCAGACTCAATAGAATTGGCATAATATGAGAGAAAACGTGATAATATGAGATAAAAGTTAGGAATCACAAAAAAAAAACAAGAAAAGATACAATTTAAAATTTGTTATCTTTCTTTGAAATCACAGGGATTCGCAACATGTCAAACCCTAGTAAAGTTCTTTGCTTTGAATCGCCAACCAAGATAGGATGTTGCTACAAAAAAATCCTGGCTCTGCTACACTCAACAAAGGTTCGTTGGTGGAACAACTTGATATTGTAATAATTTCTTAGATATATTATCACACCCCTAAGGATTAGACCCACTTTTTACACGTCAGTGAACAACTCACTTACCACTTTAATGGGCTAATAACGAGAAAGTTAGCTAGAGATTTCTTGTAAACGTTATTCCTTATTTAAAATAACTTAATTTAGTAATATTACTTTAATCCATAATGTAAATAAGTTGTCTTTTTCTTAGTTTGCACCCTCCGAAGCAGGTTTAGGAATGAGTTTGTCTAATCACAAGGATGACTTATTCCATGGTTAGAATAACTAGTGTTTGATAATGAGGATAAAGATATCCTAAACCTTCAATAAAGATTGTTTGGACATAAGTTTAAGTCACCCTCCTTCATCTTATTTTCTTAAAATCCGAACAATACTAATTGAAACCTTAGTAGCCATAAAGAAGTTGCGGCTTCTGCCATCCTTCTCTAAGGCGGCCACCACCGGCGCTAGCTCCTGCCGTAAGTTGCTAACGGTGGCTCCTCTAATGTCGCACCTATAGCTTCCATCGTTGCCATATTGCCACTGACAGTCTCATTCATGCACCAGCACAACACTGCTTCTCCAGCTGGATGCTGCAAGAGTGAAGTCGCCACTAGCGCTGCCGCCTACTGCACGTATAGCTATCGTATGCCTGCTTGTGTCACCTGCATCTCGCTACTCCAACCAATTGCCGCAAGAAGCTACCACCAGTGGAGACCAGTCGTGCCTCTAGATCGCTAACACCTCTCACCTATGTCCGTGCCGTATGCTAACGCCTACTACTGTTTCACGACAGCCAGTGACAACTCCCCTCGCCTTCTCTTCACCGCTGGCATTTGATGCTTACTTCCGCCGCCAATAATTGCCACTACCAACAGCAAAGCTCAAAATTAACGCTCAAAATACAACCAAACGGCATGTAACAAGGCACACTTTTACAAACCCAATTCTTCAAGTTGCCATTAATCATCAATAACCAAAAATGGATGTTTTCTACAACTGACTGGCTTTTTCAATAAAATACCAAAATAATTCTGGAGTTTGGCTTTTGGATTTCTAGTTATAATTTCAATTCTAAATTGAATTTAGGATTTCAAAACTTTAAATCTGAATTTTTCAGATTAATATCAATAAGACCTTTATCTAATTTTTAAGGTTTATGATTTCAATTCTATAATTCAATATCATTAACAATCCAACAAGTTAATCAAATTATATAATTACGTTTGGCTTTGATACCACAATTGGAAAATTAGATAGGGATCCAATCTCACACGCAACAGAATAATTACAAAACTTTTTTCATATTTTGATTTCTCAAAAGTCATGATCACTAAAATTATATAAAATGATTAACATATAAATCATAATAAAGTAAGAATTATAATTTCAACCTTACCCAAAAGATTGATCACATTCTTGTTGTATCCCTATAATCGTTTTCAAAACTAGCTAATCTCAATCACTATAGCCGCAAAAATATTTGGTCTCTAACAGTATCTACAAAATAAGTTGAGATAACTGCAATTGTTGCAGAAAGGGTTATACAAGGAGTGTTAGCTCCATTAGGGCTTAAGCTTATATAAGGTTTTGGGCATTTTAGTAATTTAATTAAAATTAAATTTTAATTTCAATTAAACTTTAATTAGAATTATAAAATACCCATTATGCGTAAATAAGATTTAATATCTCATATTGATCCTTATTTATTAAACATCTCATATTTAATTATAAAATTTCTTAAAACTTTACAATCAAGTCCAAATTTATTAAAGTATCTTTCTTCTTTTCAACCTGTTCTTTATGTATGGCCCATTAGGTTCCCAAATATATTGTCAATGGATATAAATTATAACCCTAAATTATATTTAGGATTAGATAAATTAAACTCCTTTAATTCATCTTTAATTATCTAATTAAACAATTTATATTCATATATTAAGATTGACATCTAGTAACACATCATTGTAACATCCCATCACTGATGGGAAGGGTAGAATAGTCATTTGAAACGGGTTATGAGTGTTTAAAATTATTTTGGCATATTCATGCATACACATACACGTGAATAGTAAATTTTGCACATGTAA
>JAOTBA010000008.1:19446620-19460841 GCA_025629845.1 Erythroxylum squamatum | reverse complement strand
CATTCCATTTGGTTCAGTATTCTGACATTTATTCACCAAACATTTCGGACTGCTCTTATACTAAAACATTTTCCTGCGCTTGACTTCCATCCGAAAATTGATATTCTTAGAGACTAAATCAAAACTTGATTTCATCAGACAATTTGTAGCCTTATCTTTCCAGTTTAATCCAAATCAAGAATCATCTCATTTGGATAACTAGAGATCAATTTATGGCTGAAACACCGAAGCATGCTCAATGAACATATACATTTTCCAGCTTTTGACTTCCAACATTTCCTATATAATTCATCTTGTATCTAAACCATCTTTTCTATTTCAATTCAAATTCATGAATTCTCCTTTCTTTATACATGAATAATCATGAACAACTTCTCATTTAATAGTCCTAACTTTCAAGAAAGGTTTGGGGCCCAACAAAATTTTATTGGTGTCATGTATATTATGTCATACGCATACACTTGAATAGTGAACCTTTGCACATGAAAATAATTGTACATACATTCATTGATAATTTCGGGTATAATTGAATTGAGTTGTGATGAATTGGGAATTTTGAATTTATTGTATTGGAAATTTTATTGGTGATTGTTATATTTTTTAATTTTGGTGAATTTTAGGAATAATTTCAAAAACTTTTGACTATTATGGGATTAGCAAAAATGTCACCTAGCAAGTAAATTGATGTATGAAAAATAGAAATAGGAAATCAAATGATATTGGAGAAAATTGGAATGTAAGGAGGTAGTTAAAGGAACTAGTTCAAATAGAACTAGTTAGTTTGGGAAATTAGCTAAGCGTGTAAGAAGTGGACAAGTCTCCTAGTTAAAGTTAAATCTTCTTAACCTTGAAAGACAAGTTACTGTTCTTGTCTTCATCTCTCTCGTAGCTTCTTCTCCTCTTCTTCATCATCATTATCATTTTCTTCAATCACTACCACATCAACTTTGAAGATTACACTTTCCTCAATTTGCTACTAGCATTTTGCTATCTTCCTCATTGTCACTAAAAACCTATCTCTCCCACCTTTAGAAGATGATGAATGTGTGATGCTTGGGAGATAGGGCTAGTGTTGTTTTTGAAGAATCTGAATTGAAACCAAGTTATGCTTTAAATGTCATAGGTATTGCTAAATGAAACTAGAATGATGAGAAATGTAGGATTGCTGACTTGATTATATGAGTTTTATGCGTGTGACATGGATGGTGAAAAATCTATGCAAATTTCTTGGTTTTTGTAATTGTGAATGATCATTAATGACCCATAATTTGTTAGAGAGATGTTTTGGAAGTTGGATGATCCATATAATAGTGTTAGGATGAGTGGAGAAAATCAATTAAGAATGGGTCAATAAATATGTTCTATTTTTGGTTAATGGTCAAATATAGAACATGAATTGGGTTGTGGATGTTATTGAGTTGAAATGGAGTTGAGAATGAGGAGTAAATGAAGTAGAAAAGGGTGATCTTTGTACAAGTTATGTTAGGTGTAAAATGAGGAAAGTTTGAAGATGATTGGCTGGAAAATGTTCATTGAGTATGCTTCAACCTATTAGCCATAACTTTTTCTCTAATTATCCAAATGAGATGATTCTTTGTTTGCATTAAACTAGAGACATGTGGCTACATTCTTATGAAGACATAGAATTTAAATTCTATCTTAAAGAGTCTAAAAATTGTCATGAAGTTGAGAACTGGGTGTAGAACATTGGTGGATGAATGTAAAATTTGTGTTCTAAATTAAGGGGAAATTCTTGATTGATCTAGGCTGAATTAGAGAAAGGTTCCTTCATTAAAGCTGTAGATCTTTCTTTTTTCTTTCCAACGGTATGTAGCAGATGATTTTTGGACATCGTAGTTAAGAGATATGATTATTATAAACGGTGATGTTTCCTTGATCAAGCCTTCGTCTGATGCTTCTTTGATCATTCGTCTAGTGATTCTTAACCAATCATCTGATGCTTCTTTGATCATTCATCTGATGCTTCTTAACCATTCTTCAAATGCATCTTTGACCAAGCTTTTATCTGATGCTTCTTGACCATTCGTCTGATGCATCTTTAACCAAACCTTCGTCTGATTCATCTTAGACTGACTTCTTTCGTCTGCCCCTTTCGTCTGACCCATCTACCTTTTGGAAATTCAAGATTTTGGCCCTATAGATGGAAAAATCTCTCTTCTAGATCTTCATGAAAGTTTTATACCTCGAAGTTCTCTTTGAAACCGTCCTAATAAGATCTCAATCTGACATCTCTAGTGAAAGATGTTCCATTTGTCCCAAAGTAGGTTCAATATGATTGAGGACATAATCAAGTTTGATTTTTTCAGCCATCACTTCACCATACGACCTCCAAATGAAGTGATTCTTAAACCAATAAATTCATAACAAATTTTTATATATCTACATAAAAATTAATAGCATTATGAATTGATTTGAAAAGGTTTGATTGAAGGAAAGTGAGGGAATCTGTTGAAATAGTATGAGCTGGTATGATTTCACTGAACATACTTTGGAATTCTGAATATATCTGGATCTCTAGAGTTTCAAATGAGATGACTTTTAATTTGGAGTAAACTAGAGACATAAGCTTACAAATCATATAAAGACTTTAATTGTAATTCAGTCTCTAAGATGTTAAATGTCTGGATGGAAGTTGCACACAGTATACTATTTTAGAATATGAACAGTCCGAAAATGTTTGGGGTACAACTTTAGGATTTCTGAACCAAATTGAATGATTTTGGTGTCATTAGAAACTTAAGAGATGGTAGAGAAAATTTATAGAAGATGGTATGACCACATTACATCATTTTCACTTTCTGATTAAACGTGAACAGTAGACCCGAAAATGTGTTTTTGGAAAAATCTGAAAGTAAGCCAATTAGAAATGAATTGTGATTTCAATGCTTTTATTGAGGTATAAACCTAAGTATAAATTATACTTAGGTGAGTTTTGTTATGGGAATGATTTTGTGAAGAAACTAATGCATAAATACCTGGGATTGTCATGAACATGCATTGTACATATTTTATTACATACATGTGCATTGTTAAACATTTATACTTGTGCAAATTGTGATATATGTGTATGTTATTTGATATAGAGGAGCAACTGGAACGTCAGCCTCCATACGTTGCCAAAAATTCTAGGCATTAGCTTTAGGAGCAACTTGTGAGTAACCTATATGGTCTCACATAATTACTTGTTTGCTTAAATTCTGTTTTGAAATGATTTTATGAATGTTATTTGAGTGTTGATTCTGGGTAATAAAATGTCCGAGGAGTTATTATTCGAGAATGTATATTGAAGTACTACTTGTATATGAATGTGGTGAAATATGTGCTTCATAATATGATTGATTGTGATAGATGCATTCCATACATGAATGCACAATCAAATAATGGTAGTTGTGACCAAAGTAGCCACCGAAAATGAGTTTAAAGCTCAAATTGTGAAAAAGAGCCTCAAGCTCAGAAGGTGATTAAGAACCTAAGGCTCACTATATAAAATGAGCCTTGTATCCCTATCAGATAAGGGACAGTTATCAATGAGCCCGATATCCAAAATGAATATAGGACAGTTTAGGCACTCGGTCACAACAATGTAACAATAGGAAAAGAGTCTCATAAGCATTTCATATGCATTTTGTTAAGCATGTTTGATTGATTGAAATGTAAAATTGCATACGCTTAAATAAAAATGTGATACATAATCATTATGAGAAAATTTGAGTATATGTTATGCGAAATGATGTGTTGCATGAATTGAGTGAACTATCGATGATGGTTACCTCATTGAGTTCGCAAAACTTACTAAAATTGCAACGCTGACTTTTTAGGACCGAGAGACAACTTTAGCTACTAAGAGACTCTACCAACAGTGTAGACTGGTGATTTGGGAAGAGAAGTCATAGCTCAAAGGTCAGTCAACTGGATTTTGGACAGATTAGATGGATTTTGTGTATTTCCTCTTTCATGTAGTACTTTTGTATTAAGTTTTGATGATCTACTTGTAAGGAGTATTGAAAGACACGCTGTAGACTTTCGGGTTTTATGAAATAAAATGAGGAAATTTTGGGTTTTAAAATATTGTGAATTTCTAAATGATGTTCATAAGAGAATGAGATATATGTTGCCATGTTAAGTGAATGTAGTGATTGATCGTAGCGCACCATTATCATAGCATAAGTACTGGAATGTCCTAAGGGTGTTTCGGTATGCACCCTACGGTAAGGGGGCGCTACAGGTGTGTTTCTCGTTAACATAGGCATGTTCTACAAAAATTAATCAACATGCCTCCAAACTCTTCCAGTATAGCCATGCACTTGTTATAAACTCAATAACTTAGTCAAGACCATTGTAAATTGCTCCAAACTTGTCTAAATTTGTTCCTTTAACTGAAAATGAGTGAATTATACCCTAAAGATGAAACATGAACAACTTATGTACAAAAAACAATAAAATTACTAAAATAAAAAGCAAAATGTCCTAGGCATGATCCTAACATATGACTAAATCAACATTTACCAACTTCATCATAGTTAAATTTTTGTTTGTCCAAAAGCAAATAATAATTTAAATCTATCAACTCTTCTCTATTTCAACTTAAGAATTCACAGTTCAAATGTCAATCATAGAATATAATTTCATTAGCAAACACCAGAAATGAAATTTTGATAATCTTTCTAAAATCAAACGCATAGGATTTAATAGCCTCACAAAAATTATTCACTCAATTTACTTAAATTGTATAGGGTGCACAATATTGAAACTTTTAAATTAATACATAAATTAATACATGAATTGTATAGGGTTTACATAAGGTATATCCAAGGATAAATTGGGCTAATCAATATGAAGGCAATTGCATAAGCAATATTATAGAAAATATGAATTTATGTAGCCTATGTCACTTACTAGAATGAAAGTAAGGTGTAAAGAAAATCTTGAATAATGCAAGTATCTTATCTTTCTCCTTCTCATATTTACAACAAATTAAAAACAATTTTTCATTTTTTTTCTCTTTTTGATCAAGCTTGTTTCAAGATATTTCTAAATTTTTCTCTTACAACTTACAATGAGAATATATGAAACATCGAAGACTAATAAAAGAGAAGATATAACCTTAAATACATAAGCTAACATCTTTCCTCATGGTTGATATTTCTTAATCTAATCAAATTCTAATACAATCAAGTAAACACAATCCTTCATGTTGCAAAAAATAAATATTCAACTAACAACAAAATGGTTATCGAGAAAAGGCTAAGGCTAAAAAAAATTTACACCTAAGTTTTAAGTATAAGGTAAGGTAAAATAAAAGAAAATGGCTTAACAAAAGTGTAATATAAGTTTCTTTTTCATCTCAATGCCTCTAATCTAAAGATGTGATCTTAAAATGCAAAATAAAAGCAAGTTCTAGAGTCAATATGCATGATATTCACACTACAAAGAAAAATTGACCATAATATAATGGTAATAAATGTCATAGGCTCAAAATCTTATAATTTAGGCTCATTTGAGAAAATTTCTGAGCACTTTCATTGAAATCAATAAGTAAAACATTTATTCATAATATGCAAGTAAAAATCCATCTAATTATGGTTTCATCCTTCTATAATCTAACTTATTTCAATGATTCAAAACAACTAGAAAATGCTTCAAGATAAGAATCCAAAAATTAGAGATCTTTACAAAGAAGAATCAATAAATAAAAATTAAAATATGCTTTGATCCCAATTAAATATGTATCAAAATTAGAATACACTTTCCCCATACTTAAAGATGTACATTATGCCCAACATACATAATAAAGACTAAAAATAGAAAAGTTAAGCAAACCGGTACTTCCCTGGTTTATAATCTAGAAGTTTGCATTCGCATTATAAATTCCACCCATTATACTCCTTTTAAACATTAAATAAAACATAATAAATCATAAAAAATAGAAATAAAATAAAAGAAGCACAAGCTAATTATATCTATGAAAAATATGTGGTTTAATATATTAAAAATGAACAATAAAAGGACAAGGAAGAACAAAATAATATAAGTTAAATGGGGCTAATCCATTGCTAACTATCAAAGGAAAATAACATAGAAAACATTAAAAAATAAAGGCCTAAGATTAAAAAAAAAAGTGCCCTATCAAACATCTTGAGACTCCCAAACAATCTAAGTTGCCATATTAGACTAAGAGCCTAATATATGGTCATCCATTTGCTCCTACAGTATCTCTATCTGAGGATCTATCTAGGTGAAAGGAGTGTCAATCTCTCAAGTGTCATTAGGTAGTCCCTCTGCGGTAGTTGGAGCATTTGGCTAATGAGGAGTTGGTGACAATATAGTGGTCCTATTCAGTGGAGGTAAAATCACAAACCCTAATTATCTTAAAATTTGCATGGGGTTTAGCATGATGAACTCCTACAGAAGATTCTTACTTATATCATATGTAATTTCTCTCTCAAAGAGTATATGTCCAAAGAAATTTTAAAAAAAAAAAGAGAAATCAAATTTATTATGTTTTTAATATAAACCTTAGGTTAAAAAACCACCTAAAACCTTAATCACATTGAATTAGAACCCTAGGATAATCTCACATCAAGCGAGGAAACTTGATCCTAACTAAACCCACCGACTAGAACTAAAACAATGAGGATTTTAATTGCCAGAAGTTGCCTTTCTAAGATCATATTTAAGTTCTTATTAAAGAACCAAGATGAAATTCTCAAAAAAAGTGAATGATTTCTATATTGGTTTTCCACGAATTACATTAATAAGATAGCCTTTTATAGGCATCAAAATCCCTAAGGACTAAAGTCTTCAAAGGAAAAAGGAAAGTGGAGTCTTAAAAGAGCAATCCTTCTTAGGTGTAACAAGGATTAAAATACTAAATACTAATACTACTTTAACTAGGACTTTATGAATCCTATTTCAATTTAAAAATTTAAGGAATCCTAACTAGATTTGAAATTGACCCCATAGTAAATCCTAACCCAAATAGGAAACTATAAAATAAACACAAAACATAATACCCTTTACATATATCTTAATTGTGCGAGTTATGCTCTGTTTGACTCAAAGTGGACCAAGTTGTTAGACATTCTTTAAGCCTTGTTCTTCATCTATAAAGCATATTCCATCTTAATAACAAGTAGAAGTAGTTAATCTTAGCAATACATGTCATTCATCTTGAATGGCTTCCTTTTCTCCGTGATTAATCCTTGCAAAGTTATCTTCAATTGTTTATTCTTTGCCCTAGTCATTGAGCATCTAATTCTCTTGTTAAAGGATTATAAAAATGGTTGAAAATAAGTTTTGGTGCAAGCTAATATCCATCATTCCCTCCCTCCTTAAAAGGATTCATTCTCGAATCACCTACATCATATAAAGATAAATAAGCAACAATAAAAGTAGAACCCCTATTACCATAGTGCTTGGCAAACCTAGTTTATAGACATTGTTATTGATCCTTCCCAAACCCTTGAAAAGGTCTATCTCCCTTAGGCTACAACTTGGACTTTTTTTAGCAGGAAACCTCTCCTTATGCTTATGAAAGCAAACCCAATCTTTAGGTTCAAAAACAACCTTTATATGCCCTTTAATGGCTTACCTTGCATATCGTTCATCCTTTTCTCTATTTTATGAGGAACATTAGCATACAAATATCTAATAAAAATCTACCATATGCCTACCATCCAGATTAGCATATTTACTAGAAGGCAAAGGTAGGATATTTAGAGAGTTAAAAGGATTAAAGCCATAAATATTTTCAAAAGGAGAATAAGAAATATTATAATGAACTAACCTATTATATGGAAACTCATCATGTAACAAATACTATTTTTCCATTATTTTAATATTTTAATGATAACATAAAAAGTAATAAGTATTCTATTAACTACTTTAGTAAAAAAATATAATGCATATCATATTTCATTTTAGGCCAATAAAAATGTTTAGACAATATATCTAAACTCATTTGCACACCCAAATGACTTATTAAGCCACCTCTGTAAGTTGCTTAAACAAGCAATTGACACAAAGAACGTATAAGCGTATACAATTTCTTAAACAAAAAAACATAATGTATATAATGCTCACCATCTACACATTTAGAACATACATCCAACACTTAGCCAAAATCATCATCATTAATATACATATTTTTAATAAGCTCAAATCTAAGTAATTCAGTTTTCAATGTAGTAAGCAATGCATACATTCTAGATAATGCATTAGTTACAACATTTTCCTTCTCATTCTTCCACTTAATCATATAAGGAAACGTCTAAGTAAACTATAATCATTTGGAACGTCTCTTATTAGGCTTACCTTGGGATTTTGAAAACTTTAGGCTCATGTGATCATAATGGATTATGAATTCCTTCAGCTATAAATAGTGTTGCATATTTATAGAGTTCTTAATAACATGTACAACTCTTTGTCATAAGTAGGATAGTTCAATACTATCTTATTAATGTTTTCACTTAAGTAAGCAATTGGTTTAGAATCTTATATAAAAAGAGCCCCCACACTAAATGCATCACATCTAACCTCAAGAGCTTTGTTAAAATTAGACAAACACAAAACTGGTGCATTAAGCAAGTTTCTTTTAAAGTATTAAAAGCTTTTTTTATACACATCATTCAACATAAACACAACATTCTGTTTAACATGATTATTTAAAGGTATTGCAATAGAACTAAAGTCTTTCACAAACGTCATATAAAAACTTGGTAATCCATGTTTTTCCTTTCTTGATTCAGGAGCAGAACACTACAGATGAAGAGAATTGCTTGTTCTTTTAGTGCAGTACCTTCGGTAATGAACATTGAAAATGATGAGAACCTCATCAGGTTTAGGTGAGAAGCAAAGTCATATTATTTTTCTCAAAATCCATGTACAGATTTCATATTATTTTTCTCAAAATCGATGAAACAGATTAAGGCAATTAAAATACAAATGTAATTTTTTTTTGGTAAAAAATACAAATGTAATTTTGTCTAATTCCTATCTCACCAGCTTAAGGTACCAGCTTTCACTTCGCAACTTTCGATCACTTATGCTGGTGAAGTTTGGAAGACTCTATTATACCACGCGGAGTGAAGTATCATATGGAAAAGATCATACTTCTGAGGCCTAGAGTGCCAAAGAAAATGTTGCTGCACCTTCCTGACCCTCATTTGCATCCGCAGATACCTCTTTTTTGGAATCGAAAGAAGTATCGACTTCAGATTTGGAATATCCTTCTCTGGGATGAAAACAGCGAATGATTCCCATTTCAAAACCTCCAAAAATGGAGGCACAAAGTTATCTGATATTATCACTGGAACACACTCATAGAAAATCGACTCAACTACTCGTGGACTATTAACTTCGTAACCTTTTGCACAAATACAGTACTTGCTGCTCTTCATATGTTGGATGTAGTTCCTATTGCCCTTAGACTTTGGCATGTTACCAAATATTTTCATGTCAGGATCTTTATTTTCCCAGTGCTGCAAAAGGATTGGCCGTACATAGCCATGCATTTGACCTGCAAAAAAGGCCAGGATTGACCTTTGGGAAGCACGTTTGCCTCCAAGATCTCGTAGAGGCTTCTGTGGTGAGCGTACGTATGTCTCAGGCAGGGACGCATCTTTGCCAAAAACAAAACCTTCCTTAACATCAGCATTGCAGAGGGCTCTTATGCAATTTCTCATATACCTTTTTGTCTCAGAAGGAGCCTGAGAAAGTCGATGTTTCTAAGATATCAGGTTCATGAAATAAGAAGAGCCACAAACTTATTAGACATGAGACCTAAAGAATTGGACTTATAATAGTATAAATACAAGAGAAAAAAGGAACCAGTTATTTCACAAAAAGAAGAACACAGTTGGGAAAGCAGACCATTTCATAATTTTGAGCATCAGAACCCACAAGCAAAAAGTAGGACTTAATGTTGCAAATTGACATTAGAGGACAAAATGAAAATGAGTTTTAGAGAACTAAAAATGAATCTCTGTAAATGTATGTAGATGCAGAGCTCCAAGGGGATTAAAAAATAACGAATCTAGTAAAGCATGAGAATCATACCCAATCGTGGCAAGCAACAAGAAAATGATCTGCTCCTTCTGTCCTATTCCAGAAAGGATATTTTGCAGAAATCATGTCCAAATAGTTTTTGAGATACTGTATGAGGTTATGATGACTGTGTGAATTTTGAACATACAACTTTTCTTCCAAGTTTCTAGAACTAAAGGGCAAATAAAACAAATGAGCTCTACTTGCGTCCTTCGTAACGAATTTTCTGCTAGTTTCCAATAGTTTCATAAACCATCCCTCGGAAGAATATATACCCTGAAGCACTGGTTGATGCAATATTGGCCGTTCTCCTTCCCGATAAATATAAACCTTGAGCATGTTTTCCATTAATTCATAGCTCCTGTAAAATAGAGAAGAGAGCTATCTTTTACTCTAGTTTACTGAATGCTTTCACTTGAACAATACCAAAAACTATTACTGGTAAAGGGATTGATTGCCTCCATGTAATATTTAACAATATAGCAACTTACTTTTTGAACATAGAGGCATTTCTATAAAGAGGAGCATAAAGTGCCGGATTGTCTTCCGACATTGAAGCACTTTCTATCTGTGATTTTGCTTGCAGTAATTCTTGGTCAACTACTGATGACCAATGTGGTCTCTGCAAACAAATTAGAACATGAAGACATCATTTTCATACAATAATCTTCACATGCTACAGTGCAGAAAGTTGCACAACATACCACCAAATAAGGAGAAGACCAACTCTGGAGTAACAATTTGTTCATTTCAGAAACTGAAATTACTGATGAATGGGGCATCTCAGGCATTTTCTTCACCTCTACAACAGTGATTTCAGAATCTGTAAGATTATCTTGCTTTCCCCCTGATTTTCCATCATAAGACGAGTTGCCAACATCTTTCTGCATGGCTGATGCATTGGAATCAACAAATGCAATAGGAGTTGGGACCGTATTATTTGCAAATGTTTCAGTTTGTGATGACTTCATTAATGGTAATGCTGGTTCTGTGGTCAAAGCGCTGACATCTGGGGCTCTTATATTTTGTGATGTGGTCGTGATATTTTCATGAGGAGAGCTCTTTCCAGCCTGTTTGGGTACAGGCATATCAGCTATGTTGGTAACGTACAGGGCTTTATCAATGCTTAAATCTATCGATAGATCATTTGAAGGCTCCTTATCATGGTTTTTTGAAGCAGAAGACTCGTTCTTCTCTACAATGCCTTCTGATAGATGGTCATTGTTTCCATCTGCATCTTTCTCCTCTCTAAAACTGCCAACTGTCTCATGAGCACCATTAGGACCACTGGAGTTCAACCCATTTAGCTGAGTCATGTTACTGACCTGCGGCTTTGAAGACACATCATCTATTAGCGAGCTACTATTCCTTTCTAATCCTATTCTATAAGCAGAAGAAAAAATGCTCTCATATGGAAGTTCAAAATGCTGGAATGCCACAATTGCAGCAAACATCACTCCAATAATCCATAGCAATCTCCAGGTTTCCCCTTTGCACCAGTATCGAACGTCTTGACCCATCAGAAGAGCAGTCAACAAAGTCCCACTCACTTTTCAATATTAAGTATCATCCCTGATCATTGTTTCCACATCCAAAGTTTATAAAACAGCCCCAACAGTGCATTCAAAGGATAAATCATATTGAATATATTCACGTCAATTAGAATCAATGGAATTAGTGTAAATCATGTACAGAAATGACAAACAAACACGAAACGTATAAATCACGCATCAAACTGAAGTCTAGTCTACCAAACGGGGGGAGAGAAAATCAAGCATAAACCACAAGATTCGAAGGCTAAGATCATTCATTCAACAAGCAAAGGAAACCTGTGAAATGTCAACATATTCGTAAAAGAACAATCAAACTGATAGAAAACATCAGATACTATACAAACACATAGCACCTCATTACATCCCAAAGAAACTAAACATGCATGTCGTCTGTTTCTTTTCTTTCTATATCATAGGTAATACAACTCATCACAGAAGGAATAGAAATTGCAGAACGGAGTAGAAAATTGGGAGAAAAAACTAACATGCAACAGCCAGAAAACAGAGACAAAACTATATTGACAAGAAAATGACTAAACATACTGAATGCGCAGAAGTGAGTTTTGAAGCATAGAAACCAACAAGCCTTGCGTGTAGGTGTTTGGAATTGGAATGACGGAGTCTTTCTTCGGCTTATCTTTTCGTAACGATTCCAACCTCTTACTTTCTTTCTGCTACCCAAAGCACGCAAACAAAAATATATTCACCAAAGACAAACTTAAGCCTATTCATTTGCTTTACCTTCTTTATTACTATTTATTAACCTTTCGGGAACTCCACGCGCGTTTCAGGTTCTATATTCCCATGTATTTATTTACTTATAGATATATACTTTTAGTCAACTTATGACATAATAAATAAAATTTAACATAAAATACGAAACAACCAGATAAGATATATATCTCTAATTATATAAGACGCGTGGCAGGAATAGGATGATTGCAAAATTATGTCCATAACTTGTAAGGTTTAAATAAATAAATTATTGATTTTGAATTCAAGACAAAAAAACGATGTTTTTCTGGTTAACTATTAATTAAATGCCTCGTGGGCATTACCTCCAAGTCATTCCAGATGTTACACGCTGTCTGAAATTGACAAGTGTCTAAAGCGGTGGTCGCTTTCGGCATTTCTAGTGTCGCGACTTAGACGTGACTTGGACGTGACAATGATTTGCTTATTATCTCTACGACATGACAATTTCTTTATTTATGTCCATAAGACTTGGGCTTCCTCATACGTTACATGCAGATTGCAATTATGTCTAAACTAATTTAATCACTCTTGAAAAGCCTATGTCAACTAACTCGTTGTACACCGGTTACTTTCTTTGTATTAATTGAGAAAATATTATGCATCACCCACCGTGGAAGTTGAAGATGACAACTAAGATGTTTGTTTAAACTCACATGTATTTACTATCTCTAGTCTCAGTGCTCCTAATTAGTTGTTCTATTTTAGTAGTTTAGCACACATTTTTTTAACCTAATCCATCATAAGACCCCGTTGCATATGTTAGAAGTCGTTGAATTGGCGGGAATGTTTCAAAAGATAAAAATTATATGATCATTGTAATTCTTTATTGTTAGATTTATCATATAAATTAGTAAATTAATTTTTTAATTGAGTGACTAATCTTTCAAAACTTTTACAATTCAGTTCAAAATATTAGTCTCGTTAGTAATTTACTAATTTGACTAAAATATTTCTTTGTTTTTTATAATGTGTAGGTGTTCACCTGAAAAAGATTCTCTCTATTCCAATCTAGCTATAGCCACTATTTTTCTAAGTAGACATCTATATATCAGTCAAGTCAACAAATTACTAAAACAACGAATATTTTGAATTGAATTATTAAAGTTTCAAATTGTTGATCACATAATTGAAAATTTTAAAAGCTTAAGTACTGGATTGAAAAAAATCTAAAAGATTGGGTACTTTAGGATTGAATATCCATATTTCTAAATTGTTCATAGTTAATGTTCTATTGAGATTAAACATTAATAAAGTATAAAATACTAGTACATGTTGTGTTTTTTCTTTATAAAGTAGTCATTCTCATAAATTAAAGTATAGAGATACTTAAATAAATATGTGGATACTTACTAGAGAAAAACTTCATTGAACTAACCCCATACGAGAATTTTATTTAAAACATTACTTATATATCTATGAAATTCTCATTATCTTATATAGAGATTATTATATCTTGATACTATTTACGTCATATTATTGTCGATGGTAGCTTAATCAATGGTTAGTGGATATGACATAAACTATAGGAAGGTAACTAAGAGATTAATATATGATTCATTATCCAAAAGTAATTAGGGAGAATATTCTATTATTTTATATTAGTATTAATTCAGAAAATCCTTAAACTAAGTGGAATGACACTTTGAAAATAATTTCCAAATGTTATTAATGTGACCAATTACTTATAGTGAAAAATTAATATGATTATAAGAAAATATAGTAGATATTATTTCCATACTCATTGTGGTTAATGTTGTTGGACCCCGGTCTTTAAGTGAAATTTAGAAATATTAAATGAATTTAAATGAGTGTTTTTGTATATGAATTGTGTTATAGATGTTATTGTG
>JAOTBA010000008.1:19407175-19418147 GCA_025629845.1 Erythroxylum squamatum | reverse complement strand
AACATGTATTCTCATAATATTTAGTAATTCAAGAGTTCAACCAATTGTCTTTAGTGGAATGACATTTGGTTAATAAGATGGAATTAATTCTAATGAGATTAAATTAATTCCGGGCTTATTGGAGCTTAAATTTTATAAGTCCAATCAGATTCCTCATTTGGCTTCTAGGAAGGTTATCAAGCAAAGTAAGAAACATAAATAGAGGTTTTAAAGCCCATGATTGAATGTTGGGCTTAATTTAATTAGAAGCCCAAATGAACATTTATTATAGGGCTTGACTTTGGTTTGATTTGATTAATTAGATTAATTAAATTTAAACAAAGTCATTAAAGAAAGAAGGAGGGAATATTTCGGCTTTTCATACCTAAATGTGTAGCTGCACATTTAGCATTGAATTGCTAAATTAAAGATGGTTTTTATCATGCTTTATCATCATTAAATGAAGTAATGATCTTATCATTAAATGGTTTAATGGTTGTCTTTTAATGATGGCATGTAATGTAACCTTTTAGCATTAATTTGATTAAAGAAAGGAAGAGGTGCATTTGATGTGCTCTCTCTTCCTTATTTCACCCATAGCCGAAAATGAGAAGGTCTCATTTAGGTTATTGGTCTTTCCATATAGCCATCTTAAATAAATGAGAAGAGTCTCATTTATTGGCTTCTTTATGATTGGTTAAAGAATGAAGTAATGCATTGGATGCACACTTCTTTCTTTTCATGATAACCGAAATTTACAAGGAGAGTAAGAAGTTTTCTTACATTTTTGACTCACTCTCTCCCCTCATGCATGCATAGACAAAACTTGAATGAGAAGAGTCTCATTTTTGGCTTCTTTTTTTTAAGAAAAATCTCCTCAAAATATTTCTTCTCCTTTCCTAGCAATGGATCTTGTTAACCAAGTTGTCCAAGAATAACAAGTGGTAGATCGGATTAGTCGAGGATACAATAAAAAGAGAGGATACATTGGCAAAGGAAAGGATACAAAAGAGTCAAAGCTATAGCAAGGATTCAGAGAGGATACAAAAGCGAGGAGTCAAAGATGTAGCAAGGAGTCGGTATATTTCTACCACCTTGTTCTTATTTAAATTATTTTCGTTATACTGTATCATGTATGACTGAAACATGTTAATTTGGCTATGTTATTTCCACTGCGTTTTGATTTCGAAAAAGTTTTGAAATCTACTATTTTAGCCAAATCTTTCATGCTTTTGTTTTCAATCCAACAGGACATTGGGTGGCTGTCAAGACTATCCTTAAGTACTTAAGAAGAACTAAGGATGTATTCTTGGTTTGTGGAGAAAGGAGATCTTGTTATGAGCAGGTATACAGATGTTAGTTTCCAATCTGACAGGGATGACTCCAGATCCTAGTCAAGATATATTTTCACACTGAATGGTGGAGCAGTCAGTTGGAAGAGTTTCAAACAAGAGACAACTGCATATTCAACAACCAAAGCAAGGTTCATTGCCACTTCATAAGTAGCAAAGGAAGTAGCTTAGATAAAGAAATTCATCATGGAATTTGGAGTGGTTTCCTAGCATTCTTGACCCAGTACAGTTGTATTGTGAAAACAATGGTGCCATAGCACAAGCAAAGGAGCCAATGTCTCATCAGAAATCTAAACATGTACTTAAATGATACCATTTGATTAGAGAAATCATTAGTAGAAATAATATCAAGATAGAGAGAGTGCCCACTGATCAGAATATTATTGATCCTTTGACTAAGCTGATTCCCCAAAAGGGATATGATTCTCATGTACTTACCTATGGTATTAGATACAAAGGTGATTGGCTTTAATACAAGTGGGAGGTTGTTAGAGAAGTGCTCTAAAGGCAATCTCCTTTAGCATTTATTGTACAAGTCTTTATGATTAATAAAAAAACATTTTTGTTAATTTGATGTTCATTTTTTTGTGAATTGATATGATCTTAAATCGAATTAATGAAGTCCTCGATTAGTACATAGCATAAAGGAAATCATGATAATGAGATCCCTATCATGTGTAATTATATTAGTATTTAAATTATCCCTAGTCATAGGATTAATAAGATAGGAAATTATTAATCTAGACAGACTAGCACATGTTATACTCCTTTATTGGATCAAGTAATGGATCTCATAAGTTGTGAGCTTGAGTTGTTTAGAGTTAACATGTTGATGCTTACTAAGAGTTGTAAGGACATTGGATGACCAGCTATGAGACAATCATATGGATAATCTATTATAGGGTCAATGATAGTCTTATCATGGCAATGGTGCAAATATCCTTAGACTTGAGGTGCTCAAGGATATCTTGGATACCGATCCTGTAACTTGGCTCCATTCCTCATTTCCTCTCAAAAGTTGCTCAGAGGGTTATGATTGGGTACAACTTAAGGTATGCGAAGGTAATTGAGTAGTCAATAAAGTATTCACCACTCCTGATAGAAGGAGATGATACCCATGACCTTTTGAAGGGCAATCTTTAGCCAGAGTGGAAATTTCAGAAGATAGTCTTCATTGACATATCCAATTGAGTAATGAGCCTCGAGGATAAGAACTAACATCACTTAGGCTAGGTGTAACGTAGTCAGTCTAGTGGGAGTTGACACTTTACCCATCCTTTGAACCAAGTGGGGTATAGCTAGTGAAAGGACAAATTGCACGAGAACATTATCTATAGATTGGTGGTTCGTGGTCAAATCACTGACCTTCTAGTCAATTAGGGGTCATGATGTATCGCTAAATACCACTCATGACTTTCATGAATTAAGTGTTAGTTCAAGTGGCCAATATAATCGAGAAGCTAATAGGTCACATGCATTGGAGATGCGAAGAATGAGTAAAATGGTTTTGGATGGGGATCTAAGTTATGAGAGTTGCATGACTAAGCTACACAAGTGTGGTAGTTTAAGGTCATTTGATTCTGAATTAGATGACACATATGAATCTTGCTTATTAGGCAAGATGACAAAATTACCCTTTAAAGAAGGGGTGAATGTTTTCATGCATGTTAAGTGGGATCAATGGACATTTAATTCCCATCAACTCTCTCCATTGATGTTGGGAGCTAGAGGAAGGACAAAGGGTATAAAAATACCAATTTTCGTGCAAGAGTTGTGTGAAAAATAGAGAGACTTTTGGTGAAGTGTTTATCATCTTCTCTCACTCTCTACAAACATTCTCTTAAGAACACACATCAATAGCTAGCACTTTTGTGTGTGCTATGCCATTTCCTTAGAGTTTTCTTTCTTCGATCTTTGTATGGATTACGTTAGGGATCATTTAGCTTAGTTGTTGTGGTTTTCGACAATTTGATGTTGTTAACATCTAATGGCACATGTTTGATTATGTATTTTCTAGGTTTCATTTTATTTTCCATTGTGTATGTTCTAATTTATGACGCATAATCGAAACCCTACAATAAATAATTTGGGATTGGGAGAGTTTGTTTTTCTCTGGCTAGAAGATGAGGATCATGAGGTGAGAGAGCACAAAGTTTTTTGGATTTCTGAAAGTTCATTTCTGGCTATCATTAGAGCATTATCAGTGGAGCCCTTTAAAGAATAGAGGACTTAGAGTTCCTTTTTAATTTCCTTCAGCTTTTGCACACAAATGAATTGCTTAGTTCACCTAAAGAAACATTCATCACCCTTCCTACAAGCATCATTAAAATTTAGATCATTAGCCAAAAAATTGTTAATATAAAGGGAAACTTCTTGGAAGTTATCAAAAATAGGTTCTTAATCTTGATTGGTGTGTGATTCGAGAACATAAGATCTTTGAAAATAACTTTATTGTTGGAGAATCAAGCGACTAGCTCATATTGACTAGAGCTTCATCTAGTTTCTTCTTGATAAACCAATTTGAGCATTATTTGTTAGACCAAGTAAAATTATGTCCAGTATGTTTCAGGTTTGTAACTCCCAGGTTCTCCACACATTTTTTGAAGTCTTTAGAAAAATTCTTTAGATTGCAGTTTCCTAGAGCCTCTGATCTATATATTGTTGAGTTGAAGTCACTACATATCATCCAAGACATATCAATACATCTGCTAAAGTTTATAAGATTGTTCCATAAATCTTTCCTTTAGAATCCAAAATTACTGGTGTAAATAATGGAAATGATGATATATGTTTTCTCTTGCAGGTAGGAGATTATAACATGCATGATTTGGTCAGTTAAATTTAATAACTCTACTCAAATGTCACCATCCTTATAATAGATGATGATTCTACCATACAGATGATGATTCTCTTATATGCATGATGAGATTGATTGGTAAGTTGCTTCTATTGAGACCCAAAATATTTAATTTTCGAACATTCTGACTTGATTTTTGTTTCAAGTAACCTTACTTTAAGAAGCTTTTCACTTATCACAAAATCCTTTAAAGCAGCTTGTTTTGTAGGGTAGTTTAAACCTTTGACATTTTAGAGAAAAATTAACATATTAATGATGCTTGTTTTTTGAGTCTTTACCTTTGCTCCCTTAGGATCTTCTTTTAACTATTTGAAATTGCTCATTAGGTTCTTCATTACTTATTTCAACTCCATTCCTGGATTGATGTAAGGGGTGGTTTCAGCTATTGGTATTACTTCCTTAGTTTGACAGGTTGATGAGTGATTGACTTTTTTGTGAGTTAGTTAATATTGTTATACCTCAAATACACAGCATAGTCGTAGCTAGCACTGGTAAGTACGAATCGATCCCAAGATGATAGAAAGTATTAGTAATTAATGTTATTCTATTATCTGGCCTACAGATTGATTGTGATTTTTAATTAAAGAACCTACATTAAGCAAATAAAATAAACGAACGGATGATTAAAGTAGAGAATTATAAAACACTAAGTTAATTATCGATATAAAGTGATTAGCATCTAGGTTCGAATCCCCCCAAACCTTAATAGATTGATCTTTTGTTCTATAATTCGTTTGAAGATTTATTAGACTGTAAAGACTCCTATGACATGCTAGTAGCTAACCTTAAATCAACTAACAACTAATCCTAGGTTTCTAACCAAATTGCTCTGGTTAAATTTTATAGGATTACGTTACCATTTTATGAATCCATCTATTAAATTTGACCCTAATCTAGAACATTTATATTATCCTATCATAGGGTTGCAATCAACTTATTCCAATAACCATGGATCTATTCAAACCTAGGATTTCTCAATTGCTATGTATGAAATCAAATTATGATCTAATATTCTAAATTACTAGAACATAAATAAAATAAGTAATTGGATCTCAATAAATCAAAAAATCAATTGCGTTCATAAAATAATCAACACATGTTTAGGTATTAAATATGGTTCATCAAGCCTAAATACTAATAAAATATTTAGTTATACATCAACGAACACAAAATTAGATATACATAAACTGAAAAGTGAATCAAAAACAACGAAATCATAATTCTCAATATCCCTGATTATCTTCTATGAATATTCTGGCGATGTAGATGTCTAATCTTGTATTATAATGGATCCGTCGATAAATCTTCGCGTGCTCAGCTCCTATGGCTCATAATCGCACTTGGAATCACCTCTAGAACACTTCTTCACGTCTCTTCCTCTCATCTACTCCCAAAAACATCTTTTTATGATGAAATTTAGGATTTTAGGAGATGGACAGGCTGATGCACGGCCATGCATAAGGCTGTGCATAACTAAATTGCCCAAAAATCGTGAAATTGCACGACTTGAGAGGAGTGCACAGGTAAATGCACGACTGTGCATCAAATCTTTGTTTTACACTATGTTTTTTTTAATTCTTCTCCTTCAAGTTTATGAAGGCAATTATAATTTGCATACACACTTGGAGCAAATTAAGTACCAAAGATACAACAAAAGTATAGAATATCAAGCAAAATACATCGAATATGAGTGTAAAAATATAGTCAAATATGTATCTATCAAACATCCTCACACTTAAATTTTTGCTTGTCCTCAAGCAAACTATAATCAAAATTATAAATCTTACAACATCAATCCTTTATCAATATCAATATGTCCATTCATACTATACATCATCATATCCTATTGAATCAAATTAACATGCAATTAGAGTCAAGTTGTCCTAAAATTAATTTCCTAAGAAATATTAATAGTAATCACATCAATAATCGCATTAAATCAAAAGCATATCTTTTTACACCCTCACTAAGATTTCACTCAATGCACTTAAGTGTTTAATATAATTCTTACCATATAATTGCAATAAATTTACATCTCCACCACTTATGTATAAACTAGAAATAAAAATCAAAAGGTCTTTGTATAGGTTGCAATGAGGTTTAGGTATGGTATGATTGGGTTAATAAAAAGAGTTAAAGTGAACGAAATTTACTCAAAGAAACATTACAAGACTTGTTTACAAACATTAAGGTCCTTCCATTTTAAATCCCTTGGTACTATATACTTATTCTTTTCTCTTTTTTCTTTTCTTATACTCGATTTTTTTAGTTTTTTTTTCCCATTTTTTTGTTTTGGTTTTTCGTTTTTCTTTTGTTTTGAATCACAATATTCAATACTATAACAATAAACATACTGGATCTTTCAAAATTTTCAAGTCTTAATAAGTAAAAAATGTAAATAACCTTCAAGGTTCAAAACAATAAAAAGGTCTTCAACAAAAAGTAAGATAAAGGTTAATATGTGGGTTAAATCAATGAAAATGGCTAAGCCTCAACTTGGTTATTCCTAAAGGTAAATTTTAGGGTATGCTAATTTCTAAAGAAATAGGCCAAAACAAGTTGTTAAATCTAAGTGCTTTCATTATATTGATGCTTCTAATTTAACAAATATAGTCTTCATATGCATAATAAGAGCAAGTTATAAAATTATCCTACTATATATGATAACACACACATAAAAGAATAAAAAGAGCTTTACAAATTATTAAAATTTGTTATTTAGGTTTAAAAGTTTACGAAAAAAATTAATTATATATGTGTAAATAATACGCAAATTTCATTCAACTTAATCATCTCAATGATGACTAAAAATATGACTTAGAAAACTAATTTTATTATAACCATCATCTTTTTACATACTAATTCAATCAATATTCAACAATGAAACATAGTATTGATGGAAAATTTTCAATCAATTCGGAATATCAGTTAATGAGGTTCATAATTAAGATTATAATAAGCTTTAAAAAATTCTTAAAAATTAATAAGCTTGAAAACATTGTTAAAAATCCATTAAATCCATCCCCACTCTTAAAGTTGTACATTGTCCCCAACGTACACAATACAAGTGTAAATAAAAGTGAGAGGCTTTCTTGGTGCTTTCCTGATTGTGACGATTTCCTAATTTCATATCCATCCAATAGTGAACTACATCCTTGCAAAATATAAAAGAAAAAGGATAAAAAGAACAAAATAAACAAAGATGATATGAAATAAAATCATATACTAACACACGAAATAGAAAATGAAATAAAACTGAAACTTATCTTAATTCATAGGTTGCCTCCCATGCAGCGCTTTTTTAATGTTGGTAACTTAACGTAAGCTTTATGCTTAACTTCATCTTGGATCAATAATCAGTGGCTTGCTTCCACCTTTTTCCTTACAAAGCAGTTTCAAAACCTATAAACAAGCCACATGTTGCAGGATGATCAAAAAGACATGATGTATTAAGTTAGTAAAACCAATTGATTGCAATAATGCCCTTTTAAATAAAAATTTGTTAATAAAATGAGGGATAATGAAACTCCCTAAATTGTCAGCTAACTCGAACAGTTTGTCAAAGAGGAAGTGGAAACCTCCGTACTTAAAGTCACTACTAACACCTCATCAGTTGTTTCCTTACTTGGTTCCTCTGCTAGTTCTTCCTCAACTATCTTTTTCCACTCTTCTTATTCTTCTTCATAGACAAAGGTTTCTAGCTTATCTTCTTCAATTACCTTCTGCCACTCCTCTACTTTCCCTTTTTGGATGGAAGCTTCTTTGGGAAACTCTTCTTAGAATGTTTCTTCATCCATGAAGCTAACCATTGTCTTTTCTTCACTCTACTACATTAATAGGCTCAAATAACATTCTACATTATGCTCAAGATATTCAGGTGAAGAAACTCTTTCTTCAAATTCACGTTGGGTAGCTTTAAGTTCGGCAATGTATTCCATTATTTTATATCTAATATTCGCCTCCTCTTCCTCTTCTTCTTCTACTAGGAACTCTATTTCGTTAATGAGGATGATTGCCATTCCACATTCTATAAGGTATGCTCCAATAGCACTAGCAAAACTCCCTTGGATCACTTCAGTTAGTATCATTGCTAATTGTTCCATCCAATTAACCAAATTCTATATACGAGCCTCTATTTCTTGATGCTTCATGATTGATTTTTGAATGAAATCAATCATCATATCTTGGTGTTATAAATATCTAGCCATAGCATAATTATTCCATCCATAGGTGTAAGAGCTGCTCTATTCTAAATTGTAACTATTCTTATATAACGTGCCTTAAGGTTGCATGTTTGGTTGCTTCTATATATATATTAGTGCTTGATATTTATGATTATAGTGATAACTTACACCAATGTCGTAACATGGTCTAGATATCGGTTAAGCCTCCAGAAACATATGAGAACACCTTTCTCATTTGGTGATGATACAGATTAAAAAGATAAATTGTAGCTCCTATAAAAATACTGTTTACTCATCCTTCCATTGTGCATTGTGGCTATGACATTAAATCTCAATGCCTATAATAAACCACCACACACTATCAATGTAGAAAAGTTTAGAAGATAATTAAATAAACAAGCCAAAATAATACAGTAAGATATAATAAAATAAATGCAAAAAAAAAATAAAAATAAAACAAAATGAAATGAAATGAAAATGTCTAGGGTAACAACATTCAGGCTTTCCTAATATCACTGTCCTTGACAACGGCGCCAAAAACTTGATTGGCTTTTTTCATCAGTTAGTTAATATTGTTATACCACAAGTGCATGACATAGTTATAGCTAGTACTGACAAGTACGGGTCAATCCCACGAGGACAGCGAGTACTAGTAATTGTTGTTATTCTATTATCTAACCTAATAATTAATTGTGATTTTTAATTAAAGAAACTAAATTAAGCAAATAAAATAAAGGAACAACACAATTAAAGCGAAGAATTGTGAAACACTAAGTAAATTACCGATATCAAGTGATTAGTATTTAGGTTCAAAACCCCCTAAACCTTAACAGATTGATCTTTTGTTATGCAATTGGTTTACTGATTTATTGGACCGTGGAGACTTCTATGCTATGCTAGTATCAGACCTTGAGTATACTAACAACTAATCTTAAGGTTTCTAATGGAATTACTTCAGTTATATTTTATAGGATTTCGTTACTATTTTATGAATTCCTCTATTATGTTTGACCCTAATCCGAAAGATTTATGTCATCCTATCTCTAAGGCCGCAATCAACTCTTTCTAATTATCGTGGATCTATTCAATCCTAGGATTTCTCAATGGCTATTTCTAAAATCAAACTATGATCTAATATTCCAAATTAATAGAACATAAATAAAACAAGTAATTGGATCTCAATAAATCAAATAATCAATTCCATTCACAAACTAATCAACACATGTTTAGATATCAAATAGGGTTCATCTAGCCTAAATACTAATAAAATATTTAGTTATACATCGGCGGACAAGAAATCAAATATATGTAAAGAGAAAATTGAATTGAAAGCAATGAAATCATTATCCCTAATTTCTTCTATCAAATATTCTGGCAATGTAAATTTACTAAATGAATGGGGTTCTAAAGATAGTAGAATCCTTCCCCATCAATTTGATTATATTGCTAGCCCACTCAATAATTAAGTGCCATTTTCTTGCATTACAATTAATATGAAGAAGTTGTTGTATCCTATATCAAATGACTTATGAATATCCACACTTAAAGAACAAGCCACTATTAGATTTAAATAATGTCTGACACAAAGCAAACATTTCATCATTAGAGCCAAAATACCTACCTTTTGTCTTTAACACGTTGCTTAACTACTTATTAGTGAAGCCTTAGGAATTAATAATTTAGTCCAGAATAGGCCATACCATGAAATTCTTTTAAAGTGAGTTCCAAACACGAATTATTAGTAAATTTGTGTGAATTATCCCTCAAACAAACCATATAGTCATCTTCATTTGGATTTTATTTATAACGTGGAAGGTTTGCATTAATTATAGATAGTCCTCTCGATTTGCAACTCTAATCATCACCATCAACTACTTCTTTTACCTTAGCATTAAGGGTGATTGTCAATCCAATTGAATTCATATTGAAATAGAATAAGGTGTTGTTACCATTACCAATCAAGCTCTTGAATGATAGCTTAAGTAACTCCCCCAGCCTCAACATTTCTATAAGAGTCCAAAATTGTTCTTTACCCTCCTTTAAGCTCCAATTAATGATTAATTCATCATTTTTCATTTTATTAAAGCTTTTTTACATATAATTTCATCCAATTAAAATTAGATGGCACCAATTTTTTTTAAATTTAAAGATATGATGGAACTAGAATTAGGGATTTTTCATTTCTTTGCATTTCACTTGTCATTTTTCCGAATTGGTCCTTTATTAGTGAAATTAATGATTGAATTATGACGTTATAACTCTTATTACATCTAATCATCTCTATTTTATCCTATTTAAGTTTTTTCTTACATTTTTCCTTATGAATAAATTTAGGAATTTTTATTCAGCTAACATTTTTTATTTCCTTGTGGAATTGATGATTACCTACCATCACTAGGAATATATTTTAACTATACCAACACTCAACTTTGTCAATTCTTGCCCTAACTGAAAATCTATGACCAATTATTTCTCAAAATGCCTTGATTTTAAAATTTTCACCAAACCGTGTATATTTCGTAATGTTGGACCAATGGTGGTTGACAAATAAAATCCCTTTATGTTTTGATAATAATAAAATGTATAGAATTGGTTAAGAA
>JAOTBA010000008.1:19341477-19354074 GCA_025629845.1 Erythroxylum squamatum | reverse complement strand
AATAAGTGTTGATTGAGAATGATTTTCCGTTTGGGAAATTAAGTGCTTTATATAAGATTGAATGAGGATAAAATTTCTGAATATGGAAATTATATGGCTTTGATTGAAAAAAAAAATTATGTCTGGATTTTCGGCTTAGTCTTAGGGTTTCCAACACGACTAGCATAGTTTTTCGATCAATCTTCGTTACACGGATGTCAGACTCTGTTTCGGTTCGGTGGAACCGTTTGTTTGCTCTCGTTTGTAAATCCAATTTTTCGATTTGCTTCCGATTAGTTTCGCTTGGAAAATTTATTCCTCGCGATTTGCATTCGATTTTGTTCCGCATTTGGGTATCCAATTGCTCCGAGTTTGCGATTCAATTCGATTAGTTTCATTTTCGTTTTCTGTTCCTTCGTTTTTCGGTTAGGGTCCGGTTTCGAGATCGGGTCCCAACAATTATGGTTAAAATGGATTCTTACGCAGTTCTTAATGGGAAGATATTTTGGATAGCCAAACCTAAAGTTGATTCCTCTTAGACTATGATACAATTCTTAAAGCTAAAAGAATACCTATGCAAAAAAAAAGGAATACAATATTAGGAATGGTAACACCACTTTGGATAAGGTATGATAATTGGCGTGAATTAGGGCTCTTCACCTGAGTAGTGAGTTGAATGAGATGAGACATACACTACTAAACTATGTTAATGTAAAGCAGTTACTCTAAGGAAATGAATAGGTAAGCAATATCATGGGGCTCTTAATTATACTTGACAATATGCAAAACTATAATCCTAATTCTTGCTTGAAAGACTCTATCGTAAGAATACGATCGATATGGCTTAGGAGAATTTATGAATAAATTGTTCTAGTAAATATTTAAATCCCTTACTCTTTAAGACATTTAGAACAAGTTAGTCTTGTTCAAACAAACTCTCCCAAAAGTTTCTTTGATTATATAGTTAGCAATCACACATAAGATAAATACAATGGGAAAAGTTTACGGTTTAAATTTTCTTAATCTCTTATATAAATTATTCAATCAAAAACCCAAAACCATCAAACATATGTTCTTCTACTGTTAGTATATTGTAGCAATATAGAGCAAGATTCAATAATTAGACAACCTCTTACTAGCATGTTGATTGGTCTAGCATTATAAAATGGACTAAAGAAAGACATCATTTATGTAGTGATGAATATATAATCTTTAACATTTCTTCTGGAAGTATGCTGTATGCAATATAGAGAGAAAGGAATCACTTCGCCACGTTTGGTCATGACTCAAGTCTTCGTTCATGTTTTTATATATAGAATTCTAGGGTTTTGCCTAATATATAGTCGTGCATCACCAAATTCTCTGAAAATCGCAAAACTCAAAGATCGCAAAACTACACAGTCTAGAAGAAATACACAGGCAGATGAAAGACCGTGCATCCCTTCTGTGCATTGAATTTTCGTTTTACGTTGTGTTTTCGTCTAAATTGTTCTCCTTTAAGTCTGTAAAAGCAATTATAACCTACAAACACACTTGAAGCAAATTAAGTACCAATATACGATAAAAGTATAAAATATCAAGTAAAATATATCAAATATGGGTGTAATATATGGTCAAATGTCCATCTATCAAAATCTTTTAGACTACCAGGATCCCATCACACATATTATAATTATGGTATGACCAATTAAGGATATCATTATAGTTTGTAGAAGGGGGAGTTAAGTTGCATAACTTAGTATTCCCTTTTAGATGCAGGAAGAAAAGTAATATTTAAAGAACAAATGATTAATTGGTTCCTCCTTTTGATTACAAAGTGAACAAGTGCTTGGAATATCCATGAATCCTCTGATCCTATCATAAAAGCTTAACCACTCCTTTATTGTAAGTCAAAAGATGAATGAGGTTCTAGGATTAGCTTGTTCAAACTAAACTAACTTGTGTTATTTAACCCTTAGAGCATGATTCCTTATCAGTATCCTATAAGAAGCATTAGAGAAGATACTAGAGGAAATTCTATTCCACAATATAGTGTCCCCCTTGTCAAGGATGAGAATAATATTTAGTAAATGATTGATGAGAGAAATTCTTTGCAAGAACTCAAAGCATCTTAGTCTGAAACTAAGGATTTCTTTAATCAATGCATTTTTTTGGGACTATGATTTGTAAAGGATTAAGCTCGATCTACAAGCCTGCTTAGGGAACTGCATTGGTCCAATTCTCATGTAAGAAGTTTGTGGAGTCTCCATTTCTGACCTTGGATTTGATTTCCAACCATATTGACTCCCTCATTTTGAGAATGCGAAGTATAGTCCAACAGAAATTGCATTTAAGTTATATTCTCCAAAAACTTGCATTTCATAGATAATGTACATTACTCCATTTGAGTAAGCAAATTTTCTTTTCTCCATACCAAAGTTCCCTTTATCTTCTCTTGACATTCTTTAATTTCTTCAACATAGATAAATCATTATCTTTAGATCTTTTTAAATTGATTAGATTGTGAAATCAAATATTGGGAGAATGTAACTAGGGAATAGTTGCTTCAAAGTGAATATATCTAGATGATATGTATTTAATTGGTATATTTTGTGACTATATGCAAAAGTAAATGTTTATTGTCTCAACTAATGGACTAGTTGGACGGATGCCTAGATAATAAAATTGGCAGCCAGCCTGCCAGAACGAAGAAAACCAACCAACCAAATTAAGAAAAGAATGGAAAATGCAACGTAGTTCAAACTTCTAAGCAGAACTAGTGTCATGAACTAGGCTTATCTGAATTGGACTTTATTGTTTGGCCACCATTCTTGCAAAGTACTAGTGAACGAGATGTGAATTCAGACAAAATATCTGGCAAGTAATAATTTAAGAGCACACAGGAAAACTGTGACACCAAATTGGCCAACTGGCTATACTAAACTGGCGAAACAACTCATTTGGACTAGACTATCGATGACACAAAGTCAGATTGAAAGTATGTATACCTTAAGTAAGTTCCAAGTATAATGGACGAGACAACAAAGCCCTCTCTAACTCTTCTTCTTATCATAACCTTGACAGTCCCTAAAGCTACTGTTAAAAGGGCTTAGCATGTGTGTGCTAGTCCAAATCCAAGAAGTCATGAGAACATTGTAACATGGATATCGCCTATTGTAGTATAGAACCCAACGCGCAAGGTACTGTTGGGAGAAAATGCTTAGTAGATGTGAATCAAATAGTACTTGATGGGGTGTCGAAATTAAGGGAGCAAATATTTCTGCAAATCTTCACGAGGTGAGAGAGAGCCAACAACCTTCGAGGCATATTGAGACATGGTTATTGTTTCCTTTTTATCTCTTCCTTTTTAGTTTTGTTATTTTACTTACGGGTAATTAAAAAAAATTATAGTGTAATTACCAAGGTTGTTTAAGTAGTGACTTTATATAAGATTTGGAAATTTGATTGAAGAATGTGTATGTGGCTTGACTATTATTAGTGCTGTTAAGTGGCAAACCATGAAGCGGGATTTGTTTTCAGTGAATATTCTCTTAGTTTCGTACTAGAGTGATATGTAGGAAGCTGTATTCGCATCTTAAAGGAAGTAGTCTTGGCTTCAACGTCACCATAATCTGCAGAATTTTTGTGGTAGTTATGAACAACAATTTGGCTTGGAGATAACGAAAATCCGAATGTCTCAAAACAATTTACTATAGAGCTCTGTTGATATGTATATTCTCCTTTTGTAGAATCCTTAAAATGCCAAATATTGCTTCAAAAACTTAAAACTCATACTTAACAAGTGGATAAGACTACGAGAATGAATGCCAAAACCTTAATCTAAGCATTTACAAGAATAATCTGACCATCTATGGAAAAGATGACCAATAAATGAGAAAAAAGAGATGACTTAAAGCCTAATTAATTCCTATCATTTGTACAGCAGGACAACTTCCAATTGCGTCAAGTAAATCAGGAGGACAAGAATATGCTGCAGATCTAGATATTCCATTACTAGCCTACTTTCTCCCAGTGTCATGACTCTTAATCTCGGGATCGCCACTAGAAACAGTTGGTGCAACAGGAGATTTCGCAATGCCATTAACATAAGACTTCAAATTATTTGCATTTCCAGCTTTTGAGTTGTTCCTCTCGAGAGGCTTCACCATATTTATTGCCCGTGGAGAGTTCTTTCCTTCTGCAGGGTCAAAAGTGGAAATTATTATAATGTAAGCTAGGAATGTAAATAATCTATAGTGACCAAGATGAAAGTAAAAAGGGCATGAATATTGCACAACTTTTGTCTGGCCGTGCTGTAACTTGTTTAAATTTTCCCTCATACAATCTCAATTTTGAGTGCATATTGGGAAAAAGCTTTCTGATTTCTGCAGTATACGGGCAAGTTTTTCCGGCTAAACTTATAACTCATTTTGGTACTCAATCTTGCTATTGAGCGAGATCCAAAACTTTGGATAAACAAAGGGGAAAAAGAAACAGTTCTAATTTCAGTCACCCCTCTACAGAGAAAGCAACAAGATAAACCTTCAGCCAATCAATGTACACAAACAATGCATATATTAGGCTCACCTAGAAGAATTTGTTACACAACAAAACCACCATATCAGCATTTGGGAAGTATATACACCAATCAACTGTGTACCAGTGTAACAAGACAAAAAAACAATCTACATAATGGCTTTTATGAAGGAGGAAAATCTTATTTTCACTTTCTCAATCAACTGCCACATTTTGATCTGTAGCATTATATCAATAATCTTACCTTTTATGCTTGCGCAAGCAATAAAACCATTAAGATGATCCCGAAACATGGCCAAGATGCGCCGCTCCTGCTCTGCATAAAGCTTTGAGCATTCCAGTTCAGTAGATGATTTCAGGGTTTTGGGGGCTTTGTTTTGACAAATGCTTGCCCCCCCAGTTGGTGATCTAGTTTCTGGGAATGTAGTCTCTTGTTCATGGCACTTTAAATCAATCCCAGGGGGCAGTGGCTTACAAATTTCCGCATCATTGCCATATGATCCTGACACGACACTTCTATCTATATCTGCCTTATTCCCACTCAAACACTCTTCAACCACTGTCTGTCTTTTTTGAATGTCTTCGCTCTCCAAGATGGATGAAACAGAAGTTTCAACATTCTCTCTCTGTATTTCACCTCCTCCTGGTGAAAAGACTAGATATCAGATGTTCAGAAACAGAAGGCATTAACAAGCACCTATAAAACCTATTCATATGTTTTTCTTGGGAATTTAAACATTAAAATGAAATGCAAACAGTGTGAAGTTTATATTTTACTGTATAATCATCTAAACCTGCAAATGCCTTTCTAGTTTCTTCTGAAAGTACAACCAAGATAGAGCAAAACTCCTTCACCCTTTGCAGCTGAATTATATCTGACAACGGGGACCTTCACTTACAGAGAATGTTAATCAGTCCTTGAAAGATAAAATGACCAAATTTCTGGAACAGTGGTCAAAAATATCTCATAAGTGGTTACTTGTATGTGACTTCGGCAGGTACTGGTAATGCTACAATAGGAGAGTGAGGAACACGAAGAGAAAATGAAGAAGAAGCCACTGAGCTCCGAATGTGATCTTCCTGACTCAATGGAAATAGAACAAAGAATAAAAAAGAGAATAAGAATGCAAAAAAAAAAAAAAAAAGAAAGAAAGAAAGAAAGAGAGAAACATAAAGGAAAGAAACTAATATAAATTAATCAATATTTTATAAGAATAAAGACATTTACTAGTAATGGAAATCAGGATAAAACATACCCTAAAGTAAAGAAGCATTTAGGATCAATAACATTTCTAAAATCCTGTAGGCCCTTAAGAACAAACCTGCTCAAATTTTACAATACTATGATTGCCTTGAAATTTGGTTGCCATGCTCAACAATTCTTCACTTTTTACTTTTCTGGATGGTAGAGGAGCCCCAAAACCAGAAGATCCGATGGCCCCGCTGATGGCTGCATTTGCAGCCTGCTGTAGATAGGCCATTCCATTATGGTTACTACTGGCCATTCCATTATGGTTATTACTGAAAAGAGCTTTTCTTTCATCACTTCCATCAAAATTCTTGCAGTCCAAACATTTACAGTTTTCGGAGCACAAAATGTTCGCTTGGAAGCATTCACAATACTTTTTAAGGCATCCTGATTTTTTGCAGTGGCATCCTTTTTTGTGCTTTCCTATCATTTGAACCTCAATCGTATCTTCCTGAATTGGCATTACAAAGATTTTAGATGCAATCATGACATAATGAAATTAAATAATTTTGGACAAGTAATAACTCAGATGTTGAACAAACCCTATGCATTTCAAGTTGCTAAAGGACTTACAAAGATATCCTTCTTTTTTCAAATGATTGCCAAATTAATTAAAAGGTTGCTTCTTCTAAGCACTAGGCTCTCACATAGAAAGGAAAAAAGAATGATTGAAAAGAATCTCAACAAAACAGTGGCATTCCAGAATCAGAAATTAATAATATTAGCATATTTTAAACGTAAAATATCAGGATTGAGTTGATATACGACACAAACCCCAGCATCCAGAGAACCCCGTGGACTGCTAGCAATCTTTGGTCTAAAAGCATTGGGATTTCTCTCCAAAATCATTCCAATAGCCTCATTCCTAGAACGTTCATTCTCCTCATTATTATGACAATTTGAACAATTGCAACCGTTGCAATATACCGAAGCAGTAAAGCACTCACAATACCTGAAGATTACATAAATTTACCTCTTAATAGCGGAAACAATCATGTAAATGCCATTTGTGAGAAAGAAAGTTGGATGATCGTGCAAGTGTTTCAGTGATTTACATTAGTTAGAAGTGCAAAATTATGAACATATAAAATGTAACTCAAATGGTAACTGAAACAAAAGTTATAAACTTTTTAATCAATTTACAAAGAGCATTTAAATATATGCAAGGTGAGGAAAACTGATGTTGGATTGGAACCACAAAATTTAAGATTTTGAACACAAGCAGCTAATGAATAAAAATCAAACTCAAAGAGCATTACTTTTAAAATTTTGAAAGAGCAGTACTTCTCAAGATGGCTCAGCCCATTGATGATGAGACTTTAGGGAATATATTGCAAATATACAGATAGACAAGAATCACAACTGGAAAGAATATGTTTATAATTACCCTCATAATTAATTATAGGGAAAAAGAAGAGGTACTAACAACTTCAAACATCGCGAGTGTTTGCAATTACATTGCTTTGCTTTCTTAGGAGTACAGTCCTTTACTTCAATGTTGGACCTTGGTCGTGATACAGGAGACTCTTGCCTGCAAGATAAAATAAGATTTTTCAAGTATTGAATAGGAAGAAAATCTCTAAATGTTTACAATTCAACTTCTAGACTAAGTTGAGAATAATGAAAGCAAGAAAAAGCTCTAACTTTCCATGTTAGAAGTAAGAGACAGCTTCGCAAATATATCTATCAACATAAATGCAGTTAGTTTCACTCATTTTGCATGGAAAACGTTAATCTCGATCAAAAAGATAAATCTTGTTTCTTCAGATTTTGTAATTGAGAACACACAACTCATCGGTAAGGACATAACCTCCAATATAGAATATGTAACTGCAGTTTCATCTCCATAACTTACGGGAGAGGCAGTTTCTGCACCGGATGGGGAATCCGATGCGGTTGCAGCTGCAGCATTGTCTGTGGTTCAGATTTCTTAGGAGGAGGCGGCTGCGACGTGAAATCCAGCTGTCGCGCCAATTTCTTCGGTCCAGATTCACAATTTGTTTCACTCTGCTCCATCGCCACGCACTAACAACAAACAAATAAGCACTAAAATCTTAATCAAACAATCTCATTTGGGAGCAGAAGAAGGATAGACTGATAGAGAGGAAGAACAAATAGAGATCAGATAGGGGAAAGAAAGGGGTGAGGTTTTTCAAAAAAAAAAAGAATCAAATTTAAACGATATCGGGGTAAAAATTGGATGAGGACGGTACAAGATCGTACGGTTGAAATTGAAAGTTTGGGGATGAACGGTGGAGATTGGGTATAAGGTGTAGGAGAGTCGAGGGCCATTGGATTAGCGGGAAGTCTTTTGATAGGTTTCAATGGAAGAGAGTGGAATTTTGGCGCTAATGGACTCCAATTGTGAGTTGTGACACGCATACGGCTTTCATTAGCCTTTTTCAGTTTGAAAGCATTCCGACGATGTCGTTTTTACGGTATCTGCACTTGCATTCCTCGTAATTGATAACCACTAAACCTGGCAGCGTAGGCTCGTTTTCGTTTACGTAGCGGTAACCATTTCTTGTAAGTTCGAATCGAAAATAATTATCTCACAATTTTATTTAGCTCCCATAATATTTATTTTGAAAAAACAATATTTTAAACTGTGGTTGATAAGATATTTATTTTGATTAAACTTGCTACTTTCACTACTCAACTGGATATTGGTTTCAATCTCTTTGAGGTTTGAGAGGTGAATAAACAAAATTTGGCACAATAAATAACCATTCATATTAATTTCTATTGTACTTTGAAGCAAAAGCATAAATATTGTGTTATACTCTAAGACTCAACTATAATTTTTCCTATAAATTTATTTCAGTACACTACAAATAAAAACAAGTGCTCAGATATCTTTTTCTTAAATAAAATAAAATAAAATATTGTATTGGACCCCGAAAATCGGTAAAAAGAAAGGGTCAAGTTATTGTACATGTCCAAACTTGGTTAAACTTACACTTAACTATCAAAACGCCCCGTTTCCCCAATGCACTAATTGTATTTTGCCAAGTCTCGTCTGTTCCCCCAAACCGACAGACTACTCATTTTCTTCTCTTTGACGTCCTTATTGCTGGTTCATTTCGGAGGTGATTGACTTAATTATATGCTTCAATTTTAAAATCACAAGTGCACCACGTAATTATATTCTAATACAGACAAATACATGTTCATCCTACTAATATTATAAGTACTAATAAATATTCTTTTTCTATTATCTAACCGGTGAATATTTAATTAGAAATTAAACTAAATAAACTAGACTAAGATTAAAATTACAATGAACTTAAGGCAAAGGAAAATATTTGAAAAATTGATATCAATCCACAGTGCTTAGGCGATCAATGCCCCTAAGAATCTTTAATATTAACTCTTTATTAGACAGTTAAATTATTGATTGTTAGACCGTAAAAATTTCTATCTTATGTTATTATCTTTCTTAAGACTATTAATAGCTAATACATCAGTTGATTAATAAAAATCTTCTTAATTAAACCCCCTAAGATTGTATTATTGATTCGTGAATTTCACTATTATTTTTTACCCTAATTCAGAGGATTTATGTCTATCTATCTTTAGGTTTGCATGCAACTCCTTCCCATTGTGGTAGATCTATTCACACAAAACAATTTCTCAATCATAATCATATAAAATCAAATCATGAACTAATTTTTTGAATATATTAGAATAAGAATACAATAAATAATTAATCACAATAAATCAATCAATATAATTGCATTAAATAAAAGATCAATTTATATCGTTATCACAACTGCAGGTTCATCATACCTAGGTACTAAACAATTTTAATTCCTACTCATAGAAAAAAAAATCAAAGAAAAATATTGATTGATATGAATATTAAAAATTACTGTAAGTATACGACGTAGCTGTACCCAGCACAAGCAAGTATGCGTAGATTCTATGAAGACTGTAAGTTCTAGTTGTTAACCTTTTTCTATTATCTAACCTACGAGTCAGATTTTAGATTTTAATTAAAAATTAAACTAAACAAATAAACTAAGATTGAAAGCAATACTAAACTCAAGATAGAGAAAAATATGAAAAAAGTGAAGAAAAGATAAATATGTAGAAAAGCTAATAAAAAACAAAGAAATCATAATTCTAAATCTCCCTTTCTCTTCTATTGAATCTTCTTACAAATTTGGATTAGATGATGCTTTCTATAGGATCTTTTGACGTTATCAGTGTGTTTTCCTCATCCCTTGATTAGAATTATTGCTTCTTTAGGTGTCTTACGTCTCAAAATTGCTTAATGACTCGACTCTCCTTATTTTGCCTCTGCTCACATCCTTTTATAGTAAAAACTAGGGTTTCTGGTTATACACGATCAACTTACATGAGCGTGTGAGTGAACGTGTATCTCTAAAAATACTTGAATTTGCCATTTCACATGAGCATAGAGACGTATATATATCCTTAGTTGCTTCAAATCTTCATTCCATGTCACGATTTCATCTGAATTCTTCTCTTTTTAGTCCGTGGAGTCAATTATTACCTATAAAAGCATTTAGAGTGAATAAAGTACCAAATATACAACAAAATTATAAAATATTAAGCAAAACACATTAAATATAAGTGTACAATTATAGTCAAATAAGCATTTTTCACAAAACCCCACACTTAAGCTTTTGCTTGTCCTCGTACAAATGATAATTTAAATCATTAATCTTACAAACATCTATCACTCGTTAACTTCAACCTGTCCATTCATACTCTAAATCATTATGTCATACCAATGAAATTATCATATAATTAAGAACCAAGTTATCCTAAAACTAACCTTTATAAGTCAATATCAAGAACAATCACATCAATAATCTTTTCGAAATCAAAAGTATAATTCTTTACATCCTCACCAAAGTTTCACTCAATGCACTCAAGTGTTTGTGGTGGAAAGTATAAGAACTTTCAAGTCAATGCGTAGCATAACTCTTAACCATAAGCTTGCAATGTTATCATATCTCCACCATTTTATGTCAACTAGAAACAAAAATCAAAAGTTCTTTATAAGGGTAATAGGGTTAGGTAAGGTATGATTAGGATAATTAAAAGGTTGCTAAAATTGAAAGAAATTTACAACAAACAAGATTACAAGAGACTTAGTCTTTCACATATAGGTCCTTCTTAACATGAATCCATTGGTACCATAATTCAAACTCTTTTTTCAAATCAATCAATATTTTTTAGCATTCATCATGTACCACAATAAAAAGAATTATTGAACCTTTTCAAAAATTAAATTTCAAGCAATCAGGTATTTGTGAATACTTTCAGGATTCACAACAAAAAAAGTCTTCAAGAAAAATAAGTTAAAGATAATAATTTGGTCATCATTAATGAAAAAGGCTAAGGATAAAAAATGGTTACCCCTAAGGGATAAAATATGTTAGGGTAGTTATAAAAAAAGGCTAAACAAATGTTGAATCTAATTGCCTTTATCATTTCAATGCTTCTAATTTAAATGTGGTCTCAAGATGCATAATAAAAGAAAGTTCTAAAATCGTCCAACTATGCATGATAACACATATGAAAGAATAAAATAGCTTGAAAATGTATGTATTTTGCTCTTAAGCTCAACAACTCTCAAAAATTGATCTTATGTGTGTAAATAATATACAATTTTCATTCAAATTAACTATCTCAATGACTACTGATAATATGACTTATAAAAGCAAGTTGATTCTAAATTTCATCCTTTTGCATACTAATTCAAATCAATAATCAATAATGAAATAAAGTATTTATGGACGGATTTAAACTAATTCGGAATATTAGTTAATAAGATTTAATAACAAAGATTATAATGAACTTAAGAAAATTATAATCCCCTTCCCCGCACTTAAAATTGTAGTTGTCCTCAATGTAAACAATATAAGCATGTCAAAGTCAAAAGTTAGAAAGTGAAGGAATTTTGATATGATTAGTTATATAATACTCATACAAATAAAACCAAACTCTTTTGTTTTATTAATAATAAATATTTTCATCGTAAAATTAACCGGAAGAAGATTAAGTTATATGTAAATACACTTGCTTTCTAGGGCACTATATTTACATAACCCCAACAGTGCATTAGTGTGTGTTTTTTTAAGTATTTGGCATGTGTTTCTTGCATAATAGGTTAGTATTATTGTGTTTTAGAACTTATTTGTGTGTTTTGTTTAGTTTGATCTTCAAGGTTATTCTTTTGTGTTTGATGTTGGTTTAGCGTAAGAATTGATCATTTTGGAGTAGGAATGGATGGTGGACACCTTTGTGATTGAGCTAGGGACCAAGAGAAGAGAAGAGACGTGGAGCTGATGAAGAACAAGAATCGACGACTATGGGAAAGGGCATGTTTCCCATGATCGTGGGAAATCTATGGAGAAAGTTTCTGTCACATTAACCCACGATCATGGGAAGCTCAAGGATAATTCCCACGATCGTAGGATGCTTAGCCCGAGGAGTCACGCAGGTTTCACTTTTTCTTTTTAGGGTTTCATGATATATAATGTCACAAATCCCTAGGGTTGAAAAGAGTCATGGAAACTAGCCTTCGGGAGCTAAAAGACAGATTAAAAGCCTAGAGATAGGTGGTGTTGGACCCCAAACTTTTCTTGGAAGATTGAAATGATGGTGAGTTATTCATGTGCAAAGAAAAAGGAAAATTCTTGAATTTGAAATGATATTTTGAGGTTAATGCATGAAATGAGTGTTTTTGTGTATGTATGTATTGTGGGTAACATCTTTATAATTGAAAAAGTGAGCTTGTATAGTTACTATTCATGTAACTTCTTTGAAATTGCAATTTATGAGACTTTGATGTATTGGGGCTAGAAATGCCCACTAAA